>WOXC01010713.1:0-308763 GCA_011680675.1 Gymnobelideus leadbeateri
TTAGTACTAAATTAGAAATATTGAAAACCAAAGGTGAGATTAATAAAATTGAAATTAAGAAAACCATTGAATTAATAAATAAAACTAAGAGCTTGTTTTATGAAAAATCAACAAAATTGATAGACCCTTAGTCAATATGATAAAAAAAAGAAGAAAACCAAATTATGAGTATCAAAAATAAAAAGGGTGAATCTACCTCCAATGAAGAGGAAATCAAAAAAATAATGAGGAATTATTTTTCCCAATTGTATGCACATAAATATGACAATCTTAGTGAAATGGATGAATATTTACAAAATCACAAATTGCCCAGATTAACTGAAGAGGAAGTGAATTACCTAAATAACCCCATCTCAGAAAAAGAAATCAAACAAGCCATCAATGAACTCCCTAGGAAAAAATCTCCAGGGCCAGATGGGTTCACTAGTGAATTCTATCAAACATTTAAAGAACAATTGATTCCAATACTCTACAAACTATTTGGGAAAATTAGTGAAGAAGGAGTCCTCTTTCTATGACACAAATATGGTACTGATTCCTAAATCAGGAAGATAAAACAGAGAAAGAAAATTATAGACCAATCTCCCTCATGAATTTGACGCAAAAATTCTAAATAAAATATTAGAAAGACTCCAACAACTTATCACAAAACTAAAATTACACTCCTGATCAGGTAGGATTCATTCCAGGAATGCAAGGATGGTTTAATATTAGGAAAACCATCAGTATAATTGAGCATATCAACAACAACTAGCAAAAACCACATGATCATCTCAATAGATGCAGAAAAGGCTTTTGACAAAGTACAACATCCATTCCTATTAAAAACATTAGAAAGTATAGGAATAAATGGAGCCTTCCTTAAAATAGTTGATAGCATCTATTTAAACCATCAGCAAGTATTATATGCAATGGGGATAAACTAGAAGCCTTTCCAATAAGATCAGGAGTGAAACAAGGGTGTCCACTATCACCCCTCTTATTCAATCTGGTACTAGAAACGTTAGCAGTAGCAATTAGAGAAGAAAAAGAAATCAAAGGAATCAAATTAGGCAAAGAAGTGACCAAGCTGTCACTCTTTGCAGATGATATGATGATATACTTAGAGAATCCTAGAGAATCAAGTAAAAAATTACTTGAGACAATAAATAAATTTGGCAAAGTTGCAGGATATAAAATAAACCCACATAAATTTCCTCAGCATTCCTGTACATCTCTAATAAAACTCAACAGCAAGAGATAGAAAAGAGAAATCCCATTTAAAGTCACTGTAGACATTATAAAATATTTGGGAATCTACTTGCCAAAACAAACCCAGAATCTATATGATCACAACTACAAAACACTTCTCACACAAATAAAAACAGATCTAAATAATTGGAAAAATATCAATTGCTCATTGGGTCGAGCTAATATAATAAAAAATGACAATTTTACCCAAACTAAATTATATATTTAGTGCCATTCCAATCAATTTACCAAAAACTACTTTGTGAGTTAGACAAAATAATAACAAAATTTATTTGGAAAAACAAACGGTCTAGAATATCCAGGGAATTAATGAAAAGAAATGCTAGGGAAGGTGGACTAGCTATGCCAGATCTTAATCTGTATTATACAGCAGCAGTCATCAAAACTGCTTGGTACTGGCAGAGGTGTAGAGTAGTGGATCAATGGAATAGATTAGGTGCAGGAGACCCAGCAGTTAATGAATATAGCAATCTATTGTTCGATAAACCCAAAGACCCCAGTTTTGGGATAAGAATGCACTATTTGACAAAAACTGCTGGGAAAACTGGAATACAGTATGGCAGAAACTGGGCATAGATCACTATCTAACACCATATACCAAAATCAAGTCCAAATGGGTGCATGATCTAGGTGTAAAGGATGATACTGTAAACAATTTGGGAAAGCAAGGAATAGTTTACCTGACAGATCTGTGGAGAGGGGAAGACTTTAGGACCAAACAAGAATTAGAAAGCATTATAAAATGCAAAATGGATAATTTTGATTACATTAAATTGAAAAGCTTCTGTACAAACAAAGCCAATGTAACCAAGATCAAGAGGGAGGTGGGAAATTGGGAGAGAATTTTTACAACTTGTGTCTCTGATAAAGGACTCATTTCTAAAATTTATAGAGAATTGAGCCAAATCTATATGAATACAAGTCATTCCCCAATTGAGAAATGGTCAAAGGATATGAATAGGAAGTTTTCAGAGAAAGAAATTAAAGATATCTATAAGCACATGAAGAAATGCTCTAAATCACTATTAATTAGAGAAATGCAAATCAAAACAACTCTGAGATACCACATCTCTCCAGTCAGATTGGCTAAGATGACAAAACAAGAAAGTGACAAATGCTGGAGAGGATGTGGGCAAATTGGAACGCTAATACATTGCTGGTGGAGTTGTGAACTTATCCAACCATTCTGGAGAGCAATCTGGAATTATGCCCAAAAGATTATAAATAATTTCATACCCTTTGACCCAGCCATACCACTTCTAGGGTTATATCCCAAAGAGATCATAGAAGTGGGAGGAAGACCCATATGTACAAAAATATTTTTAGCAGCCCTTTTTGTGGTTGCAAAGAATTGGAAACTAAAGGGGTGCCCATCAATTGGGGAATGGCTAAACAAGTTGTGGTATATGAATGTAATGGAATTTTATTGTGCTATAAGAAACGAGGAGGTGACGGATTTCATAATTACCTGGAGAGACTTATACAAACTGATGCTGAGCGAGAAGAGTAGAATCAGAAGAAATTTGTATACAATCACAGACATACCATATCTGTGACGACCAACTATGACAGACTGAACTCTTTTCAGCAATGCAGTGATATAAGTTAATCCCGAAAGACTCAAGAAAGTGAGAAACACACCATCCAGAGATATAACTAGAAAGAACTGAGCCTGAATCCTGATGGAAGCAAACTAAATGACCTTGTTCTTTTCATTGCTTGGTTTTATTTCTTCCTTACCATCTTTCATCCCACCTAGTACAATATGCCTTTGTAATTGGAATAATGTTTAATGTGAATGCATTTGCAGACCCTATACTGTACTATATGCTGTCATGAGGGGAGGGGGGAGGGAAGTAAAGGAAATTTGAAAATCAAGGAACTATGGAATTAAATCTTGTTAACTGAAACTAAACTAATAAATTAATAAAAAAAAAAAAGGAGAAAGTTTAACAAGTCACCTTCACCAGTACAAAATGATGTGGGCAAATTTAGATAGCAGATGTCCTCAAAAATGTTTGTGACATTTAATTGGCTGAAAGCTTAATAGAGGAAAGTAGCAGTCCAAAAAACTAATGTGAGCTTAAGCAGTATTTAGAGACCCAAGGAGGTTGATAGGACCTCAGTACTGTGCTCTGGCCAAGCCACATATTGGTATACTGTTTTCACTTCTGGAGACCACATTTTAGGAAGGTTGTTGATAGATTGGAGAGTAAACTTCTGGAGGTCAACTGAGAAGGGAAAGGCCTTAAGATTCTCTCATAAGATAATAGAAGGAATAAATTTGGGATTTTTAGCCAGGAAAAGAGAAGAATGGGGGTGGAGGGAGGTTGACATGATAGCTTCATTCAAGTGTTGGAAAGTCTGTTACCTAGAGTAGAGATTAGACTTATGCTCAGCTATACAAGTAGAAGTAGGCATATAGATAGATGTTGCAGATTAATAGACTTTAGCTCCTTTCAGTAAAAACAATCTTCTTTTGACTACTAGAGCTATCCAAAAATGGAACAGGCTGGCTCAGGAGGCTGTAAACTCTCCCTTATTGGAGTTTTTCAAGCAAAAGTTGGGTGACCCCATATTAGGTATGTTACAGAGGGAATTCTTTTTCAGATGTGGTTTTACCTTTTTCAGATAAATGTAACCTTTGAGGTCCTTTGCAAATTTGGAATTATATGAAGTAATGTGTGGGAAAGAATCAACTGAAGGTCAACTTCCTCATATTGAAAGGACTTTAAAGATGACCACTTTCCTTGACCCTTACACTTGGAATTCTAGAATGTTAGATTTTCAGGACTATATGGGGACATCTTAAGAGTAGAGCTAATTAGAGGCAGTGGTAGAAGCAGAGTATGATGCCTTTGACCCTGAATCCAAGGCTCTTTTTGCTGTATCACACTCTAAAAGAGGGAACTGGCAACTTACACCAATTTCCAGACCTGTTCCAAATATTTGTGTAGATATCAGGACGTGAAGAGCCAAATGTGGTGCACCAGTATTGGTGCACCACAGGTCTTGACCTGTGCTTATAACAACCTTAACTATGAAATGAGAATCCCAAAGGTTGGATAAGGAAAGTTTTCTATCACCGCTACCCCACCCAAACAAGATTTCTCTAAGATTTAGGAAAGTCAAAGCAAGGAGGGACTGTGGGAACTGCTCTCTTCTTCAAATGGGGCTGCTCTGCTAGAGATTGGGAATGAAGTTGGGTGTCTGTGGTTATTTGAAGACAGTGGGAGCCAAGACTTGACTCATAAAATGGGTCTGGATGGATTATAGCTGAAACACCTATAGACAGGGTACCAAGGTAGGAAAGCTGGATCTGTGATTGGTTAGATCAGAGACCTGGTGGAGAGAATACTGATGGTCTGGGTCAGCAGCAGACTATTCAGGCACAAAAGAAGATATATCACTAGGAAGGAGCTATGGCACTACATAGATATATAAATGCCAGGGGCTATGGTGTGGCTTTTGAAGAAATCTTTATTCCCCAAGGGCAAAGAGAAAGACAGCCCAGTCAAAAGGAATTGTCTTGCTAGTCCACTTGAGAGATTCATCCAAGTAATATACTCTTGGGTTCTGTGGTGTCAAGACACCTCAGATTGGAGGGGCAAAAGTATTGGAAGCAGACAGACAGTATTTCTCTCTTCCCTTTCAAACACTCTTGGTTGTTTTCCTTAGGCACCCATCCTACCTTTAATCTCCTCCTCTTCTGTCCTGTCCTCCCTCCCTCTACCTTATATAATGGCACATTATACAATATCGCAAAGCAGGTGGTATTTTTAAAGACAGCTAGTGAGCATTTTTTGGCCTAAATTTGGGAATGAAACAGATGGATTTTTAAGACTCTGGGCTTCTCCTATGAATAGTAACCGTTGTTCTCCTCTGCCTTAAACACAGGTTTCAAGACCACCTCCAGCAACCAATCAGCACTCTGTTATTTAATTATAACAAAATTCTTAGCTCTGTCTGCTGCTGCATGGACAAGTGGGGGGCACTGGATCAATTTCTGGAGCCAGGCAGGCTTGCCAACAATAATTTTCCTTTTCCCAGAGGGCCTCAGAGGCCTGGAGCAGGTTCCAAGTTTCTCCTCTCTGGCTATTCAGTGTGGGCTCCCTGACAGAGTGTTTGAAAAGGGTTATAGAAAGGCAGATAAATACACTTCTTGTTACAGGCTCCTCTGACAAGCCAGGCCTCAAGAACAGTGATCTCATTCCTGCCTCATTATTGCTGGTGCCAGATTTTTTCCATTAACAGGTAATTGAGTAGAAACTAAAATAAGCGAAGTTTGTTTCATCCCCTGGATTCTCTTGCTTGTGTTTGAAAGGAAAACACTTTAGCATCGTTAGCAGTGGAACGTCCCTGAAAACATATTTGTGTTTTCCAAGTGATTTGTCGCTACTCAGGTGTAATTACCTTGTTCCAAGCCTCTCCCTCTTTTTTTAATGAACAAATATAGACACTCCTATTTTTTTTAAGTTTGTGTTCATGTTCCTCAGAAAACAACAAGCTTGAACGTGGTTTGTAGTAGCCCTGCTTGTGGGTCAGTCTAGTTTGGAAGACTAGTGTGTTGGTTGACATAGACAGTCGGGCATGTTATGGAATTGACTTCTTTCAAAGTTCCTCAGGAAAATCCAGGAGGAGCCAATGAGATCACAATCCACAATGTAACTTGCAGGCACACAAAGCAGTGCTTTCAGTTCGTGTGTGTGTGCACACATGTGTGTGCTGGGAAAGGAGAGGGAAGGGCGACAGGGAGTTTAGACCATCCCATTAAGCCAGGGAAACAAGGTAGATTGCACTGTCTTCATAGTTCTATCCATTTTCTTGAGGCAGGTTGTGTTTCTGGACAAAGAAATCAGGGTAACTAAAGTTTCCAGTTTGTTTGGTTCCCAGGTACATGTGCCCCAATCCAAAGATTGTGTTTTGCAGTGTACTTTTTTTTTTTTTTAAAGCAATTGGGGTTAAGTAACTTGCTCAAGGTTACACGGCTAGTCATTATTATGTGTGGGTGCTCATTTTCTGAGGCCGGATTCGATCTCGGGTCATCCCAACTCCGAGGCCGGCGCTCTTACTCACTGCGCCACCTAGCTGCCCCTTGCAGTGTACTTTTTAAAGGATTTACCCTAGGTGGGGGAGAGTCAGGGCTTTGGAGGTGGGGGGTGGTATGCTGAAGGAAGAAGGACACCCACGCTCTCATCTCCTTACTTCTCCAGTTAGAGCCAGACTCCCATTCTCCATCACCTGAAAAGCTGTCTTCCTACAATAAGCCCCAGAATTTTCATGATGTCCAAATCTCAGAGACCATGCTTTTAAGCCAACTTTCAGGAATATTTTGAGGTACCCTCAAAGTACCCCTGTGTCTATCTCATGCCCAATGATGGCCTTCTTTATTATCAAATAGTTTGAGCTAGAAGCACACACTTTCCAAATCAGTCAGGGAATGACAAAAGAAAATCGACTTAATTATCATTGAATGTATCTCCTATGCCTGTCCCTGATAAAAATTGTTGATGGTGCATTTGAGGAAAGGTGTCAGCTTTTAAATCCATACCAGTGCCTCTGGGAAGCTGAAATTGTTTGGTTTCCTCCTTTCAAACTCTGCATTGTTTTCTAACAGGAATTTAAAATATGTTTGTTCCTCTTGGCACATAGAACCTAAACTCTTCTCTTTGCCACTTGGTAGACTTTTAGAGACTCTGTTGACCATGCTGCCTGTTAAACTGTCTTCATGAAACCGTGCCTTGATGGCAAATGGGAGTAAGTACAGTGATCAGGGTCTGGAAGTGCTGACAGTGGGCTGGCACTATTCAGCTAATGTATGAGATATTGGCCATGCTGCCTTCAGCAGGGGCCACCTCCATAGAGCTGCCTGGAAAATGTTCCAAGAATGCTGAGTCCCTGGCACAGTATCTAGAGACCCCAGTCTCTGGTGTTCCCATATTTTCTTCTACAGGAAGGGTGTGTGGAGGGTGGCAATTCAGCTCAACAAATATCTACTAAGCACTTACTGTTCTCTTCCCACCCCATACAACCACAAGTGCCAGTAGGTGTTACAGCCATACAAGAAAAAGAGGGAACAGTGTCTGGAATATGGCAGATGCCAAGTTGTTGAATTGAAGATGTGGTATGTACCTTTAGTGAGCTTATTGCCTATTAGAACATATAAGACATGTATTTCTAAAACAGTTAATTGTATTGCTGCAGAGGTAGCAAATGAGGAGTATGGCCAAGAAGTACTGACTTTATAGGATCTTTCACAAGTCCAAATTGTCTTCTAAATGAATCCTTTCATTCTTTCGTAGTCCTCAACTCACAGAATCTTAGTTGGAAAGGGCCTATGGAACATGATACATAAATCCCACCTACTACATGTCCAAAAAATGGTCATCCAGCTTCTATTTGGACAGCTCTAGTAATGGGCAGGGCACTCCCTTTTGAGACAGCCCATTCCATTTCAGGAGAGCTCTAACAGAAAGAAAGCTCTTTCATTGGTTGAGCTGAAAGTTGCTTTACTATAGCTTTCCTTGGTTTTCTTTAGTTTGACTGTCTAGGTTAGAGTCATAAAACCACAGACTAATAGATTTGGGAGGGGCCTTATTTAGAGATGCTTGCGGATCATTGGAGGAAGAAATAGAAAGAACATGATCTTGGGCATGGACAGAGTACTTAGGAGGAATGAGATAAGGAATGGGGAAACATTACAAAAACAGAGACATAATAAAATAATGAGGAAATACTTCATTTATTTGTACATCCACCAGAGTTTCCTTTTTACCAGGAACAGAGCAGCTGACAAACTCATGACTGACCTTAATGATAATTTCATTCTTCAGAAGGTGAATAAAGTGACAAGGAGAACTGTTCCTCTGGACTTGCTTCTAACCTATAAGGACGAATTTGCTGCTAATAGAGAAATGGAGGGAACCGTGAAAAGAAGTGGTCATTGTATCTAAGAATACATTATACAAAAGGGAAGAGAAATTAGTTAGTATCTGACATGCACTGTAGGTTTAAGTTTTTAGAGAAAGAATAGACATTATCCCATGGATTTATAGTCTATAGAAGTGAGCCAAGAGACAAAGAAAGTCTTCAAGTATGAAATTCAAAATTTTTTGAAGTAAGTTTTATTTTGATGACTTTTGTTTTTACATGACAGCCAAGTCTGGAAACATTGCCACTTCCAGAACTGAGCTCTCCCCTATAAAAAAGAAAAATGTCTAAGCAAGAATACCCAGGGCAGTGATTGCTTCTAACAATGCATACACTATTCTATCCAAGTAGCCCCTTGCCTCTGCCAAGAGTAGAAAGACATGTTTCATTCAAGGATAAAATTCTGATGTCATACAAACAACTGTCATCAGAAATAAAAAAGAGAGAGCTTCATAAAAGGCCATTACCTATGCACAGACAACCCAGTGACTTAGATTATTTTTAAAGGCAGGTATAGAAGATGGAAGCAGGAGATAAGAGAAGAAAATGCTATTATTACTGATATTTGATAATCTCTGGTGTTTTTGACAAAGGATTTCATATTGACATGTCTTTGGTCTGTCCCAACAAGACCATCCATAACTCCTACCACTCCCTGAGCACAGCCTTAGGCTGAATTCAGCAGGGAAGGGTTAATCATAGGTGAGGGACAGGTTCTCCTCCCAGACAGGACATGCAGAAAAGGGTTCTTCCAGCAAAGGTGAGAGGACAATAAAGATAAACTTTGTTTATTCCACTCTTTAGCCCAGGGTCAAATCCTTTATCCCTGCAAACTTTTTTTGGACTCTGTCAATCAATCAAGTATCTGTTGCATACCTATGATGTACCTGGCACTGTGTTATAGTTTGGTGAGCCAGATACACAGAGAAAAATGAAACAGTCCCTGGTTGCAATAGAGGCAACATGTCATAGTGAAACTTCAGAGGCAGGTAGAGAGGGGTTCAAGTCAAGCTTCTGACAAAACCTGGTTATCTGACCTCGGGGCAAATCATTTGAAATCCCTCTGTGGTCCAGGCAACTCTTTAAGACTGTACCTGGTGAATTGAGAAATTCAATTTTCTCGCCCTGAAGATGTTTATACCAATAAAATCTCAGGTCCCAGTCCCTTTCCCTATTCCTATGCTTTCAAGGAGTTTATGTTCTATCAATTCAATATGGGCATAGCCAACCTACTGTTGTGAATTGGTTTGACAGGAACCAATTGGAAATTATGCTACAGGGTGCAGGTAGTTCTATGGAAAATAGTATGAATGTGGTGGTAACTGAACTGATGCTAAGGATAGCTGACTTCATTGGATTTTAAGGGGGAGCTTGCCCTTAGCATCACTATCCATCCAATTTGTATCTAAGGTGACTTGCCAAAGGATAGTTCAATGCAAAGAACTGGAAATTGCAGGGATGCTCATCAATTGGGGAATGGCTGAACAAGGTGTAGTATATGATTTATGATGGAATACTGTGCTAAAAAATTTGAGCTTGCATGAAATAATAAAGAGTGAAATGAACAGAACCAAGAGAATGTTGTATACAGTGATAGCAATATTGTTTTAAGAACAACTCTGTATGATTAAGTAATTTTGACTATTATAAATACCCAAATTAACTACGAAGGACGTATGAAGGAAGATGCTATTGGCATCCAGAGAAAGAACTGATAAAAAGAAGTATGTATAGAATGATTATATATATATATGTATATGTATACATACCCATATACATGTACACATGCATATATATGCACATTTGTGTCTAATATGCTGGGCAGCCATCTCTGGGATGGGGGAGGAAAAAAAGGAAAAGAAAAAAGAAATTCACATTATAACTATTATATATTGAAAAGAAATAGCAAGTTGTACATAATAGAATTTCAGTTTCATGTGTAATCATATTTTTTATTCAACTGTTATGGAAATGCTTGTTTTATTTTGTAAATTAAAAACAAATGAAAAAATTCAAGAAGATAGTTCAGTGGCACCAGTTGTCAATATAATATATAGCTTAACATTATTTCACTATATGTCTTGTAGTATACATGTGTGCTTGCCTAAGACTCTGGGGACCCATCTTTCAGAGGAAATAACATTGCTATCTTATACTTTTATTTCTAAAGAGTTTACTCTTTTATGATTTTTCCCTCCATTCACTTCATCTTACATATGGGTAAAGTGAGTCCTAGATAGAACTTGTAACTTGGCCCAATATATGCTGATCAATGTCCCCAGAAAGGGGTAAATAGATTAAAATAGACATTTATATAATACCTACTATGTGCCAGGTAAGGGCAGCTAGGTGGCACACATCTGGCTTAGGCTGGAGGACCTGAGTTTAAATCTGGCCTCAGACACTTACTAGCTGTGTGACCCTGGGCAAGTCACTTAATCCTGTGTGGACATTCCTCATCTGTAAAATGAGCTGGATAAGGAAATGATAAACCACTCCAGTATCTTTGACAAGAGAACTCCAAATGGGATCCAAAGTCAGACACAACTGAAAAAACAACAACTCAACAACAACATAGCAATCCTTTATATAGCTTGCTTTGAATATTTGTTTGCATGTTGCTTCCTCTATTAGCCTATATGCTCTTGGAGGGCAGGGACAAAGTGCTTTCGTCTTTTTGTATCTCCAGTGCTTAGCCCAGTGCTTGGCATGTAAGAGACAATTAATGACTGACTAACTGATTGATTGATTGATTGATTGTAGACAGGTCACTAGTCAATCAGCAGTAGCCTTGTAAATAAATTTCAAATGCAGTCCTATTTCCTAGTGCTGGATGACTACCATTGCGAAGCTTTCCTAAATGTCCAACATAAATCGCCATCTGTCCTGGGTCATTCTGTGAGTGACCATTTTAGGACTGTTTCCTTTTTAGTTTCATCTGGTTGATTTACAGTCAAATTCTCTTCAATTCATTTGGAAACTTAAGGAGATAGGGACAGGGAGAGAACCTTTCATACAGAATGGGCCAATATGAAAGAACAAATCCTCCTAGGGTCCCTTAGAAAAACAGTTTTCTACTTTCTGCTGGGGGAGTGCTGGCTTCAGACCAATAGATTGGAGATTGAAGGGAAGGAAGCTGAGAGGGAAGAAACTCAGGGAACCAATCCCCTGCATTTAGACCAGTAGGGGCATCTTATATTATGGCCTCTCCCCACTGAGTTAGATCCCTGCTGAAGAATGGGACGGGTAAGGGGTCAAGAAGTTAGGCCCCATTCAGGTGTGAAACTTCCCTAGGGCCCAACACGCCTAGACTGTCAGTAAGAGTCAAGCTAAAGGGAATAGCTCCTTTCAGTCCCCCTCCCTCCCCACCTCTAGCTCAAGACTCCCATAGGCCCCTGGTTGATCCTAGGGGAGTCTATTCGGGCATTATCCAAGAAGAAAAGCCTCCAGTCTGAATGAGCAAAGTCCTTTCTGTGGGAGTCTGTTCAGCTTTCCCGAATGACTCTCTCGAATGCCCTGCTCTGGGGCCATTGTGATTGTACAAAGCTGACACACACAGCAATCCCCGAACAATCTTCTCTCAACTCTTTTTTTCCCTCTTTATTATTGTTGTTATTTCCAAATCCTTCAGTTCTTTGAGATGATTATCACTGATACATCTTTGGTCAAAGTGCTTGGGGTTTTTCTCCCTCCTCTCCCCTGCCCTCTTTCTCCCACCTTCCCCCCACCCCTGCCCCCACTTCTCCCTCATAGGTGTGATTCCACAACAGCCTCTTTGACCAGATACATAAAACCAAGACTAATCGGTTAACATACACGGCATCTTTAAACTTGAATCTATTTTCCCCACTATAAACGCTGCACGCCGGCTTCTGTGGAGGTAGGTTTCCATTGTTCATTGTCAAAGTCTTCTTGAGTGGATTTCCCACTGTGTCACTTTTGTGTGAGTCAAATCAAGATTATAGGTAGTGGAGAAGAAAAAGAAAAAAGAAGAGAAGGTTTGCCCCTCATTTTAGAGTTTAAGAAAAATCTGCCAGCGGGTTCCGGTTGGAGTAGGGAATCGACATGAAAGCAAGAGTCCAAGCCAGGTCATTTGTGTCACCAGATTAAGTTTTCAGGGGAAGAAAGACAAAACGTACATTGTAGTGGTCACACACAGAGACATAAATTTAGGAATAAGCCCAGGCTTGGCTAGAACATAGTTAGCTCCGATAATGAGGAACAATACCCTGGAATGATGCTTCCTGGATTGAAGGAGGTGACCTTTGAAGAAAGGTCTCCTGTAAAATATGGGTTCCCTCTTTCCTCTTACCTCCTACCATCCTCTAATCCCAGCTTCAATATGGTCCTTATCTCCTTCCTCTACAATGCCCCCTTCAGTGCCCCTGTACTTCTCCTCAGGCAGGTTGAAAAGCTCATGAGACCTTGATGGATCAACGTGGTCCCCAGTGTGTGGAATATACTCCTTCCTTACCCCTGCCTTTGTGGGATCCTTAGCCTCCCTCAAAGCCCAGTTCAGATGCCACTTGCTACATGAGGCTTTTCTGGACTCCCAATTGTCTCTCCTTCTTGCCAAGCATATGTTGTGTATCAATCAATCAGCCAATCAACAAACTTCACTAAGTTCATTTTGTCACTGTGGATGTCTAGGTGGTGTCATAGTTCACAGAGCTCCGGCTTGGATTCAGGAAGACTCATCTTCCTGAGTTCAAAGCCCACCCCAGACACTCACTGGCTATGGGACAATGGGCTTGCCACAGTTTCCTCATTTGTAAAATGAGCTAGAAAAGGAAATGGCAAACCACTCCAGTACCCAAGAAAACCCAAACTGGGGTCACAAAGTGTCGGACACAGCTGAAACATAACTGAACAACATGTGTCAGTGTAATGAATGCAAGAACAAGCCCCAGTCTCCTGTAGACTTGTCTATCAGGACACTGGGACGGAGCACTAAGCTACCTTAGTGAGGGAGAATGGCATAGCCATTACCAAATTAATTTTGCAGCCAACAAGAACTGGGTTGAATTATGCCTCAGATACTTACTAGCCGTGTGCCTGGCAAGTAGCTTAACCTCTTTGATCTCTGGTTTCCTCATCTGTAAAATGGGGATGATGATAATAGAACTTTATGGTAAAGGTTGTTGTCCTAGACCTCAGTTTCCTTATCTGTTAAGTGGGAGTAATAATGGAACCCAACTGAGATGACATATACAAGGCGCCTTTAGGGTAGTGTTCTTTAAATCTCGGCAATCTTCTGTGACTTTGATCTTCTAGTCTTTCTTTTCTAACACCTCCAGTCCTAGCATGGGGGAGCCTCCTCACTCTGGCCACCATGGCAGTGTCAGGGGAGGGTCTCTTCCTCTCACATAGATCCTGTCTCCTCCCTTGTTTGCCTCCTCCTGCCTCCCCCACAAGTAGCTATAGAAGATTTCCCAGGAGGATTCATGTTATCAAGCTTTGTTTCTCTAGAGCTGTACACAGCCTCTCACCCTTTCCCTTATTCCACCTTCACCTCTCCTAGGATATTTTTGCAGCTCTCTGGCCTGAGTCCTCCCCAGTCAAGGCCCCAGAAAGGATGACCCCGCTCCCTCGGGGGGCCTCTCTCTGTGTTCTCTCTACTCTAGAAGCCCGTAGGGGGTTGGTACCCTGTTGAAAGCAACAGGGCATGAGGCCAGGACGACAGCATCTGTTCTGACTTAAAATATTTATTTTTGTGAGCAAAATGTAGCTGAGTAACATGCCTCTTGGCAGAGTGGGCTGAGTGAGAGATTCAGCTAAATGATGGAACTTACTTCTGATAGCCAAGGCCACATTATTTGAAGAAGCACAGGAAAAGTCATGATGTTTGTGGGGAGACTTTCACTCATCTATCCTGAAAGACATTGTTGCAGACTTCTAGTCATTCATTTTTCAAATCTTCCCCATCTAAGTCAGTTAGTTGGCTCATCAGCTATTATTGTGTAACCTTTGCCCCCAAAAACAATGGTATGGAACTCTCTCCTTATTGGTGGAGAAGGAAGCCCTACCTCGTGTGAGTTGAGGAGAGCAAGAGAACTTTTAGTTCATATCTTGTCTTCTTTGAGACTTTTCAAGCAGTGACTCTCTTTGGGTACTCCTGGTTTCCAGCTTCAAGAAGGAAGGTGGAAGAGGTCACTATCACTTTAGGTTGCTAAAGGAAAAGACTGGGAAGATATGAGAGGAGCCGGCAGTTTCCATAATGTCCCTATCCACAGTTTGCTAGACTAGATACTTTAGGGGACTCCCCCTTGGGTGAGATCTCCCTCTCTCTCTCTCTCTCTCTCTCTCTCTCTCTCTCTCTCTCTCTCTCTCTCTCTCTCTCTCTCTTCTGCCTTCCTCTGAGTCATGCAGTGACAGTCCTCTCTACACAAGAGGTCCTTCTCTACAATTACAGGGAAGCAGTTATGACAACATTATAAATGCCACTATCATCGTCAAAGTTTAATGAGAAAAACACTCTTAAAGCAATGAATGCCTATGCAACATCAATCTTTTTTTTAAAAGCTGTACTCTTATTTTATTTTTTCTCAATTACATATAAAAAGTTAACATTCAGTTTTTAAAAAATTTTGAGTTCCAAATTATCTCACTCCCTCCCTCCTCCCTTCTTGAGAAGGGAAACAATTTGATATAAATTACACATGTAGTCATGCAAAACATATTTTTATGTTAGCCACATTATAAAAGAAAACATAAACCAAAAACAAAAGAAAAAGAAAGCCAAAAAAGCATGCTTCAATCTGCATTCAGACTTCATTAGTTCTTTCTCTATAGATCAATATAATTTTTCACCTAAGTCCTTCAGAATTGTCATAGCTAAGTCATTCAAAGTTGAATATCATACAATATTGCCATTGCTGTGTAAAATGTTTTGCTCACTTCACTTTGCAATACTAATCTTAATATATACTTTTAGAATTGTAAAATGTGCTATAATTGACTTCTAGAAAGAAGCCTCACAAAAATCTATTTGGGATTAATGAAATACAGGATCTATAACATTAAAAAAACTATAGAAAGATGGATGCTTCCGCACCAAAAGGAAGAAAAAGATTTGATAAATCTTCTCAGAGAACTTTATAAACAGATAAAAAAACTGTGGAAATACTTTTGTAACAAGACACCATCTCACGGAGCAAAAAGTAGACGACAAATGAACACTATAGAATTTGAAGCCTCAACCAATAAAGGGTACTAGAGCTGGGGTGTTACCATTAACCTGACTGTTGCCCACAATCATCCAGATTGATTCATCCATAAAAACTTAAGAACAACATTTTAAATTGATGTATCCACATTGAAGCCTCAGAATCTCTAAGCTCCCTGAAACAAAAAGCTTTCAAAATATAAATGTTTAGCAGAAGAGATAAAAATTATTTAGAATTAGTATGAAGTACATATCATCCCCACCTGCTATTGTATGTGTACCAAGGATATTTCCTATTTGCTTAGATAAGGTGGGCTTACACCCTAATAACTCTCCTTCACCTCTCCTATCTAATCAGTGGCAAAATTTTGTCCTTTTTGCCACCACTATCCTTGTTGAGGAACTTAATACCTTTTACCTGGACTACAGCAATAGTTTCCTAATTGGTCTCCTTGCTTTAAGTTTCTCTCCTCTCCAATCCATTCTCCACTTTTCTGCCAAATTGATATTCCTTCTAAAGTGAAGATCTGGTCTTGTCACTTCCCTGCTTAATAAAATACAGTGACTCTCCATTGACTCAAAGACAAAATATTATTTCATCTTGAGCTCATTTAAAAATTATATTTGTGTGTAAGGTTATAATAAATGTAATTCTTAGTCTAGAATACTTATATTCCTATTGGGGATGCATGCTCAAAAACTCTTTAGCAAAGGAGTGTTCATACAAAAAAGTTTGAAAATCAATTGCAAGAAGTTCATGACAGCAAAAATGCAATTTTGATCAAGCACAAAAGCAGAAAGTTTGTGCCTTATTAGCATAAAGAGTGAAAATATGGTTATGTCAAGAAGAGTGATTGAAACACTAGCTTTTCTGTGAAACTGGAAAAGAGCTGGCCTGGATAAGATTCATAATTTCTGGTTCAAATGCTTCACAGTGGCACATGAATTACTCAAACATAAGACTTATTTCATCCCTCTAAACAGTTAGCTATCTCATACCTATTAATCAATCAATCAACATTTAATAAGTGTTTACTTTGTGTTAGGCACCGTGACAAGCACTGAGGATACAAAAAGAGGAAAAAGACAGTCCCTGCCCTCATAATCTATTAACAAAAGATGAGGTTACCAATGACCCCTCCAAGCCACATGTTCATGAACTTTATACAAAGCACTCGCATCTGATATGACCTAAAAATGTTTAAACATTTACAAGAAAACAAGAAATTGGAAGGGGAGGAAAAAGAGTATGCCAAGAGGCCTAGGAGTATAAGGAGAAACTCATTATTAATTTGATAATTATTTAACAAGCTGCCCACAAGCAACATAACATTTATACTACTTTTATTGATTACCCCAAAACTTCTGACTTGGTTCTTCACTCATGGCTCATTTATATATAATTTATTATATGTTAATTATATTCAAATACTACATGGTAAGAACACCAGAGCATTTCATTTTTACATAAAAACTGTTTTCAATTTAAAACATGTTGCTAACATAATTGTGCTAAGAAAAAATGATATAAAATGTGGTATTTTTCAGGGAGACTGAGTCCTTTATAATTCTGTCTAGTCTTAAATCTATTATTATCTCTCTTGGGTACAACTGAGCATGGTGTCCAGGTCAAAAACAGAATTGCACCAAAACATCATATTAATCACTTTCTATGCATGGATGACATAAAGTTAAATGGCTCCATGAAAAGCACATTAAACAGTTTTGTCTCACAGAAATGTACTCCAGTGATGTCAATATGTCATTTGGAGTCAAGTATAAAATTCTTACTATGTGCTAAACAAAAAAAATGAAGATTGAACGCTTTGAGTTTGGATTTGGATGTCAGTTAAAATGACAGTAATATGTCAGGATGACGTTAATATTAACAAAAACGGTCTTTTCTAAGCAAGAACATTTAGCTGAAAGTTAGTGTTGACAAAGTTGGGTCATTTTGTGTCAAGAGACTTACTGGAATCCTGAAATCAAATGCAAAAGGAAGAACACATTTGGTGCAATTAGCACTTTCACAGTAACAGTCTCAATGGAATGGAATAGTAAAGGAACTGCTCTTCTAGAAAGTAATTAAATTTGATGCTTTCTTGTCCAGAAGTAGAAAGAGGATTGAAGATGTTAGCAGATCACATGATAACCAGGTTGAAAACTTAGAGTTGTTTCTGCCTTCACAGAAATAATAACGCTGGCAATGGGTTTATGCAACAGACTGATTGAATGTAATCAATAATGGTTTACCTTCAGATGGAACCTATGAAACAGATGAGATTCAAGAGTGCAACCCAAAGGTCCTGTATGGATGATATCTACAGGAATTAAACCAATAATGTTTGTTGACCTAAAAAGCATCAAAAAATGACTGAGGCACATGGATTAATTTATAGGAACATAAAGGTTTATGAAAAGGATGTAAGTTCAGGTCACTACTTCCAGAAATAACAGGAAAGTCACCTCTAAGGAACCTGAACTTACTGATTGATGCAGATGTCACAAAAAAATGATAAAAGCCATGTAATGTATCTCTGTGGGCTGCAAAAATATTACACTTACCAAAAACCTAGAAAGACACAATCATGCAGTAAAAATTATAGACCAGAAGCTCATTATCCTTCACAAACTAACATGAGAAATCCTCATGCTACAAGAATAAACCCCAATCTTCCTTGAGAATTCAGCTAGCAAATTGAACTGAAACTGGAGTATCATCACAGACCAAAACTGTTACTCACAATGGCTTGGATGTCACATTGACACATAAAAGATTAAAAAACAATATTTTTGATGGATTGACCATACTGAATCTTTATTACTTCCAGATTATGTGTGATGAAAAGCTCTCAAAATATAGATGCCTACCAGAAAAAACCAAAATTATGTGGAAATAAGATGGAGCATATGTCACTCTGATTATCCTATCTGTTACTGGATTTGTCCCAACGTGGTTCTGGCTAGCTGACAAAAGATGACCTTACACCTTCCTCTACTTTTATTTAGCTAAAAATTAATCATTTTATCCACATGTTTAATAGTTCTCCAAATATTACGCATAAAAATAGTGGGATAGGGGCGGCTAGGTGGCGCAGTGAGTAGAGCATCTGCCCTGGAGTCAGAAGGACCTGAGTTCGGATCCGACCTCAGACACTTAAAGCACACACAAACAAAAACCTAGCCGTGTGACCTTGGGCAAGTTACTTAACCCCAACTGCCCTCCAAAAAGCAAAAATAAAAAAATAGTGGGATAGCAGCTTGTCCCAGGACTGTTTCTGAATTCTAATAGAAACAAAGATGATGATGATGTTGGTGGCGGTGGTGGTGGTGGTAACGATGGCTGACATTTATAGGATATATAGTGCTTTAAGATTTTTAAAGTACTTTATATACAAAAACCAACATTTGAATCCTGGCTCTTCCGAAATCACTTTGTGATCATAATCACTTTTTTGCTTATTTGACATAGCCGATCTGCTTCAATATTGTTGTGTGAATCAAATGATATATAGGACAAAGAAGCCCTTAAAATACCTAAAAGTACAAGATAAATGTAAGCTGTGATGATGTCAAGGGGAATTCTTGGAGACAAGTCCAGGTTTTTGCCAGACAATTATTTAAGTCTTGACTTGGATTTCTATAAAGACTACTTCACAGTGTCGCCCTTTTTCCTTGAGCCCTCTCTAACTTTCCCTTGGTGAGAACACATATTAGGCACCTAATGTGAGATACATGAATAGGTCCCATTATGATGTGATGGTCTAAGTCCTAAATCAGGAAAAGACCAATAAAAATGCTATTTTCAAATTCTTTGTTGGCAATACTTATGGATACATCTTGACTTTGGGTCCGAGACGATAATCCTGAAATTCTGGAGTGTTCAAGACAGAGAAGACCCTAGAAGTTACAAAATATAGCCCTTTCATTTTACATATATGAGAACTGAGGTTCAGACAGGGAAAGCAACACAGGTGATTAGTGAAAAAAGTGGATATAACTGTGTGTACATGGCTGTTTACATGTTGTATTCTCCATTAGACTGGGAGCTCCTTAAGAGCAGAGATTGTCTGTTGCCTTTCTTTGTATTCCCCAGAGTGTAGTACAGTGTTTGTCTTTATGTCAGAAAAATAGAATTGTATTTTCACAATATTCACCTTGAAAAGTTTTCATGCACTCTGAAAAGTTAAAAAAGACTAGTACTATCACCTGGATCCCTAACTAGCAATGTTTTCCATCCAAAGTGACTAATCAAAGAACTAATCTTAAGGATGGAAAAGAGTTTGAGATCATTTAGTCTATAGTCCCTGACTCTTTATAAGCTTGTATCTAAATATATAAGGTAAACTAAAGTTGCTCCAATTTATAAAGCTCTCCACCAAAGACTACAATCTTCCTGGAAACCTATTCCTTTTAACCAGTGAATTCTGTTTTTAATCTTACTTAACACTTGCCTGCTGAAACACTGTCATATTTTTTTCCAGTTATTTAAATTCCATTAAGAATTCTCATGAGCTGATGAAGGGAAAAGGTTTTGTTCATAAATACTAAGTACCCCCCAGTCCCCAATTTTCCATTCCCGGACAATTATGGACTCCATTGCTGTAATGTTATAGCTTGGCTTTTCATTAGCAATTGATGATTTTCTAACATGCTTACTTATCATTCATGGTAATAGTCAATGTTGGAGGGATTGTGGAAGTATGGATGGGTACATTAATACATTCTTTGTGGAGCTGTAAAATGGTACAACCATTTTGGAAAACAATTTGGAATTAAATAAAGTAACAAACCATTCATACCCTTTGCATCAGAGGATCTATTGTTGGGTTTATACTACAAGAAAATCATCAATAAGAAGAAATCCAAATCTGCATATAATTTGTAGCAACACTTTTTGTGAGATCAAAGAATTTGAAACAAGGTAGATGCCCATCATTTGGAGAATGGCTAAGCAAGTTGTGATATATGAATGTAATAGAATATAAAAAAATGATGTGTATGATAAATAAAGAGAACTATGGAAAAATCTATGTGTACTAATGCAATGTGAAGTAAGCAGAGCCAAGAAAACAATATATGCTATAACCACAATATAAATGGAAAAAGTGAATGTAATAAAATAATAATCATCAAGTATGACTCAAATAAAGAGATATGAGAGGACGCCCCAACCCATGCTTTCATGGAAGAGGTCTATGGGTGTTATACATTGCATATGTTTCTGGACTTTTTCAATGTATATATTAGTTGTGCTGATTTTTTTCTCAAGTATTATTTGTCATAAAGGATGGCTCAAACCTTTACATGTATATGTGTATATATATATATAATATAAAACCTAAATATACATATGTGTATGTATATATTATGTATATATATGTATACATAATTACTTATATGTTGTCTCCCCCATTGGGGGAGGGCCAAAGGTACTATGTAGCACCCTTGTAGTACTATGTAGTTAAGTATGTATAGTAAAGTACTATGATAATATAAAAAACAGGATACAGTGATAAAAACTTATTTTGTTTTTAAAAAAAGAAGCTGCCACCCATTCCAAGTATTTTAGTTACTACTAGCCAATTGAGCATTGAAGGATGTTACAGATTCTACAAGACTGAGTTAAAGAGAGCATACAATCCTGGCAGGGAGGACAATTAGTACAAAGTAGAGGACATGGGAATGGGAAGTCATGTATGGGGATGAAAAAGCAGATCAGATGGGCTGGAATGAAGAATACATGAAGAACAGTAATTTATAATAAGTAGGGGGAAAGCAGGCTGGAGGCAGATGGTGAAGGACTTTAAATGACAAATGAAATAGTTCATATTTTAGCCTACAGGCAAGAAGGAAACTGCAGCTTCTTGAGTAGAAGACATAGTTAGAACTGTGCTTTAGGGATATTATTTTGGTAGTGAAATGGAGGATGTATTGGGGGGAGAACAGACTTGAGGCAGGGACACTAATTAGGAGGCTTCCCAATTGTCCAGGAGACTGGTGATGAGGCCTGAACTAGGGTGATTCTCCTATCTTTTGCAGGAGGCCTTTCCCAGTTCCCTAGCTAATAATGCCTTTCCTTCTCAGATTGCCTTCCATTTAGTAATCTATACATCTATATCTGATATACATATATTTATATATGTCAGCTGCAAATCAGATGGAAAGTCCAGTGATTCTTAGAGTACAGTAGCAAAACATACGATCTAATGGTCAAGTGTATAATTTCAGGTTCTGGAGGTGAGAGATAAGGAGATTTGAGAAATATCATGGAGATAGAATTAACGAGACTTGGCAAGTGATTGAAATGGGGCAGCAGCAAAAAAGGAAATAGTCGAGGATGATTCTCAGTTTGCCAATCTGGGTATCAGAAGATTGAGTCTTTAACAGAAAAACAGAAGTTAAATGAGGGTAGTGTTAAGGGAACAGATCATGAGTTCTGTTTTGAATGAATTGAGGTTATGATGCCAATGGTACTTCCAATCTGAAATGTACAATAGACAATTGGTGATGTGAAACTTGAGTGTAGGAAAGAGATGAAAATGGCCTATAGAGATCTAGAAGTCACCTGTATGAAAATGAGAGGAAATAGTGGCGATAAGCAAATGGAAGATGGTGAGATCACTATGAGACTATAGAGAGAAAAAAGAATCCAGAAGGGAGCCATGAAGTATATCCAAACACAGGGATCAGGACATGGATGAAAATCCAGCAGAAGCTTTGAGACTGAGAAGTAGGGGTGGGGGGAGAAATATAATTAGGAGAGAGCAGCCTCCCTTGAAAATCCAAGGGGAAGACAATGACCATGAAGAGGGAAGAACCAGCAGTGACAAATGCTGCTGAGAGAGATTGAAAAAGGACATTAGATTTTGAAGTTAATAGATCACTGGTAATCCTGGAAAGTAGTTTCAATTGACTGATGAAGTCAAGAAATCCTATTGCAAAGGTTTGAGAAGTGAGGGGAAAAGGAATGCAAGCATAGATTGCATTTTGTAGGATGTGGATATGAAAAGAACAAGAGGTATAAGATGATAGTTTGAGGGGAGTTAATGGCTAGGTGAAAGTTTGTATTTTTTAAGAGGAGACTTGTGAGTTTGAAGACAACTCAAAATGAGTCAGTGAATAGGAAGAGATTTCAAGGAGAAGAGAGGAGAGATAGACAAATTTCAGCGGAAAGCTTCCAGAAGAGATGAGAAGGGATAGATGGTACTGGTAGAAATTTGGACTTTGGCAAGGAGAAGAGCTGCCTTTTTGATAGAATCTGAAGCAAAAAAAGAGAATATGAGTCAAAGGAATTTGAAATATAAACTAGGGAGAAGGGAGTGCTCCCAGCTAAAGACTATTGGAATGTAGACCGTAAGCTCCTTAAGGAGAGAGTCATATTCATTTTCATTTTGCATGTCCCAATTTCCTAGTACAATGCTTTTCCTTTGGTAGTTAGTAAATTGAACATGCATTTATTGAGCACTTACTATGTACCAGGCATTATACTAATACAGGGATTACCAAAAAAAAAGACAAAAACATTCTCTGTATGCAAGAAGTGCACCTTCTAATGGGGGAGACAGCATGTAAGTAATTATGTATACACACATATACACTATATACACACATATAGGTGTATATAGTATATGTGTGTGTATGTATATGTATATACACAGTAGGTTGAAGACAATATGAGAAGAGAAGGTATTAGCAGCTATGGGACTGGGAAAGGCCTCCTTTCTCTTGTTCCTTTCTCTAGAAGGTGGGACTTAAGCTGAGTTTTGAAGAAATTCAGGTAAACTAAGAGAGAAGTGAAGGGCCAGAATGTTCCAGGCATGGGGTTAGAGTTAGTGTAAAGACACAGAGATGGGACATGGAATTTCATATTCAGAGAACTGAAAGTAGGCCAGTGCAATTATCTTGGTATGGATGTTAGTAAAGTGTAAGAAGATTGGAAAGAAGTAGGAGTGATGATGATGGTGGTGGTGAGTAATGGTGATGATGATAATGGCGCTTTAAGGTTAGTACATACGAACTCATTTGAAAGGTAGGAAGGGGTCATATGATGAGGACCTTTTACTGTGAAATAGAGGAGCTTATCTGATAAAGGAGGGAATAGGGAGTCACTGGAGCTCACAGAGGAGGGAGATGGCATGATCAGACCTCCACTTTAGGAAAATCAGCTTGGCAAGCTGAATGAAGGATGGGTTGAAAGGGGAATCAACTTGAGACAGGGAGACCAGTTAGAAGACTAGTACTAGGAAGCACTTAATCCATTTTTGCTGTGCTGAATTGGGATGAGACAGATGGAATAACCCATCAAGATTTGTCTGTTGATTTTCTCTCTCTTCTCTGTGTTTACCCAGGCCTCAAAGAGCAATTATATTAAAAATCCCCTTATAGGAAGGTGTGGTGCATGGCAATTCTGCCCAAACAGCATTATTTCTCCTGGCCCAGTTTTGTAGGGAACACTGCTGGGTGTAATTTCAGAATTCCTATCATCCACTGGGGTTGCAGACCCTTAAGAGGATGCACCAGAGAAAAGAACATAGGGAATATTCGTTTGGAATGAGAAAAGCCATTCACCACATTGATGCATGTCTCTTGTAATACAGTGTTTCCCCCAGGATAGCATCTAATTGCTTCTTGAACGAACCACTGTCTCTGCCTCAACAGCCTTGCCCAGTAGGCCGTTGCAAACATTTATTATTCTTTGAGTGACAAAGCTCTTCCATCTGTCTCTTCTGAATTTGTTTTTTGAACTTCCATTTCTGCCCCCACTCCTGTCACCCAGGCCCTATCAAAAGTAGCAACATGCATTGATATTACCCGTTTGGTTAAAGATCTCACAAACTTCAGTAACACCCTTCTTTGAATATCTTTTTTTAAAGTTGGAATGATGGAGGGACTTTTTTCTAACCTTACACTGCTTGTTCAATTTTCTCTGGGAATTTGCCCCAGAGAAAATATTTGCTAACATTTGGCTTGCTTTAGACCAAACCTACTAGAACTGGAAAACCTGCCCAAGAAATACATTTCTAGAAGGTTCTTCTTGGCAATGAAGTAGTTGCTTTGTTTTCCTGATAATTTTTTTTTTGAGGAGAGGAAAATGGATGTGAAAACTAATATCTGATAAGGAAAAAAGAGGGTGAGATAAAAATTACATTAAATAGTAACATTTTTTGAGGGAAAAAATTAAATCCCACCAAGTGGACCCTTTTTCTTGACAATGGCTTTTAAAATCTCCGTAGAAAATCTCTTAGGTGGGTGAGCTGGGGGGAAGGAAGGAGTGGGAGTTTAGAAAAGTCTTTGAAATTGACTGGTCCTTGGCTTCTCCATATCAGATGAGTTGGTAAATATACCAATGCCAAGGACTGGCCATGTTTAAAGGAGAAATGTTCAAAGCTTGCTTAGCCCCAGTCAATTGATGTGAACTTCATTCTCTTGCCCGAGTTTCCCCAGGTTGAACCTGGGTGATCTATACATGGTTTAGGAGATTTGTAAGTATTCTGGCTTAGTGAGAATCTTCTCAGAATGCTCCAAATGCTTCTTTCCATTCTGACACTTAGAAGATGTGGTGTTGTTATTATCAGAAGTAATAGTGTTCTTTCCCTGACACCACCACCCCAAGCCCTGAAAAGTTTCTGATCTCAGTCCCTGGCAAGATCATAACCCATGGAGAAAGAAGAGGATGAACTATGTCATCATAATAATCTATCCTCATGTTTATTGGTCAAATACAGACCTCCAGTTCATTTTCCTACCCTCTTCAATGAAGTTATAACCTGATCCACAGGCCTCCTTTTCACTCTACTCTGCCATTTTTTGAAAACCTTCAAGGCTCTGTTCAGATGTCACTTTTCTTTAATCCCCCTTCCACTGCCCTCCCTGCTCAAGAAATGATCTTTACTTCCTCAGACTTCACATGAAAGAATAAGCAAAAGAATAAGCAAAAGAAACATTTACTAAGTACTTGCCATGTCCTAAGGACAGGGCACACATTCTGTTTAGAAAAGTCAGAGGGGCCCTGCTCTCAAGGAGCTCACATTCTAACAGGGAAGAAGGCACATATGGCAAGAATGCTGAACTTGGAATCAGGAATATCTGAGTTCCAGTATAGCTGCAGGCACCGTGTGATCTGGAGCAAGTCACTTAATTGCCAACTGCCTCAGTTTCCCCATCTGTAAAAATGAGAATGATGCTAATAGCATGTATTTGCCAGGGTCATCCTGAGGATAAACTGAGACAATGTGAAATGTTTTGTAAGTGGTATATAAATGCTAGCTTTGATGATGATGATGATGATGGTGATGGTGATGGTGGTGAAAAGATTTATGTTTCTTAGTGTCCAAAGCAAGTGGCAATGCCCCTTCTTTAATGTCATTTCCACTGATAAAATGGTATTAGTTTCTGATCTTGAACAGAACATAGGACTTCATTTGTATATCTCGTTGTGTTGTACTTTGTATTATAGTAGTTGTAGGGTATTATAGACTTGTTGCAAGTGTCATCCTTTCTGCTATGTTGTAAGATCCATTAAGTCATACTTCATCTTATTTATTCTTGTTTTTCCCCTTGCACCTTGCCCAGAGCCTTGAACATAGTAGACACTTATTAAATGAATGGATAAATGAAGTGCCCTAGCTTGTCCTTCCCCCTTCCCATTTGCCCTGAGGTCTTTTCTATTTAGCTCACCAGTATAACTCTTAGGCCTCCTCTGACAGGTAAGCTTTCCTAATGCCATTAAAATGCAGATAGAATTATAGCATACCCAGGGATTTAGGAAAGAAGAAGGGTAAAAAATTTTAAAAAGTGAAAACCAAGTCATTCTGTAAAGCCTTTGGTGACAGAAAAGGCTTTAAATAAAACTCACCACACCTGCAGGTCTGATTCACTGAAAGGAATAAAAATCTAAGGCATATTACATGAAATGATGCAAAATTAAATAAGCAGAGGTACAATTTATACAGTGAATGCAGCAATGCTTAGGGGGAAAAACAACCATCACCACAAAACAACTGAAAGTAAATGCTATCAAATTATATAAAAGCAGGTTGTCGATTCCGGAGATTTGAGGATATGTGCCCCCCACCACTCTAACTCCTTTAGAGAGTTGAGGAGCCTCCACATATGGAACAATGTATCTGTCAGATTTTTCTTTGCATTAATCAGTATTGTTGGTTTTTCCCTTCCTTCCTTCTTTCTCTTTCCTTCCTTCCTTCCTTCCTTCCTTCCTTCCTTCCTTCCTTCCTTCCTTCCTTCCTTCCTTCCTTCCTTCCTTCCTCTTCTATTTTAAAATTTTCATTATAAGGAATAGATGTCTGGGAGGGGAGAGGAGAAGGAATACAAGAGGATTCAGCAATGTAAAAATACAAATTATTAAAAATCTGTTTAAAACTTTTAACCCAAAGTTATGCTTCCAAATAATTCTGGGCAGCTACTTTGTCATGAATATAGCCTGCAGGTGTTAATAATTTTGAAAGATACTTATTCTTTCTGGAACCATCACCTCTGATCTGAACCTCAAAGACTCAGAAAGGAAGAAAAGGGGGGTCAGGCATGTGGGAGCAAATGCCCACCTTGAGGGACCATGATTCAGACCAACCATGGGGACTGGACGGTCTGAGCCATTTTCCCTCCCTTCCCAATACCACTCCATCCTTCCTTTCCCCTGGCCTCCTTACTTGTCCTCTTAAGCTGCTTTCCCTCCTCTACTCCTAAGTTCTTGTTTGATAACTGTTTGTGGCCCTTGAATTAGATGTCCAGAAAACAACCTTGTCCCAGAACAGAGGAGTAAATCCTTTTAACCTGTTGCCAGGTTTTCAGGTGAAGGGATCAATCTGTAAGCATTTGTTTGTTTTTAGTATTGATTTTTTTTTATAAGTCACACGGTCTAATTGATCTGTCTTTTGAGGACGTTTCTTTATGCCTTGTGAACATAAAGTTTGGAAGGGGAATCGTGGGCTGTTCTTCCCAGCGAGTTACTCGAGGGCTGTCCTTCCTTTCACATGTTGCTTGCAAGTCCCTGAATCCACAGAGGATGGTGATTCACTGGTTATTAATTGCACAGAAATTATTCTGGGGAGCCCTCGTTTCCTCTTGGTATCTCCTTTCTGCTTTCCTTTTGACCCTAACAGCTGTCTAATAGAGACGCTCCTTTCGATTTCTTAGCTAATGCAGTTCATTATTTCCATCTCTGCCTTCCACCTTCGGTGGCTGGAGGTTTGTCGGCCGCCGCTGACTTTGAGACTTTGAGGAGTTGGCTCTTCAATCAGAGCCTGATGTTGCCTGCATTGTCTGTGGGAAGAAATTTCATTTGCAAATCAGAGGTGGTTCACAGAGTGTGCCTCGGCATTTCTTTCACCAGCTAGCATTTTTATCTTCCCCCTATGTCTCCCCAGTCACACAGGCGTGCACCTCAGTTGAGAGAGAGTCAGTCCCAGGCTCCCAGGCCTCAATGAGAATCACGCAGATGGAACAGTAGGCAAATATTTGTTTGCTCCTTGGCTGTGCTAATTATCTGCACAGGGCCATAGTAGTACCCTTGGCAATGGTGGAGTTGTGCTCTGGGTATACTGCCGCCTGCTGGGTCAGGTCACAGAGACCAAGCCCTTGGCTCTGGAAACTTCTGATGTCAAATGTCTTTAGTAAATTTTTTTTTTTAAAGGAGGAGAAGAAAATAAACCCAAAATAAAAACTTTCTATCCCCATCAAAGCTCTCACTACCTTTGCATTGGTTAGGGGGTATTTCAGCAAATGACATCCTATCATGCAATGGTTGGGCTTAGGGGGAAAAAAGCCTACTTGGTACAGTGTAAAGTATTCAATAAAGATATAATTCAATAAATTCGTCAAAGTTTGATCAACTAGCAAGCCCCAACTAAGGACTGATACCAGGCTTTGGAGCCCATGAAGAACTATGTAGCTGTCATACAGTGTGTAGTAAGGAAGAGGGGTCTGGAATCCTGGCTCTCTCACTTTCTACCTGTGGGACCTTGGGTAGGTCACTTAAACTCTATGGACATCACATTTCCTTATCTCTAAAACGAGGTGATTAGATGAAATGACCTCTAAGATCCCTTCTGTCTCTTATGATCTTATGGAAGATACAGCCATATCATTTGATACCTGGAAGTAGCCCCAAACTTGCCAGAGGTGTGGGGGTAGAGAGGAGAAAAGGAAGAAAACACTTTGGATAGAGGAGGAAAGCTTTGAGGAGTGCCAGAATCAGCCAGGAAGGGCTAATTACCTTCTTTCCTTCCCCATGCACCATGATTGGTTCATTCACTAACCAGATTCAAGGAGAACTCTGATTGGCTGTTGACGTCTAACAGAAGAAAGCTTTTCCATGCTAAAATGGAGAAGTTTGGAAAAAGTGACAGGAGATAGAACAGAGAAGAAAATGGTAAGAAAAAGGGAACAGAAAGGTGAGCTGTTTAAGCTATGACAGGTGGAATAGGAGAAAGCCAATGATGATGAGACATTAGACAGTGTTGCTGTATGGTGGTAGATTCTACCACCTGTCCCTTAGATGTCTTTTGGAACACTTGTGTGCCTTATCTAAAGGGTTAAATCCTAAGGGCAGAAAGAATAGTTTTAGAATACTAAGGTTTTTCTGTGTAAGATATAGCCCTTGTCTCTAAAGCAGCTAACATTAATAGTTGGGGAAATCAGACTAACGTGTAGGGAAGACTAGCAAACAAAACAAGATTCATTACCATGTAAACTATTTGCTACAGAGAGTACATTTTGTGGGTGTTTAGATTAATCCATCAAGAAACATTTATTTTGCCTACTATGTGTCAGACACTGTGCTAAGTGCTGGGGATGCAGAAAGAGGTAAAAGACAGTAGCTGAAGTAAAAAAAATTGCCATCGGGACAGTTAGGTGGTACCGTGAATAGAGCACTGGCCCTGGAGTCAGGAGGACCTGAGTTCAAATGCTGTCTCAGACACTTGACACTTACTAGCTGTGTGACTGGGCAAGTCACTTAACCCCAATTGCCCTGCCTTCCCCCCTCCAAAAAAAAAAATAAATAAAAGCTTGCCATCTAATTGGGTGAGGAGGAGAGAGACAACATACAAATATATACAAAGCAAGTTTTATACAAGATAAGTGGGAAATAATTAAAAGGAAGAAGTCATTATAAGTAAGAGGGATTAGAAATGGCTTGCTTTGGAAGATAGGATTTTAGTTGGGACTTGAAGAAAGCCAGGAAAGTCAGCAAGTGCTGAGGAAATAGAGCATTCCAGGCATGGAGGACAGCCAGAGAAAATGCAGGGGGTCAAGAGATGGAGTGTCTCATTTGTGGAACAACCATACTGGCCGGTGACACTAGAAGGAAGAGTGTATGGTGGGCAGTAAGGTATAAAAAGCCTGGGAAAGTAGGAGGGAGCTAGGTTGCAAAGGGTTTTGAATGCCAAGAAAGAGCAGGAATTCTCAAGAAAGGTTTCTTAGAGGAAAAAGAGCTTGAGTTGGATCTCAAAGGGTGAATGGAATATGGATAGGAGAAGGACAGAAGAGCGAATTTTGAACTCAGTTGATTGGCTCCCAGTTCTAGAATGTTACCTTGTATGTACCTTAATGTTTCTTAATAGGTACCAATTTTTTTTTTTTTTTTGCTTTTTGGAGGGCAATTGGGATTTTAATCAACTTGCCCAAGGTCAGAAGGCTAATAAATGTTAAATGTCTGGGGCCGGATTTGAACTCAGGTCCTCCTGACTCCAGGGCTGGTGCTCTATTCACTGTGCCACCTAGCTGGCTCCCCAAATTAAAAAAAAAATTTTTTTCTTGATCTCTAGAGCAAGAGTGTGAGGTATTATGTGTAAAATGAACTACCTCCCCCCACCAAATAATAAGACAGAAGGCACAAAAATGAAAACCCTTCTGGTGATGGGGTAGAATTTTAAATAAATCAATGTATTTTGTAGAAGAATTCGAATGTAAGCTCTATGAGAGCAGGGATAGTTTTACAAGTTTAGCACAAGGTGCTCAATAAATGCTTCTTAATCGATTGATTTCTTTATATATTTATTAATTCCATCTGGGGAGGCAGGAAGTATTGGAAGTATTGGAAGTTGGGCTTGGAGTCAGGAGAGACCAGAGTCACTATCCTGGATTCCACATCTTGGTACTGGGGCAAACCTGTTCGGATCACCTAATCTCTGATTAATCCTCAGGGTTGTTGTGAGAAAAGCCCCAGAGAAATGTGTGCTATGCTTCCTACTCTCTACTCTCCCACAGGATTGTCAATTCTTTGAAGCCTGGAACACATTCTCCATTTTCTCTATCATTGCCCTCAGGGCCAAAGACAAAGGTGCCCCCGGATCCATGATTAGACTGAATAACTTTCACTTCTTCCACCTAATCCTTCAGAAGAAAGGAAGTATAGCTTAGTGGATGGGATGCTGCCTGGGAATCACAAGGACTTGCCTTGGACACATGATCTTAGCTGCATGATCGCAGGCAAGTCACTTAGTCTCCTGGACTCTCAGTTTCCTCACCTATAAATTGGGAAAAATAATACCCATAGTTCCTGCCTCACAGGCTTATTGTGAAACTCAAAAATGACAACGTCCCAAAAGTCTTAGTGCAGTGTTAAGCTAGTAAAGCTTAAGCTTTTACTCGCTATTAAAGCCAAAACTGCACTAACTTTAACAGCTATTAAAAGCTTAAACTTTAATAACCCAAAACAGCACTAAGACTTTTGGGACACCCTGTATAACTATTGGATATGATTAAGACACACTTCTCTTGAAGCTATCAATATAAAAAAGAGGTTTCTCAGTTCAGTTCATCTCAATTAAATTTAATTCAATTATCCAGGGCCTACTAAATGCAAATTCAAATCACTGTGCTCCAGGGAGAGCTAAAGAGGGTCAGAAATCACTAGCATTTAGGGCTTTGTGCATCTGACAAATTTAGCTTTCAGGTCTAAGCAGGTAATTACCCAGCCTCAGGGTAGGCTGTCACCCAGTTTAAGGACGGTTGACCAGGTCAATTCCATTCCTAAGGTCCAAAACATCCTAGCTCACAGCTGGGGCACACGCCCTGAGTGAGAGGGGATATTAGGTGATTGGTATCTGGTTAGTCAGGTTTCAGGAATGTTCTTTGTATCCCAGTAAGACCACCCACCAGACTACTCTGATCTAAGGTCATCTGCCTGAGGGGAGGAGAGCACCCTCCCTGAGAGGGCCCAAAGAGAAAAGACTGAGGGATGGGTGGGAGCTCACTGCAACCTGGGCACCAGTTTTCCTTCTGTTTGAAGTAACACAGATTGTTTGGGCTACTTTCCCTCAAGTTCCAGTCAAGAACGACAGTTTCAACATTTTCACATTTGCAGCCAAGCCTGGTCCCCAGAATTGCCTTCAGCTACTCCATCTATTGTCCCCAGATGAGATACAAAGGTTTCTGAGTTTATGCTTTAAAAAAGAAAAACACACCCAAACTAAAGTTAAAAAAAAAAAATCAAAATCCAGACATCCTAAGCTCTTGAGGATTCCGAACCCTCTGTTTCACTTGCAGTTCATTGTGAAAAGAAATGTAAACATCCAGAGTGTTTGTGTCTTCAGCTTGTAGACATTTCCATCTACATACTTGTTCATACATGTTAGGCAGCTACAGACAGAAAAGACTTTTAATGCTAATGGACCCCAAGTATTTATAGAAGGACAGAATTTAAAGCTGAAATGAACCTTAGAGAAAGTCCAGTTTACCCATTCCTCCACCCCAATTCTATATCTAAGCTCACAGGCACAGAAAGGGGAAATGATTTGATTAAGGTCACATAGCAACAGAGCTGAGACTAGTATGGATGTCTCCTTAGGTCAAGTTCTTTCTCTTTAAAATTTTTTTTCTTTTTTATTGTGAATTTAAATGTGAATCATAAACAATTGAACAGTTTAATAAACAAAAACCAAAAAATAAGAATGGTCTATGGACCTGTGAACAGTTGCAATACATTATTTTAAAAATATATATTTATAGCATTTTTTTGTTAGTGCCCCCTTCAGATTTTTTCTATTTTAATGGTGCTATTAACTCCTTTCTTTGTTTTTTCTTTCCTTGATACCTTCCTTCCTCCCTTTTCCCTTCCTTCCTTCCTTCCTTCCTTTCTTTCCCTCTTTCTTTCTTTCTTTCTTTCTTTCTTTCTTTCTTTCTTTCTTTCTTTCTTTCTTTCTTTCTTTCTTCCATCCTTCCTTCCTTCCTTCCCCTCCTGTCTCCCTCCCTCCTTCCCTTCCTTTCTCTGTCTCTCTCATTACCCATTCTTCCTGTAGAAATTCTTCTCTTATAACAGATTAGCATAGACAAGTACAACAAATCAACTACTGGCTATGCTTTAGTATTCTTTCCACTGTTTCAAGGTGACTTCTTGCATAATCTTAAACCTCCTTCCAAAGCTAGAGAGCCACCACTTTGTCTTCCATTCTGATTGCAATGACCTTATTAGTGCCTCATCCACCACTGGATGACATGAGGTCATTATGTTTGCTAGTCACCCTTAGAGACAGTAACTTTACCAACCTTTATAGTTTCATCAGTTCTTTAGATATCCCTACATTTAAGGTTTTTCGAAATCTGGTTGTAGACTGCATTCCCAGTTTCATCTAGCATTGTTGTCCTTACATTCTCTATATTCCTGCTAAATGACATTGCTTATCACTGTCTAAACTGGGAGTTGAGAAACTATGGTCCCTGCTTTTGTATGGTTCCTGAACTAAGAATAGTTTAAAATTTTTTAGAATATGATAGAAAGACATTCTTATCTTAAGAGATTTATCAAAACAGTTGGTTTTCCTTATATTTCTTCTGGATCTTTTATATTGAATTTTCCACTGAGTTCTGGTCTTTTTGTTACAAATACCTGAAAGTCTTTCAGTTTGTCAAGTGACTATGTTTTTTCCATTCAGGATTATCCTCCACTTTGCAGAGTAAGTTATTCTTGGACACAACCTCAGCTCTTTTGCTCTTTAAAGCATAATGTTCCAAGAACTATGGCTTTTTAGATTAGAAGTTCCTATGTCTAGTGAAATCCTGATTGTATTTCCACAGTATTTAAACAAAACAAAATGAACAACAGGTAGTAGGTGGATTTGGCCCAGGGATAGTCGTTTGCAGACCCCTCCTCTAAATCCATCTCACTTTACCCACCCTCATGCACTTGTTCACATTGTTTTCTATGCCTTGAACACTTCATTCTCTCTAATCTTTGAAATCCTTCCTAGACTACAAAGCTGATTTCAAATGCTGCCTTCTCCAAGAAGCCTTCCCTAAATCCCTTCTGCTAGAAGTGACCATTCTGTTCTCAACAATCTCAGAAGACTTTGTTCATACTTCTTTGCAATTCTTTGATACTTTCATGCATCAATGAATACTTTGATGGATATGCAATCCCTTCATCCTATGTTATTCTTGTCCTTGTTCCCTCATAAATTTTCTACAGGGGATCTAGTCAGGGAATGAGTAAGACACTGAAGGGAAGGAGGAAAAATTTGTAGAAAGTTTGGCAAGAAACCCAGTCAAATCAGATTATCCGGAGTGGAGGGCCCATAGGTAGTGAGGTGCTCTAGTTTGCAGATGACATTGTACTGATTGAATCAAGCCCTAGACTCCTCCAGGACTTCCTAAGTGAGATCCATAACCATTCAAAAGAGCTCACCCTAACTATCCACATGGGGGAAAAAGTGGATGAAGAATGTCTGCTTTTCAGTCTATAATATGCATTTGGATGGACAACTTGTAACATCGGTCCATCAGTACATATGTGGTGGACATAGATGGTTCTTGGCCTAGAATTGAATAGGAGAGCATACCGGGGAGCCCTTAGTAAATTGTGCTGTTAATTTAATAATATTATTATCTCTGAAATAAAGGTCCATCTCTTTACATTAATAGTCTTCTGAGGATGTTTCATGGCTATAAGTCATGGAATACTACTGAAGAATTAAAATTCTGGGCTGCAGAAAATAAAATGTCTGGTAGGTGTCAAAAAGGCCAACGTATCAATGGACAGGCCAAAGGCCATGTGTTCCTTTGATATCCAGTTCGGTCCCAATTCAATTCAACAAATATTTATTAAATCTCTGCTAGGCCCTGTGCTAGGAACTGGTGATACAAATACTACACAGTACCTGTCCTCAAGGAGCTTATATTCAAATGGGGGAGAGAGTATGTGAATAAAACTGTACACCTTAAAGGGGAAATCTCCACCAGCAGAGTGATCCAGGAGAGGCTGCCTCCAAGCGTCTTGTATTGCTCCATTCATTAAGACTAGGAGTCAAGCAGGGACTCAATGCATGTTTGTTGAATGGTTAAGTGGGTAAATGAGTTGTAAAAACAGCAGACGATCTATTTTTAAAGGCTCCCATTCACAACTGAAATGTATTTATACAATCAAGGTACTTACAGGCTGAGCCAAATAAGACAAATTCTTATCATTCCAGACCACCGGACTGAGTTTCTGGGGTCATTGTTACCTCTCCTACCAACTCCCAAGAAAGCTCCAAGTCAAAGATTCCTTCCCTCTTTTCTTCTCTAATCTCTCACAAAAATCTCATTAACTGCTTTGGTTGTTGTTGTTAGTCCTTTGTTCTTGAAGAGAACCAATGACATCGGGAGGGTGATGTCTTGACTTGCAAGTGAATTGGACTTGATTGAGGCACTGCTGTGCAAAGTCATCAGTCTCCCTCTCTCCTCCCGAGTTATCTGGGTCCTGTGACAAGACACAGGACAGGAGGACAGGTGATGACCCCCAATTGCTTGGGAATCAATTCAGGGAAGAAGAGTGATCTGAACAAAATACAGCTTTAGTATGGGAGACCTAGACTACTGTCTTGGAGTCAGGAAGACCCAGATTCAAACCTCACCTTGGACACTAGCTATGTGACCCTAGCAAGTTATGTAACCCCTTTGGTCCTCAGTAACCTAATCTGTGAAGTGAAGGGTTGAATGTGATGAACTCTACAGTCCCTTCCAGCTTTAAATCTATGGTCCTCTGAAACATCCAGGTGTCCAATGTGGTTGAGATAGTAGGGTGGCCTACATGGGTCAAAGTCTTTCCTAGCTGTATGATTCTATGTAGGCCCACGTCATGGTTATTATTGATGCTTCAGTGTATTTATGATGTGAGCAGATTAAGGCCCACTGATGCTTCCTCATCCGGTGAAATTCTTATTTGTGTTTCCTCATATATCTTCCACAGAAGATCTACCCTATGTAGATTGAGTCCTTCCTCTGGTTCTTTTAATGTTTAATGGGTACTAGAAATGGGCATCTGTGACTTTTCATTGCCACCTATGATTGACACTTCACTTTTTAACCACACAAAAGTAATGCAGCAGTGGCAGCAGCAGGAAGCTAGATGGTGCAGTGGATAAAGCACTGGGACTGGAGTCAGGAAGAGCTGAGTTCAGATCTGGCCTCAGATGCTTACTAGCTGTGTGACCCTGGGCAAGTCGCTTAACTCCATTTACCTCAGTTTCCTCATCTGTAAAATGAGATAGAGAAGGAAATAACAAACCACTCTGGTATCTTTGCCAAGAAAACTCCAAAAGGGGTCATGAGGAGTTGAACAGAACTGGAACATCATCGTCAATCATTACTATTATTATTTACATAGCACTTTCAGGTTTGCAAAGTGCTTTACATATTATCTCATTTGATCCTCCCAATAATCCTGTGATATAGGTACTGTTATTATCCATATTTTGTAGATGAAGAAACTGAGGCAGACAGAGGTGAAGTGAATTACACAGGGTCACATAACTACTAAGAATCTGAGATAGGATTTGTATTCAGGTCGTCCTGACAAGTCTAACCCTCTATAGACTGCTTCTCTCTGCTGACCATCATGGCTTAGAGCTGGGTTTTCTTTCTTTCCTTTTTTTTTTTTTTGGAGGGGGGAAGGTAGGGCAATTGGGGTTAAGTGACTTGCCCAAGGTCACATGGCTAGTTTTGTGTTAAGTATCTGAGGCTGGATTTGAACTCAGGTCCTCCTGACTCCAGGGTTGGTGCTCTATTTACTGCACCACCTAGCCACCCCCTGAAGCTGGGTTTCAAAGGCTATGCCAGCAGAATACTATGTCTAACACATGCTACTAAATTAGAAAGGCTTAGAGTAGCAGTTCTCTAAGCATGGGTCCAGAGACTCTGGGTGGTACCTGAGACCCAGACAGGGGGACCTGAAGCTCAAAACTATTTTCATAATAATACCATGATGTTTTAATTTCTAATATGGTAAATACCAATACATTACCCCTATAAACAAAGGCTCTTTGGGGGAATCCTCAATGACTTTTAAGAGAGTAGATGGCTCCTGAGACCAAAAGGCTTGAGAACCATTGACTTAGAGTATAGGAATGCTAGCAAACTGTGGATCTTCTGCCCAAGGGCTATACTAGCTGAGTATGGAGGTTCATTGCCAAACAGTTGACCATCAGGTGATGAGTATTTTGAACTACAATGAGACTCAGGAAAAGGACAGAAATACAAGATGGTTATTCTGTTATTAAATTATTATGTTGACATGCATTTCTCAGCATATTGATTATTATGATATGTAGGAATGTAAAATAACCTAATGTAGCATAATATAATATATACTGCTTCTGATATCATGTGTGTTATCTTACACAAATCATTCCCTCTCTGTGATCTTCTCTTCTCTCATCTGTAAAATGAGTCAATGACCTTGACGGATCTTTCCAACTCCAGACCTATCATCCTGAGGCCTCATTTGAGTCTCACAAACACCCTGTCATGGTCATACAGCTGGCGGTGGCAGAGCCAGGATTAGAATTTTGGTGTTCTGACTCCTCCTAGCCCAGGGCTCTTTCCATTATAGGAAATGTCAGCTTTTAGATGCGATGCAATCCTGGACATTCCTCCTTTCAGTAAGTAGATCACCACTGGGTGAAATCCTAATTGCATTCATGTGGTTGCCTTCCTGTCTGAACACCTGCAGAAATCATCAAATGAGCCAGGAAAGGTGGTAAGATGGAAGTTGGAGGTTTATAGCAGGTATCTTTCAAATGAGCCGAGAAGGAAAATGTCAAGGGGTGAAAAGCAGAGACTGACTGTCCATCATTTTAAAGGATGGACTAATCCTTTCTGTGCCTGGATGGAGGACTTCTTTTCCATCCTGGGCCTAGGCCTGTTCTTCAGCTCTGGCAGCGTCTTTGTGTGGTCTTCAGCCACTTGGTGAAGAGGGCTATCCTCGAAGGTGGTAAATAATTTATTCTGCTTTGTGTCATGCATATATGCAAACCTTCTTTTATCTCATATTTAAATTGCAGAGTTTTTTCTTCCAATGATTGGTTTTGCCACATCAAACACTCTCAACATCTTCAAGAATCAAGAAGGACTCATAATAACAATAATAAACATTAGAAAATGTCCCTTCCCTAATCTTTCCAGCATTTCCCTGACTCTTTAGAAATGAAGAGATGTGTGTGGGATATCGGCTACTAACAACCACGGAAATCAAAAAAAGTGATTTTTGATCTCAAGGCCTCACATTATTCATATTTTTTCATTGCCTCGAACAATGTCTTCAGATATCTCAGGTAAAGGCAAGGCAGAAACAAAACAACATCATACAGGCATTATTATATACAGACACTTTCAGCTACGATTCATGCCTTACATTGTCTTTGAACCCTGTGTGATAAGAGAACCGTCTCAGGCTCCAGGGAATACTCTTGGAGATGTTTTTACTTCGGTGGACGGTAGTGCAACAAAATTCTTAGGCTTCAGAAATGTGTTCAAGTACTCACTCCCCTCGCCTCTCCCCCATAATCCTGTTTTTTTTTTTTTACCCTTTAGGCAGGTCGAAGTTGGGGAAGAGGCCCATTAGCAGGTGGGCTCTGCACCTGGATTTGAGCTTCTTAACCTACAGTCCAGTGGTTTGGGTGGGCCCAAAGCGTGGGTGGAGATTGGGGAGCTGGGAAGCCACAAGGCTTTCATCGAAAAGAATTTGGCAGTATGACTTTCCTAAGCTTTGGTTCCTCCCAAAATAAAACTGACCAGCAGCAATGAATTGGAAAGGGGCCGGGGACCAAGATGTACTTAAAAAGGACAGAGGGTGTGGAGAGAAGAAGGAACCAGTCACAGGAGAATTCTCTCTCTTTCTAACAAAACTATCTGTTTTTTGGCTTCAATGTGCCAATAAATTCCCAACCAAGGAATGTAGTTTCCTTGCCTCCTGGCTTCTTCTCCCTTTTCTTCCCTGCTTTTTGCTTGTTAACAAACTATTATTTACCTTGAGCTCTCCCCTTAAGGCCTTGACTTTGTGAGTAAATCCTATTGCTTCCAAGAAACCTATTCTGACCACACCACCACATAATGAGGCCTCATCTGACCATGTGACTCCTTATAACCTACCCCCAGTACCTAACATGGAGCCTTTCAGATAGCAGGTCCTGCCTGAGTAAATGTTTGCTCATTTCTCCTTGACGCTACAGAACTGTGGGGGCTGAATTTGAGACTAATTCCTAGGTATGAAGCTACTTTTAGCTTTTGTGACAAGCTGCAAACCCCCAATTAGGCTAACAATTTTAGAGGCCTATGGATCTTTGTGAAGGAGATAAGATTTCACTTGTAAGCCCTTCTCAAGTACCCTTTCTCCCAATCCAGAAATGATTTTCCCCTTTTTCTGAACTCCTTTGATTGTTCTTAAGGTCCCTCTCCCCTTTTATTCACATCTCCTGCCTCCTGTTGGATTATATGCTCTTTGAGGGACCCTTTGATTCTTCAATATTGGGTAACAGTTTGGGGCACATGACTAGAACCTAGGGATTTTTTTTTGAGTTGACCCTCTCCACTTTGACCTATTAACGGGACTCTTGGGATCCTAAGGGCACAGATCTAGACATAGAAGTACTTTGGAGTTCCTCTAGTCTAACTCTTCCATTTTATAGAAAAGAAAATGAGACTGCCCAGCAATCTTGCTAGGGTTCAGTTTTTTCATCTGTGAGGTAAAGATGATGATAATATGTAGGTGGGTGTATGTGTGTGTGTGTGTGTGTGTGTGTGTGTGTGTGTATGTATGTGTGTGTGTGTGTGTGTGTGTGTGTGTGTGTGTGTATATATATAATATTCTTTGTAGTTTGAAGAAAACACCTTGTAAGCCCTCAAAAACAACAGAAATGATGATGATAGTAAAAATTATTCCTAATGATATTTCACATTTATATAATGTGTTAAGCTTTTCAGAACATTTTATGTAGCATATTTCTTCTTTGATCCAACAATCCTATGAGGTAGGTACAACAGGTATTATGTTTACTTTACAGATGAGGAAACTTGAATCTCAGCAAGTTTTGAGTGATTCCTAGCAGCTGTTTCGTAAGTGGATTTGAATCCAGTTCTGCTTGACCCCGAGTCTAACCATGTATCCCCTAAATAGGGATGCCGACTGGACCTGTGATTTTGATTAGTATAGATTGCTCCCTGAGTGAGGAAACGCCTTCTACCAATGCAGGTTGGCTCCTTTTCAGTAACTTGTAGTCTTAGAGAGTTGTCAAGAGTATTGAAAGATTGTGACTTGCCTGGAGTTACACAGATAGTATGTGTTAGGGGTAGGACTCGGACTCCCCTCATTCTGGTTTTGAGGCTTACTCATTATCCATTAAGACACCAATTGTGAGCTAATATTATTGTCAAGCTATTTATAAAGCGACCAGGATGTTAGAGACCCTCGAAAAATTAGAAGAGACCACCTAAAAAAAGATATAAACCTTCAACTTTCATCCTTCCCAGCCTACCTATTACTTTTATTTACATCATTTCTCCTGTATTTAACCAGCTGTTCACCAGGCAACTTTTTTTTTTTTAAACAAACTCAATGTACATTTAGTTAGAACAATCCCTCACTGGGATCTAGTTTCAGCCCTACAAAGGTTAATTTATCCTTTTTCAAGCTATGTACTCATTTGAACTAAAATTACCCTGCTACCAACCTCCTTGATAGCAATTATGTCCAAAGAAAGCAGACTACGGGGAGCTTCATGTATTGGTAATGGACTTTTTTCTACTTTTTTTCCCCCTCAGGGATGAAGTTGTATGGGAAAATTAGGCACATTAAATTGAGAAAATAGTGAAAGAAAATATATATTTTCAATTTTGAAAATGTATTCTCCTGTTAGCCATTACAAACTTTATTAAAAACAGGTATTTTCACATTATGGAGCTTGTCTTTATACAAAACAGAACAAATCTGATTGGATAGTTATTTAAGAGGATCTTCTTAATAAATACTCTAGTCCATTTTAATTTCTAATAATAGAGGCTGACTCAAGTATTCAAATTTTAGCATAACCAGCAGGAAAACTGTTTGATGTTTTAATTATGTCCCTGAAAATGCTGAATGTGTTATAAAAAGCAATTTGAAGGAAATTTTTAAAAAAAGGTCTGGACTTATTATTATTGTTATTGTTATTAGTGTTTGGGGGAAAAGACATTTTCCACATCCCATTAAAAACCTTTCTGGACTGTGGAAATGCTATCAGAGATAAACCAGGCCACAGAAGCAAAGAGGATTTGCATCTGCTGTAAGCATTTTCTTTTGGGAAAAAAAACAACAACAGAGGAACTGTATTTCAAAGATGGGAGGAAGGGGGAAGGAGAAAGAAAATCTTTTAATTACACTTAAAACTAGCCAGAACCTTGCACTCTTCCCAACAAGGTACCTCAGAGGCTTGAAAAGTTCCTGATGAATGCGCTGACCCAGTGATCTCTGATGCAATCAGTTCAAAACCCACCTGGGGATTTGAACTTGGGATAAGGCTGTGGGGACTTCCTGGGGCTTTATCCTGCTGGCACCGGGTCATTTGCTTCAGCAAGAATCAGGGAAGCTATTCCTGAGGGAAGGGAAACAATGAGAACCTATCCATTTTAAAGGAACTGAACCAGATGTATAGAGCCACGGTTATTTAACCAGAGATCAACAGTGTCAATGGATGTAGGAAGAGGGACAAAAACAAACACGAAAAAAGAGACCAGCTTTTGGTGAAACTCTTTTTGTCTCTCAGCAGGTAGGGAAGGCTGGTCTAGTTTGGGCCTATCAAGGGAATGGATGGCAGAGCTTTGTCCCAGCATCATGATACTGCTTGGAAAATGTTTCCTGGTAGAAAAATAAGAGATAAAAAGAAACTTTTTGGTGCATTAGTGTGATCATAGATCTCTGCAAGGGTCTCATTAGTGCCTAGAGTTGTTGTTTCATTCTCTGTGCTTCTTGAGCAACTAATAGTCATTCTTTGTCCCCTTAAACCCATCTGGCTCTTAGGTAGCATCGTGGGCACTCTTCAGAGCAATGCTTGCCCTCAAATGGCTTCCATTCCAGAATATGGAATGGAAGCCATTTTTGTTTGCAGATAGTAGACACCTCCTGCCCTCAGGAGGTGGATATCATTTATTTCAGTGAGACCTTGCTGAGATTCCCACTCTTTGTGAGGCCCCTCAGGGGGACACTGTATTAGGTCCAGTAGAGAGATACAAAAGAAGGATAAAACATGGCATCTACTCTCAGAGATTGTAATTATTCCTATGGTGCCTTTGTTAGTGGTAGTCACTTTAGTATGTCCTTACTCTCAGAAAAATGGGATAGACTGGCAAACTTAATTACTTATTCATTAAGTTCTGTATTCTACGGCAGTCATGGAGGACATAAGGGGCTGCAGAATCATGGCATAAAACCACTAGAAGAGACCTTGGAGAATGTCTACTCAACCAATGTCTTAACCTCCTTTTTTATGGGGACTCTGAAGACCAGAAAGGAGTTAACTTGCTGAAATCATACACATTAGACTTTGGGGTGAGGGAAACATTATATCTAGTCAGGCAGAACCAGCAACATCATAAAATCATAGCACTTTGAAGCTGAAAGTTACCTTAGAGCACTTAAGAAATGATTGTTGATTGATTCACTGATTTGAGATCATTTAGTCCAATATTTTACAAAAGAGGAAAATGAGGCCCAGTTAGGCAATTTGCCTAAGGCCACACAACAAGCCACAATATTCTTTTGATTTTCCTAGGGTTTCGAAAACATTAACTTTCTGGAAGAATAGTATTGAGGCACTAAGGAAGTTTATACAAAGGTAAACATCCTAAACTTCTTAATTTTACCTGACCTTTTGTCAGAACCTACCGACATTTAAACTTGTCTGCTCGTTCAGCTGATTCCCTGCAAGTAATCTGAGGCCAATTCTCTTACCCTAAATTCTGTTTTGGCAGGAATTCCTGATCATAATAATTCACACTTCTGTAGTGTTTTCAAGGTGTATAAAGCACTTTCTTCACTACTCCTTGTCAGGTAGGAAAGGTAGAAAGCACAAGTATCACGATCCCCATTTCATAGATGAAGAAAAGGAGGCTCAGGGAGGTTAGTGAGTTGCCCAGAATTAGGCAAGGAACAGTCAGGAAGCCTCAGAAACAGGAACTGAATCCAAGTCTTCTGATGTCAACTAGTTTTCCTTAGCTAAGGAAGTAACAATAGCAATAATGATAATAATTATTATAATTAATAATAGCTAATGCATAGTCCCTATTCTGTACCAGGCACTTTACAAATATTATTTCACTTGATCCTCACAACAACCCCAGGAGGTAGTGCTATTAATACCATCCCCAGTTTGCAGTTGGGGAAACCAAGGCAAATAGAAGTTAAGTCATACAGATGGGAAGTATCTAAGACCATATTTAAACTCAGACCTTGCTGACTCCATGCCTGGCATTCTTACCACTGTGCCCCCCAGCTGCCCAACAGAGTGGTAAAGTGGAGACAACCTGAGCCTGCTCCTATCATTCCCTCCCCCCCATGTCTCATTTTTCCTAAGTTTTATTTTCCTCCTTATTCTGACCTACAGTCACTCTGTCCCTCTGTGTTTTCCCAGAGCATCATTCTTTTGTTTTGTTTTGTTTTGTTTTAAACAAATGCTTTATCAACTTCTGTTTTACATCATTCATTTCCGCCAGATTTTGAGTTACAATCATTTTCCCCCCATTATTCCCCTACCCAACCTCCCAGAACAGTAATCCCACAAGATATTGCTTCCTCCAATCTGCTCTCTCCCATACCTTCTCCCATACCCCCATCGACTTTTCCATTAGAGGAAGGTGAGTCTTTGTATCCCAATGCCTGCACATCTTATCTCCCTATTACAAGCAAAAGAGTATTAATAATAGTATTTATATATATTTGAAACATTTAATGTTACGACCTCAAATTTCAGATCCATTTCCTTCTTCCCTTGTCACCCATTCCCTCTTGGGAGATAAGTAATTCAGTATATGTTGTACATGTCTAGCTATGCAAAACATTATCATAGTAGATATATTGTACAAGGCTGCTTATAATTCCCTCCCACTCATCCCACCCCCCACCTGGTCCATTCCCTACATGATCCTGTCCCTCTTTTATAGTGGGTACTTCCAACCTCCCCTCACCCCAAGGATGCCCTCCCTTCCATCATCCCTCCTCTCATCCCCCTTCCCCCTATCCTGCTGCAGGTTGAGATATCCCATTTAGTATGTATGTCATTTTCTCCCTTTACCAAATTCAATGTGAATGTGGTTTTGCCTTTTTAGCCTTCCTTATTCTCCCCCTCCTTTGCAACCACTTCCCCTTGCTTCTTCTACATGGGATAGTTTACCCTACCCTGTCTCTCCCCATCTCCTCTTGCCACTTTCCTCTCTCACCTCATAATTTCATCCCTTGAGTATTCTCCCTTCCCAACAAATTCAACCTATGCCCTCTATCCATATATAACTGTAACCATATACACACACATTCACATATGTATTCATATGACCACACCCCCTTCTTCCATTATTTTCATAGTGAGAAAGATATCATCAGTCACAGTTATTGCTTTTCCATATAGGAATGTAAATAGTTCAACTTTGATAAGTTCCTTTTGATTTCTTTTCCCTGATTACCTTCTCAGGCATCTCTTCCTTCTTGTGTCTGGATGTCAAATTTTCTATTCAATTCTGGTTTTTTCCTCAAGAATGCTTGAAGGTCCTCTATTCCACTGAATGACCATATTTTCCCCTGAAACAAAATACTCAGTTTTGCTGGGTAGGTGACCTTGGGTTCATTCTCAGTTCTTTTGCCCTCTGGAATATCATATTCCATGCCCTTCGATCCCTCAGTGTAGAAGCTGCCAGGTCCTGGGCTATTCTGATTGTGTTTCCACAATATTGAAATTGTTTCTTCCTGGCTGCTTGTAGTATTTTCTCCTTGATCTGGGGATTCTGGAACCTGGCTATAATATTCCTGGGAGTTTTCTTTTTGGGATCTTTTTCAGGAGGTGATCGGTGGATTCTTTCAACCTCTATTTTGCCCTCTGGATCTAAAACATCAGGGCAGTTTTCCTTGAGAATTTCTTGAAGGGTGATTTCTAGGTTCTTTCTTTGATCATGGCTTTCAGGTAGTCCAATAATTTTTAAATTGTCTCTCCTGGATCTATTTTCCAGGTCAGTGGTTTTTCCCATGAGATATTTCACATTGCCTTCTAATCTTTCATTTGTTTGGATCTGCTTAACAGCATCTTGATTTCTCATAAAGTCATTAGCTTCCATTTGCTCCAGTCTAACTCTGAAGGAATGAATCTCCTCAGTGAACTTTTGAGATTCTTTTTCCATCTGGCAAATTCGACTTTTTAAGGCATTCTTCTCCTCATTGCCCTTTTGGGCCTCCTTTGCCATTTGAGTTAGTCTATTTTTTAAGGTGTTGTTTTCCTCAGTCAGGCTGTTGACCCTCATTTCATACTTTTCCTGCATCCTTCTCATTTCTCTTTCCAATTTTTCCTCCACTTCTCTTATTTGATTTTTAAAGTCCTTCTTAAGGTCCTCTATGGCCTGCAACCCACTCATGTTTTCCCCTGGGGCTTTTGGAGCAGGACTTCTGACCTCACAGTCCTTTTCCCGCTCTATGCCCCCAAAATAGGAGTCTAGGGTTGCATTTTTCTGTTTCCTTTGCCTTGGCATGTTGCCACTTAATTACTTGACTTTTGGGCTTGTTGCCACACTATGGCTTTAGGGCCAGATAGAGGAATTTTCGTCCCGAACGTGTGGGGGGCAACTTCCGTTTCTGGCAAGCTGTAAACCCACCCACGACTTCCACCCTAGATCACAATTCAGATCCAGGGAGGTTAAAGCAAGAGCGATTACCCCCCAAGACTGATCGCTGGATCTCCCTACGATTTGTAGGCTGGGAGCGGGAGCTGCCTCAGAAAACTACAAAATGGCGTGTCTCCTCAGTGGCTTCTAGCCCCCAGGGGAGGGAGCTGACGCATTCCCTAATACAGGTCCCAAAGTCCATAGGACACTAACCTCTTACTTTGTCCTAGGCATGTCTATGTTGATAATTCTGGAGTCACCACAGCTCCTGGTGTTCTGGGGTTCCTCCAGCTGGCTGCTGGTCCTGCTGCCCTGGGGCTAAAACCTCGGCTCATGTGGACCTGGGCTCGGCTCGGCTCCTGCGCTTGGTTGGTGTGCCAGGTCCCAGATCTCTGCGCTGGTCCTTCCTGCAGGGCTGCTGGGCTGTCCTCAGCGGGAGGTTAGCTTCTGTGTCGTTCTGTGGGTGCTGGGGCTCCAGAAGTTGTTCAGAGTCCCCTTTTACATAGTTTGGGGGGAATCTGGGGGCAGAGTGGCTTGGATGAGCTGTTTCTACTCTGCCATCTTGGCTCCGCCCCCCCCCCCCCCGAGCATCATTCTTACTTTGGTTTTATTTTTTCCTACTTTCTTGATCTTGATTGTGAGATGAGTAGGCTTGACATTGTTCTCTGCTGTAGAATCCTTTTCCCCTTTATCCTTTGTTGTCCATATCTTCCCAAGCCTCAATTTGGGATTACTTCAACCATCTATCTCCTCTGTTCCAACTCATTAACTACTTGATGGTGCTAGAGGAAATAAAGCAGACGTGCAAGTGGACCAACTAATCACAACAGGACCATCATTTCTCCATGGCAATCCAATTTGTCTACCTCACATTCCCCACAGCATCTGTTCTAGGCCTTCTCTTCCCGGATCAACCCTCCCACACCATCTCTTCTCCCTCCCCTCTTGGCAGAGCACCTCTCTTCATAAATTGCTAGGATAATACTCTACCTCTACTTGAGGTCATTTGCAGCAAGCCTCCTCTTCCTTCCTACCCTACTTCTCTAAACACCTTTATATCACCTTCTACCCTCCCCTCCTTTACTCCAGTCTCTTTTGAGAAGTTCTTTCTCTTTACCACGAACACCCTCTCTATCTTCATCCTATCGCCTCCCCCCTCATCCAGCATGCTGACTCCCTAAATCTTCCTCTTTCCCAATAATCTTTCATCCCTCCCTATCTAATAGAGCCTTCCCTGGTACCTATAAACACACTCTCTGTCCCATCTTCAAAAAACCTTCACTTGACCCTAAAATCCCTTGTAGCTATTGTCCTATATCTCTCCTCCCTTTCACAGGCAAAAGCCTAAAGTGGTGGGGGAGGTGAGGGGAGGCTGTGTATTTGTCTGGCCTCCACTTCCTTTCCTTTTATTCCCATTTTAGCCCCCTGCAATCCTGCTTCTAACCTGATCACTCAACTGAAACTGGTCTCTCCATAGTTACCAATGATCTCTTAATTTCCAAATCCACTGGCAACCCTCCCCCCCCACTTCATTCTTCCTGACCTCTCTGTAGTCTTTGGGACTGCCGAGCATCCTCTCATCCTGGATATTCTGTCCTTTCTCGATTCTTGTTACGAGACCCTCTTGGGTCTCTTTTTTTACCTATCTGGTAATTATTCGATCTCCTTGACTGGCTCATCATCTATGGTATGGTTTCTAATTGTGGGTGTACCCCAATTCTCCCTCCTGAACTTTCTCCTCTCTAAGTGACCATATCAGTTTTCCTCAATGATCATTTCTATATAGTTAGAGTTCTAGTCTGGCATCACCATGTGCCTACTGGACATTTCCAACTATATGTCTTATAGGCATCTTAAACTCAACATGTTCAAAACAGAACCCACCTCTCCCCCCAAACCCACCCTTATTCCTAGCTTTCTTAATTTTTTTTTGTTGTTGTTGAGGGCAGCACCATCCTTTGTGTCGCCTAGATTCCCAGCCTTAGGGCCACAATTGATTATAATGGAAAAAAAAAACCCATTTATTAAGTATCCACTGTGTACCAAAAGAACACCAGGAATGAATATCAAGAAGTAAGATAGTCCCTGCTCTCAAGGAACTTACATTCTAAATAAGAGGGGTAACAAACAAAAGTGAGTTTATTTTAATGGCAGATGGAAAGACCAATTGGTATGATAAGGTGTAGCAGGAAAAGTAGAAAATTAAGGGGTAGCTAGCTGGTGCAGTGAATAGAGCCCTGGTCCTAGAGTCATGAGGGCCTGAGTTCAAATCCAGCCTCAGACACTAAACACTTACTAGCTGTGTGACCTTGGGCAAGTCACTTAACCCCAATTGACCTTGCAAAAAAATAAAGAAAAGTAGCAGATTAGAGTTTATAGTTTTGCTTCTGGCACTTAAGAGTTATGTGACCTTGAACAAATGACTTTATCTGGGCCTCAGTTTCCTCTCCTATAAAATATGGCAAATAATTTTCAAAGTCACTTCTGGTTTTTAATATGCCATGATTCTATAATTCTCACCACACTGCTGCCCATTGCCACAATGTAATATAAGGCTAGGTGACCTGGGAGAGAAAAGCGGAGCCTGAAGAGTGACTAGACCTTGCCTGTAATTAAGTCTCTGAGAAGCAGCAGGAGGCCAGAAAGGGTCAGAGATTAGAAGTCTGTTATTATTGGCCCAGACCTGCTATTCCTTAGATGGGGAAAACTCCTGATGGAGCAACTTCCTCTACCACGAAGATTTTAATTTATAAATTCAGAGTTAACAATGCTACTGAGAAGTTAAGCGTGGTACTTACTGGCCCGTATATGAACGGTAATAATATAGCAATAGCTAACATTCATACAGCATTTTAAGGCTTTCAAAGTGTTTTACAAATATTATTTCATTTGATCTTTTTCACCTTGTGAGGGAGACATAATTATTATATCCATTTTGCAGATGAGGAACCTGAGTCTGAGAGAAGTTAAATGACTTGGCCAGAGTCATACTGCTAGTAAGTGCCTCTGGCGGGATTCAAACCCAAATCTTTCTATCCCTAAGTTCAGTACTTTACTCACGACACCACCTAGATGCTTCTGTAATAACAGAGTTTATATAGCACTTTAAAGTTTGTAAAATACCGTATAAAGATCATTTCACTTGAGACTCAAAACAGTCCTGTCAGGAAGATGGTAATTATTGTCACCCCCATTTTAGAGATAGGGAGACTGAGGCTTAGGATGGTTAAAAGATTTTCTTAGGGCTTGCAGACAAGTATATATGAGAATCAAGGTTTGAACCCTTGGGTTTCCTGACTTCAGGGCTGACCCTCCATCCATTCTGCTGGCTTGCCTCTGTGGCATTCAGGTTTACTAATCATGGTGTGGAGATGACCAGCTTCCCAAACCCCCTATTAGAGGAGCAGAAGCTCCTACCAAGCAGAAAAAGGCTTCAGGTATGAGCCTGGCAGTGGCCTGTATGTGTGGCATCCAAGAAGGAGGGGTGCTGCAGCAGAGGTGTGGACCAGATGATCTCTCGGGCCTTTCCAGCTCTAAATCCTATGATCCCCCATGGAATCCTACTTCCTCTGTGGAGAGTTCCTCACTGACAGAGATCTCTTCTTCCTCTGGCACTTACTGGCCACTCTGCTCATCTGTCACTTGGCAATTACAACCTGAGATCTGTCACTCTTTGCACAGAATAGGCACCTGGTAAGTGTCCCTTGAATGGCTTGCATTGTTAGTCATGTGTGTTGTCTGCTTGGCCATCTCCACCACGCTTGGCATAGTACTGGGTGTAGAATAGGTACTCGAAGAGTATGTTTCTAGCTGTGTCCAAACTGCCTGGTGTTATGGGAATTGTGACTTTCTTCTGCCAGTGGGCACTGTGAGATTGAATCTGCTTGCAGAACTTCATTTCTAGATTCCTTATAAAATTTCTTGAAGGCCCTAAAGGAGTAGCCTGGGGAAGTAGGTAGAGAGCTGAACTTGGAATCAGGAAGAGCTGGATTTATGTCCAGCCCCAGACAATAGCTATGAACCCTAGGGAAGTCATCCAAATTTTCCAGCCTTAGTTTCTGTAAAATGGCCTGCCTCACAAAGTTGTTATGATGAACAAATAAAACAATATATGAAAAACATGTTGCGAACATTAAAGTGTTATATAATGTTAGTTATCTGTAAAATGGGTCTTATAATACCATTTACCTACCTACCTGATGGGGCAGCTAGGTGGTATAGTGGATAGAGTGCCAGGCCTGAAGTCTGGAAGACTCATCTTTTTGAGTTAAAATCTGGCCTCAGATACTTACTAGCTGTGTGACCCTTGGCAAGTCACTTAACCCTGTCTGCCTCAGTTTCCTCATTTGTAAAATAAGCAGGAGAAGAAAATGGTAAACTATTCCAGTGTCTTTGCCAAGAAAACCCCAACATGGTTGTGAAGAGTTGGACACAACTGAAAATGAATGAACTAAACTTACCTATCAAGGTTGTTGAAAGACTTAAGAGAGCAAAGGAAGAGCTTCTCAAATATCATTTGAATCAACTGAATGGGGTGAAATAAGAAGGGACCTTAGATTGAGAAAATCTTTAATGGTTCTGTTCATTGTGAGGAGGAATTGTTTTATTCTTTGTACTTGTATCCCCAGCAACTAATGTAGTCCCCAGGAAGCATCTAGTAGGTACCAGATAACTGCTTGTGGATTGATTTACCAGAATCATTATTTGTTAAGAGTCTAGTGTGCACCTACTATGTTCCAGAAACTGTGTCAGGCGCTGGTAATACAAGTACAAAAAAAACCCCCCTAAACCAAAACCCAACTTAAAATCAACCAGAGAACCTTGTTCTCCCTTCTTTGGGGGTGAAAACATTTTCAATAGCTTCCAATTGTCAGTTAGTTGATCAACTACTGTGTTAGGCACTATGCTAAGTGCTTGGGATACAAAAAGAAGCAAAATACAGTCCCTTCCCTCAAGGAGGTAATCATATAGGACTTTAAGATATAGTTCATTTTTAATATATATGTGTATATATACACACAAATATATATAAATTATATATGGTATATAATGTGTACATACATATTTGTATATAGTTCATTATTTAGGACTTTAAGATTTGTAAAGCATTTTGAATATATTGCTACAGCTGATTCCCATAATAACATTGTGAGGTAGGTAACAAAACTATTATGATCCCCATTTTATAGATGAGGAAAATGAGACTCAGAGGGGGGAAGCAATTTGAACAAGGGTAGGAACAGAGAGACATGACCCTGAGGCTTCTGATGCCAATTGTCCCTATATCACAATGCCACCCTCAAGGGAGCCAGAGAGGGTCAGATTCAATCTCTCCCCTTCCCTATCACCATAGGGAGATTCCCCCCAACTCTGGCAGGTGATACTCCTGGCAGTATTTAGGGGCCTGTGATGAGAAAGGTTTAGAATGGAGATATAGAGGAATTCTTATTCCTATTGAACTAGGAAGGAAGTGAAGAGTGATGAACAAGACTGACTCCATCTTGGAACAAACTTGACAGTTAGAATTGATATCACAAACACATTCTTATGAGTCACAAGGAGGCAAAATGTTTTTATTATAAAATCCTTGACTTTTTTCCATTATTGCTTTTCCCTTTACACTTTTTTAAAAGTTGAGTTATTTTAGAGTAACCAGACTCTGTTTCCCCCCATTTTAAAAGGCCAAAATTTTTTGAATTCTTTGACTTTTACTTTGTGTGATCTTTCTTCCTTCTTTCCTTCCTTCCTCCCTTCCTTCCTTCCTCCTTCCCTCCCTCCCTTCCTCTTTCTTTCTTTCTTTCTTTCTTTCTTTCTTTCTTTCTTTCTTTCTTTCTTTCTTTCCTTCCTTCTTTCTTTCTCTTTTTAAACAAAGCATATTTTAATTTAAGTCAATAAGTCAACCTCATAGGCAGCATGGCTTACTGAAAATTATTCTGAACTAGGAGTCAGTAAATCCAGATTCTAGCCTTGGCTCTGTTACTAATGAGCTGTGTGACCTTAGACAAACCACTTACCTACTCTGAGACTCAGTTTGCTCAGCAGTAAAGTGAGATGTTTGGATTCAGTGGCCTCTCTCAGCCCTAAACTCTCTGATTTTGGCTCCCCTTTGCTGACATTGACAAGAACAGCACAGCCTGCAGTAAGATGCTAAATTTAGCCTTTTTGAAAAGGAACTCCTGGGATGTAGCTTCCAATTCATGGTCACCAGAAATACCAGGGCATATACTCCTAGTCTCAGTGTGGTCTAGCTCTGCTCCAATAGCTGCAAATGTTAGATGTAAGGGTAGAAGGTGAGGACCTTGATTCCCTTCTTTGATTGAAATTAGCTGAGTGGGAAAACAGGACTGGAATTATAATATGCCTATAACTAATGTGTGACTTTGTCTACTTCACCTTTGGTTGCCAATCATTTATCATGACTCATACCTCCCTGACCAAAACCCACCCCCTCCTCCTATGGGAGCTGCATCAGAGGTTGGGGACCCTCACATAGTGCATAGATCAAAGTTTTATATCTAGAACCAGGAGTTTTAACCATGTTTGTATGTGTGTGTGTGTGTGTGTGTGTGTGTGTGTGTGTATTTGTGAGAGAGAGAGATGGACCCCTCTTACAGTCTAGGGAAGTCTATAGACCCCTCTCATAATAAATGCACAAAATAAAATTTATAGGATTTACAAAGGAAATCAAAGTTAGTGAACATAAAGATAAAATTTTTCTTTTCCAATTTTTTTCTTACTTTCCAAATTTCAGGTACGTTCATGAACATACCTGAAATTTGTCTATGGATGATCTGTGGATGCCAAGTTAAGGATTTCTGTCCTAGAAGGGACCTTACAGAATCCCATCTTCTAATTCTTTTATTTTATATACACACATATGCATGCATGTATATATATATACACACATACATAAATATATATATACACACATACATAAATATATATATACACAGCATATATGTGGGTATACAAACATATGTGTTCACACACTTATATTGTTCAGTTGTTTTTCAGTCATGTCTGACTCTTTGTGACCCCCTATAGGGTTTTCTTGGCAAAGATACTGGAATGGTTTGCCATTTCCTTCTCTAGCCCCTTTTACAGATGAGGAAACTGAGGCAAACAGGGTTAAGTTTGCCCAGGGTCACACAGCTACTAAGTGTCTGGGGCTGGATTTGAACTCAGGAGGATGAGTCTTCCTGACTCTAGCCCTAGCATTCAATCCACTGTGCCACCTTGCTATCCAGCTCCTTGAGATTACCTCCCCTTTATACCATATAGATCTTGTATCTCTGTAGTTGTTCATCATCTTGTCCGTTAAAATATGAGCTACCCGAGGATAGAGACAAAGTTTCTGCCTTTCTTTGTACCCCCAGCACTTAGTGCAGTTATCTGTCACATAGAGAGCACTCAATAAATTCTAGCTTGCTGACTCTTCATCTTTTTATTTATAATAATCTTCATGTGGGCATCCTGGTGGGACTTTTGACCTGGGTGGTAGGAGGGAGGGGAAGACTGGGCATTTTTCCCTTGAAAGGCTGGCAGATTCCCATGTTGCCAGACTACAGGGCAGACCATGGAGGAATTAGAAATGTCCTGTAAGGCTAGGGCCTGGGAACAGAAGAGTGGACCACCAAGATGCTTAGCTACCACTGGTCAAACAGAACAAACATCCTGTATGGCAGTTTGATCCGACCTGTGAGTCTCAAAAAGCATCTCCATCTTGTTTGAATGGGAGGGGATGTAGAGGTCATGCCTGAATTTCCATGAACCCATCTGCCTGTGGTCAACTCCTGACCCCCCCAGGGGATGTTATAGAAACCCCTGTCCCCGAAGTTCCTCTGAAGGAGGGCCACAGATGGCTGCTCTCCTACTAAATTTGCTGCTCGGGCAGGATTTTTCTCTGCCTCCTTCCCCAGTTATTTAGTGAACAAATCCATTAGCATTCTCTTTTCCTGCTGCACCCAAGATGTTACAGCTGATCACTCAAGCCATTCAGTGGTATTTTAGCCTTTCTTCAGAAGACAATCACATCTTCAATCAAAGGCCTCTTGACAAAGGAAAATGGGAGAGGGAGCGGGGAGGATCTCAGAGGAGTGCTTTCTGTACACCTGCATATAATGCATCTCCCTCCCTCACCCACCATTACTTTCCAAATTGTAGAGCTGAAAGATTTCTCTTGTTTACTTCCCTTTATGCCCCAGCCTTTAACCTTGATTCTTTCCCCCTTCCCCCCAGTCTCCAGTGGTAATTACTGTCTTTGTTGGTCTAATTCTTTGGAATGCTCAGGAGAATGTTTACTTAGCTAAATTTCTGCTGATGGTCTATGACTTAGTAGCTGTGTGACCTTGGGGAAGTCACTTCCCCTCTATGGAAAACGAAGGAGGTGGCCGAGATAATCTTTAATTTCAGCTCTCTTCCTTCTAGCTCTAATATATTATATGGTTCTATGATGCCTCATCCCTTCACCAATCCTCTCACTCCAACTTTGTCTTCTCCAGGGAACTGTTTCAGGTCATTTACCAAGGCTAATTTTCTGAGTTTCTTTTAGAGGACTGTTCCCCAGAATGAAAGGAAAAAAGGTTGTTAAGGGAAAAAAGGGTCATATGAGTTGAGGCTTTTAAAACGATAACAGGGTCAAAAATCTACCTGCAGATTGTAGGTGTCAGCAAAAGTGAAAGTGACATGATTATGTTGGGAAAGGATAAAACTGCAAAAATGGGATGATTATGACAAGGAAGGTCACACAGTCCTGTTTTCCAGGCTGTGATTGTAGGATATTTTAAAAGCTCAGAGTGAGATTCCTCCCATCCTCCCACCCCCTGCCTTGCTGCAGCTGCACTCAACACACCATCTGGATGGAGTCTAAACTCCAGTTAATCATTCATTCAACAAACACTTTTTAAGGTACTTACTCTGTGAAAATCTCTGTTCTAGGCACTGAGGGGTGATAAAAAGATCAGGGCCCTCCTTGTTCTCAATTCCCAGTGAAAGAAAAGTCCTTATAGTAAAAACCCTGTTGAGAACAGCATTATCTCCAACCTTGCCCCATCCCAGCCCACCCCAACCCTTCTGACATAACTACACAAAGCTCAATAGAGAAGGAACAATTCTTTATTTTGGATCTCCATTGTCCACACTCTCTGGAGCAGACAGAGAGGTGCAGAAAGAACACTGAATTTTCAACCACGAGACAGTAAATAGAGGCAGCTAAATGATGTACTGGATAGAGATCTGGGTTAGGAAGTTAGGAAGTTAGAAGACCTGAGTTCAAATCTAGCCTCAGACTCTTACCTAGGTGTGTGACCCTGGGTAAGTCACTTAAGCTCTGTCTGATTTCTGTTTTTTCAACTATAAAATAGAGATGATAATGGCACTTACCTCCCAGAGTTGTTATGAGGATCAAATGAGATATTTATAGTTCTTAGTACAGTAGCTGGCATGTTGTTGCTCAGTTGTGTCTGACTCTTGATGACCATATGGACTGTAGCACACCAATACTGTCTATGGGCTTTTCTTGGCAGAAATACTGGAGCAGTTTGCCACTTCCTTCTCCAGGGGCAAACAGAGATTAAGTGACTTGTCCAGGGTCACATAGCTAATAAGTATCAGAGGCTAAATTTGAACTCAGATCTTCCTGACTCCAGACCCAATGCTGTATCCACTGAGCCACCTACCTGCCCACTTGGCACATAGTAGGCACTTAATAAATGCTGAAAAGCATTAATAATAAGACCTGGGTTCAAAATGTCATTTACTATACATGTGATCATGAACAATTTGATCACTCTATGCCTCATTTTCCTTTTCTGTAAGATAGAGATGATACTTGTAAGGCTCATCATACCACATGGTGATGGTTTCAAGGAAAACTTGGTTAAATCCCAAAGGGCAATATAGACTTGAGCTACTGCTATCAGAGTGTGAATGAGGCAGCCATGCATTACAGTGGACTGAACCCTAGGCCTGGAGTCAGGCCAGGGAGTCACTTCAGTGCTGGCTGCCTCAGTTTCCTCATCTGTAAAATGGGGTTAATAATAGTTTAGAAATTCCAAGATTGTTCTGAGGATCAAATAGGATATTTTAAAGTGACTTTGCAGACCTTAAAGTGCTATATAAATGCTAGCTATTATTACATAACATGGTTCTTCCTCTCCAGGAGTTTGCAATATAGTTGAATTAAAAAAAAAGAAAAGAAAAAATATCAGTAGGAAGAAATAAAAGCATCAGCCTGTCATAGAAGAAAAAAAGTTCTAAACAGGGAGACTGGACACCTCAGTGTGACAGGGGAAGAATCGCTTCCTCTCTTAACTTCTGGTCCTTAGTTTTCTTTTCTGCCGAGTGAGAAAGCTGGACTGGAGCAAGCTTTTTCAGTGTGTCAGGGGTGACCCGTTGGCAGTCTGGTAAAGCCTAGGGACCCGGTTTCAGAATAATGGTTTTAAATAACTGAAGAAAATGCTAACTTCAGTCAGAGATCAGTGAAAACAAAGATGGTTTGTTTTGTTTTGTTTTTTTCCCATCTGGGTTCACGGGCTCCTAGAAATCCTCCTCTCGAGAGTTCCTGGACTGCAGGTGACCGGAAACCCTAGACTAGATAATCCTCAGGGTTCTTTGGGCTCCAGGACGCGATGCTCAATGCCAACCAGTGGCAGGGGGCAGCGAGTGCTTTAGGAGCTCCAGAGAGACAGCGATCCAGCCCCTGGAGCTGGGGAAGAGGTGGGATGTGTGCTTGGGATGTTCGCGTCTGGCCCGGCCCGAAAGAGAGAGAGAAAAAGCACCTTGAGTTCTTGGGAAGTGGGATCCCTACTTGAGTCCAGCCCCCAAGGGCTAAGACACAAGCCAATCTCCCCTGATACCCCGCCCCCTTACACCCTCGCGTTATAATTAGCACTGTTTCCTTTCTGTGCGGAGCTGTAAATCATCACCAACTATTTTTAGAGCCCGGCAGGGAGGGGCTGCTCCTCATTACTGGGTCAGCAGAAGAAAGGTTAAGGTGCATCCTCAGTCCCAGCGTCCCTGCGCTTTCACGCGGAAATGCAGACGCCCCATCCTCCCTGCCACCTGCCCATTAAAAGCGGCTCAGTTCTTAAAACAGATGACGGTTTTAAAAGCTGGAATAAAGGGTTGAAAATGGACTTAACCTCATCAAACACATTCATATCTGATCTTCCCTCCAAGCTGGGGGACGTCAGTAACATGAAAGGGCTCAATTTGCAGGACGTTTGGCAGCATTTCCACAAGTACCCCCACGATTTTTGCCCATCATTGCTCCGCAGAAGGAGCCGGGGGATTGTTGGGGGGTCCTCGGTGGCAAATGACTCTCCAATTCTTTTTTCAAGGGCTGGTGGAACTGAGGAATTGAAATCTCTCTTCTTCACCTCCAGCTGGGGGTTAACACCATCCCCCTTTCTCTGACCCCCACAGGAATGGCAGCGGGCGGCTGATTCCTGTTCAGGGGAGAGAAGCTTTGCCTGCTCCTGACTTCCTCATACGTGGGCAGAGATGGGGTCCTTTCTTATTTCCTGGTGGCACGTAGCCCGGAGTGGAAGTCTGATCAGTTGCCACGAGGCTTAGGGAGCATCAAGTTGGGATGTGTGGAGAGCACTAGGTCAAGACCAGCCTGACCACCCAGACCCGGAATGAGAGAGCATGGGTGTGCAGCCTGGAGCCAGGAAATCTTGGAATCCATGGTCCAGGCTGGGCAAGGAGGACAGATGACAATTCCATTCAATTTCTCAGTTTTTTTTTTTTAGCACTTATTCTGGACCTTATTTGTAAAATGGGGAAGAATTTGCTTCTGTGGTCTCTTCCAGCTCTAAATCTATGATTTCATAAGGCACTATATAGGTACAGAGACAACCCCCAACAAACAAAAGGAAAGGAAACCCTAAACCCAAACAGTCCCTACCCTCAATCGGCTTATATTCTACTTGGTTGGTGGGCATGGTGTGACATATACATAGATACATAAAATACAAGGTAGAGGGTGATGGGAACAAAGGAGAAATTCAGACAAAGTACTGTAGGACAGAGATAATATTAAACAGCCAGAGAGATCAGGGAAGGATTGCTGGAGGAGGTAGCAATTGAATTAAGACTTGAAGAAAAGATGGGTTTTGTAAGGCCAAGTTGAGAAATGAATATATTCTATGCTTGTGGGGGTGGTCCAGGAATGCCTGGGGTGGGAAATCATAGAATCACAGATCTAGAGATAGTATGTTCCATATTCTTCTAGTTTTCTTATAATATCTCTCTTGAGATTTAGGTCGTGTATCCATTTTAACCTTATCTTGGTAAATGGTGTTAAGATATTGGTCTATATCCAGTTTCTGCCATACTGCTTTCCAGTTTTCCCAACTATTTTTATCAAATAATGAATTCTTACCTCAAAATCTTGTCTTTACACTTGTAAATACAATGTTATTATATTTATTTGCTGCTGTAAGTTTTATGTGTATTCTATTCCACTGACCTACCTTTATATTTCTTAACCTATACCTGATAGTTTTGACAATTACTGACTTATAACACAGTTTAAGATCTGGTACTTCTATACCTCTTTCCTTTTTCACTATTTCCTTTGATAGTCTTAATATGTTGTCCTTCCAAATGAATTTTTCTATTATTTTTTCTAATTCAGTTAAAAATTGTAATTTAATTGGGATGACATTGAATATATAAATTAATTTGGGTAAAATTTTCATGATGAAACTGAGTCCCAAATAAGTTAAACAACTTGCCTGTTGAGTGATTGTAAGCATCAGAGGCAAGATTTAAACCTGGGTCCTCTGACTCCATAATCAACACTCTTTCATTATATCATGCTGAGACAGTGACAAGTTTGGGTGATGGTCCAGTTTGACTGGGATGGATAGTGACTGAAATGAATGATGGGACATAAGGTTGGAGACAGAGGTTGGAGCCAGGTCTGTACTACCTCTAACAGCCAGGGGATTGGGAGCTGAAATATGGAATCAGAGTTGGAAGGGGCTGTAGAGATAATTTAGTCCACAGGGTACTCATTTTAGATGAGAAAAGGCTTGGGGAGGGGTTAAATGACCCATCCAAGGTTACAACAGATGATGGGACATGGACCCAAGTGTCCTGGTTCCTAGACCAGTGCTCGCTTTAACTACTTTGGGCACTCAGTGGCAGACATCTCACTGTCTCTGTCTCTCTCTGCCTTTGTCTCTTTCTCTCTGTTCCAAGGGCCAAAGGAACCCAGGGATTTAAACAGTTCTTCCTCACCCCACATCCATCTCTCTCCATAGGAACCAGGCATGGTTCAGGGTGAGGGTGAAAAAGCAGATCAGGAAGGCCTTGGAGCCATGTCAAAATTTACCAGGGGCTGGGTTTTTTATATATCCTCCTTGTCCTGGTGAAATGGGAGCCAATAGCCAGCACCTCCAGGAGGGAACTGACCCAGGGTGATAAGAAGTCTCACCTCAAACATCCAGCAGGAGGGCTGCATTTTGCAAAACCCCAGCTCTAACAAGTCATGACAGTGAGAAAAGGTGACTAAAGTGATTCCTCTGCCTGGTTTTCGAAGCAGCAGCAGCAGTAGCAGGCAGCCACTTGGGGGGATGCCAGGCAGGGTTGTTAGATCACTGCCCTATTTCACCCCAGAGGCAGCTGCATTTCTGTGTGATCCTGAGATATATATGGTTTGGGCTTCAGAAACCACTTTTGGATTTGAGAAAGATTCCTCCTACATCAAGAACGGATATTGTGTTGATGTGAAATCGAACCAGTAAGTTCTGAATATTGAGCTGGAGTCTCCTGGTACAGAAAGGACTCCCCAGGAGTACCAATTAGTACCATTTATCTCTGAGTACTAAACTCCCGTCAGTACATCCCTGCCATGGTGTGCCAAGTGGGGCTCTAGTGGATTGAGGGAGTTAATACACTTCCCAAAGGGGCTAATTTACTCACGGGGAGTAATGGAGCTCCTTGAGGGCAGAGATATTGGCTGCCTTCTTTGTACTTTATTCCCCACCTGGTCTGATACAGAATACTGTGTATGGTGGGAGTTAACCCCACTCCCTTCTGTGTTGGCTAAGTGTCAGTATGATATGGTAGAAAGAAGAAACCTGAAGTCTAGACCAGTCTCTGTAACTAACTCACTGTGTGACTTTGGACAAGTCACTTCTCCAGACTAAAAAAATAGATTTCTGGATCTAAAAAAATGAGGGAATTGGCTAGCTCTTATATTTTCTATGATGCTAATATTTACATTAGGAGATTGGGGCTGAAGGGAGTGATCCTTGAGTGGCTCACGTTTTGTATATCAACTTTTATAATTTAGAATGCCTCAAATCTAATCCTGCAGAATTCTCACCAGAAGCAGCTCAGGTTTGATGGGGAGACATAGGCATAACTAGGTCAGGGTGACTGAGGCACTGTGCTTAGAACCATAAATTCAGAGAGTACGAGGGAGAATTATTATAGGATAATGATTCTTCCCTCTCACTCATTGAATTTGTCTTAATTTCAGGTATCACTTTCACATAATGAATTATTTTTATTATTTTCACATAATGAATTACAGATTTGATTTGAGGGTATTGCTGCTTACCCTGAAAAGCCAAAACTTCTAGTTGTAGCTCTAGGTGGAGGGCCCCTCGAGCTATTCTTTTGAATACTTATTCCCCTCCCTGTACCATATTAAAAATATATAGAACATTTGGAGAATTCCAGGCTACAACCTGACGACTTCCTACTCTCAGGCCTTTCCAGCTTCCCCATCATTAAAAGATAAGGATTGGAAGAAGGGAGCAGTAGATTCTATATTTTATTAATATCCTTTTCAGCTCTAACATTGTATGATACTAAGATTATTTTAAAGGGCCTTTCACAATCCCTGCGAGAATTCTAATCACTGTAATTCCATTCTGAGGATTAAGGAAAAATTAGGGGGAAACTCAGAAAAGGAAGCAAATTCTCTTCCTTCTTTCCTTCCTTCCTTCTTTCCTTCCTTCCTTCCTTCCTTCCTTCCTTCCTTCCTTCCTTCCTTCCTTTCTTCCTTCCTTCCTTGTTTCCTTGTTTCCTTCCTTCCATATTGTAAAATGGGGATAATAATCAGTCTGTCTCAGAGGATTGATATAAGGCATCAAATGAGGTAGTATATGCAAAGTGTTTTTATAAAACATTATATAAATGTCATATTTATATCAAACATTATATAAATGTTACTCCTCTTCCTCCTCCTCCTCCTCCTCATTATTAGCCTGTCTTGTAAGAAAACACCACAACTGACCTAAGCTAACTTCATGTTCCTTACTCCCTACTCTTGAGTGATCCATCAGGTTCAGGATCTGAAGGCTGGCGGTAATGGATTAGGTATAGGGCATACCCTCTGACCAGAAGAAAAAAGTTGAATAGTTAAAATTTGACCTTGGTGGTCACATTTGCCTTTCTTCTCATTTCTTCCTTTCTTGTTGTTTAGTTATATCTGACTCTTTGTGGCCCCATTTGGGGTTTTCTTGGCAAAGATAATGGGATGGTTTGCAATTTCCTTCTCCAGCTCATTTAACAGATGAGGAATGGAGGCAAACAGCCTTAAATGACTTGCCCAGGATCACACAGCTAATAAGTATCTGAGGTCAGATTTGAACTGAGGATTCTTGATGCCAAACCTAGTGTTCTATCTGCTGCCCTACCTAGCTGCCCTTCTTTCTCTCACTTCCCTGGTAAAACCTGCCCACATAAGTTTTTAATTCACACTAGTTTAAATGATTGATAACAGCTTAAGCCAAGTCAAATGAAACACTGTCTGCTAGGCATTGTATTGACTGGGAATATAAATACAAGCAAAAAGACAGACAGTCTCTGCCCTTAAGGACCTTCCATTGTAATGGGGGAAGACAGTCCAGAAATGGCAGTTGAAGAATCAGGGTTGGGGGACAAGGCGACCAAAGTAGTGAAGAGAGGTGAGGCATGGGGACAAAATCCAGAGAATTAAAGATGGGATTAAAGAAGGGCTCTGGGCCCTTCCTCAAAATGGAGTATTCCTTCTTAAAGTCTCTTTGTTTGAGACCCATACCTTCTACTAAAGGGATGATGCTATAATGGTGGAATTTCAGGCACTGGGCAGCAGGAGAGGGAGATAATTGGGGGCATCAAGTTTCCTGGTGCCCTAGACTAGCCTATGGGTAAAGCTAGTATTAGTTGATTAAACTGGGCAAAAGATCCCAAAGTAACATATGGAAAATTCCACTGAACTTTCTGTTTCTTCCTTTCTAGGTGTGTTTATTTAAATGATATGGATTTCCTTTCAGTGAACAACAAATACATTTTTGTGAATACATTCCTGGGATCTCTCTGGTTAAATCCATAGGCACAGCCTTACGAATGTAGCTAATATTAGTATCTTCCTCTGTTGGGGGAAAGGCAATGGTCATTGGATTATTTTCTCCTTAGGTTACCTAAGTACTGAGTATAATATCCATTACATGTCAGATTAACTGATGTTATTGCCACTACAGTTATTTCTTGAGAAGGATTGGAGTCACTATGTACCCCTATGGCTGCTGCGGCTGTCACCTTCCCTAGTGATGGTCTCCAGGGTTGTCTTCTGTCTCAGTGAGGAAGCACTAATGAGTTCCAGGCTAAGTAGTAAGTCTCCCATCACTAGAGATATTCAATAGAGGCTAGCCATGATAGAGTAGATTCTCAGATTAAGTAGGAAGTTGAATTTGATGAGATAGAAAAATCCTTTTGAACGCTGAGATTTTATCAGTAAGTGACAAAGGGTACAGCTGACCTCAGGCCTTGACTCTGCAAAGACAGAAAGTAGGCAAGTACCTGAATCAAATTTCTTTCGTGGCTTGGTATTGGCTTTGATCCCTTCCGATATCCAGGTTGACATAATGCCAGGGGCATCTTTCTTGGGAAGCCATTGCCTGAATGCCTTTGTCCTTGTTCCCCAGGCTTCTGGTTGGCCCTAGATGGCTCTGGAGTCCCCAGGCTCCAGCAGCCTGGGTGGGGAGCTACCTGCCAACATATCCATAGTGCAATTAAGAAATTGCATTTTTCTCCTTCTCAATTCCCTAATTGTTATTTTTGTCCCTGCTTTAAAATTGTCCCTGGATTTCATTTTATCTTGCCCCAGCCCAGTGCGCCTGGCAGAAAAAGCCAGTTTGCTCAGCGGGAGGCAATTTCCCCAGTGTGTCCGGCGATAATTCTAACACGGCTGCTTTGTACATATAATTATAAAACCAGGGGCCACCAAAGTGCACCTATAGAGCAGAATCTTGACTGTTCTCGGCTCTGTTTTAATTATTAAGCCTTAAAGCAAAAACTAGGTTTCAAAGAAAACTTTCTGTACAGTCCTCAATAGAGTTAAAGGAGAAACATTTTAAGCTGATGAGCTGACACTTGTAGAAGCAAATATATTAAATAAATCATGATTCGTTTTGGGGGCAAAGTCTGACTTACATCAACTCTGGAAAAAAATGGAGCCTAATGAGTGACAGTTTGGTATTTTCTGTCACTTCCTGAAGTAATGGCCGCAAGCTGACATCGCTCAGTGGGTGTCTCTTACTTCTGAACAAAAGTTTTTTGGAGTGAGATAGACAAGGTAGAAATCCCAAGGTGACTGGGAGGAATGTCTAATGAGTGGAAAGACATATTTACTGGCAGTCTGTATGTAAGCTGTGACAGTTGACAGGACGTGATTGTAACAAATATAGTTGATGAAGAAAAGGCTGACAGACAGAGGGTGAGGGGGGGAGAGAGAGTCAAAAGCCCTGCATTGGCTGAACCCTGTTAATGGTAAGTTGGTAACAAAGCATGGAGTCATGAAAGGGAGCAGGGATCTTGCACTGATGTCTAAACACTGAAATGTGTAGGGTTTGCAGGTTGCTGTAATAGTCTCAGATTTGTTGACCTTTCTGCCTTCGACTTTAGAGGCTGGAGGTTTCAGGTTGCATTTGGGGCCAATAGACAGCCCCAGATCTCATGAAATAGGTGAGTGCCATGATCTCGAAGGCCAGGATGATTAGTAAGGTTCGAGTCCTTAATTTGTAGTATTCTTTATTGGAGAGCCTGTAATCACCCAGAGTGACCCAGATCTGACTGGAACTGGGCCACACTGTAGCTAATGTGTGAGAGGGAATTAGCTCAATAAAACAATTTCAGAGATCATCAGATCAAATGAGTGCTACCCCTACCCTGTGGTCTTCCCCTATAAAACACCATAGTCCCTTCCTCCATGCCCTCTTTCCTCACTGACCCCCCCCAACACAAGCCGAGTTATTGGCCCTGAAAACACAAAGACAACTGGCACATTAAATGATGACGCTTTGTAACTGACTGGTCAGGGTTGCAACAATGGCTTGCCAATGAGCTCTGCACTTCTTCCCCCAGGCAAATGTCATACTGAAACGAAACACAATCTTTTTTCATCCTACATGCTGTTTTCTATGCCACAGATTATTTTATAGTTGAAAATAGGTTAACTTTTAAAAATGCACACCAGCCAATCACTTTTATCGTGAGATCATTTAGGAGAGAGAACAAGGAAGAGCAGATTCAGTCAAGGGGTAGCGAGACCTTGGCCAAGACTTTGACCTTGGCATTTTTTAATGAAGGAGAGTGCAGGACAAAATTGACCTGGGCATTTCTAAAGAGTGAAAAAAGGCAAGGTAGGAGAATGGCAAGAGTGAGGGGGGCTCAGATTCTGTGAACCTCATTGACCAAGGGGGTTGGGTTTTTACTATTTGCTGTCCTCTATCATCTTGAGTTTTGATTGTCCAAAGTTGATTCTTCTGAGCTCTAGACTACATTTGAGCTCTGCCCTATGATTTGGAATATGTTTCTCTTACCACTTCACTTTGACATGGGGGAAAAACCCCAAGTTATCATATTTAATGTAGTTCACCAATAAGACTGAAAGGAAAAAAAAAACCCTTTGAACACTGTTACCTAATCCTAATTACTGACATTTATATGACACTTAAAGTGTATGAAATGCTTGCATACTTGGTTTCAATTGGTCTTTATGGCAATTCTGTGAGATAGGTTCTTATGTATTTTATCATGTGACTCAGAGCCCAGAGCCTCCCAAAGGCTCTGAGTTCACATGGATAGGGTTTGATTCTGAACGGTGACCCCAATGGGTCAATTTCTCTCTTTGGTTCATCATCTTCATTCCAGAGTTTTTCCACAAGGAAATCTCCAAAATAAGGGTTAAATAAACTTCCTACTGGAGGTAACTGGTGGTTCAGTGGTTAGAGCATTGGGCCTGGAGTCAGAAAGATCTGAGTTCATAGTCCAACCTCAGACACTTACCTAGCATAGTAAGTGTCATAGCAAGATACCTAACTTTTATTCACCTTGAAACACTAGAGAAGGAAATGGCAAACCACTCCAGTATCTTTGGCTTACTACGGTACACAGGTCATGAAGAGTCAGATACAACCAAATGATAACAGCTCAAGTCAAGTTTTCTCCAAATTTGAACAATAATGTCTACAACTTCCACAAAGGTGCCTTATGGGTATTGTACAAGGGTAGTCTTTCTATCAATCAACAGAAAACACTTAAGATGCAAAGGACTTACAGGGGCCCACAGACAGATGCAGAACTGGCCCTGGAAAGAAACCCAACTTGGGGCTACTCTTAGATCAACCCTTTGATATTAGTTGAGCCCCTTTTCTCCTCAGAGCACTCTACAGTCTTCTTAAGACTTATAGTACCATCCTGCAGCTCAGACTTCTTTGAGCAGGTAAACTCTTTGGGGGTTGCTGAATGAACAAACTACTTTTCTTCAGACTTGCACTATCCCAGTAACTTGCTGGCTTTGCTCTTCAAGTAAGATCCAGGTGAGTTATATTCTTCTTTCTCTAAGGAGTATGCTGAATATAGCAATCTAGGGGACTGCCTAGAAGATTCATTCTTCTAAGTACTGCCCATGAAGAACGCTCTGAGGCTACATACAACACATGCCTGTCACCGCCATATGATTCTGATGTAAGTTACCATGACTACTCTGGGCAAGTAGGGTTGGGTGGTGGAAGAAATCCGATCCCCATCATCGTTTTGTAGAACAGAAGAAGGCCTAAGGGACAAGGTGGGTGGGGCATTCTGGGGAGTAAGAGATGAAAGCAGAGCTGAGCTAGCTCTCATGGTTGGCTGATTCTCAGTCAGTCAGTTGGTGACTCTTGTGATCAAGCCTCTCTCTCTTATGTACATATGAGGAAACTGAGTCTCAGGTAGGTAAAGTGACTTGGTAAGTGTCAACTGTGTGATTTGAACCCAAGTCCAATACTCTAACAACTAGACCATACCAGAAATTAATCTAAAGCATTATCTTTACAATGGAATGAAAATATGAGGCAGGCTGGGCAAGCTGTACTAATTCACTGTATACCAAAAAGACTTCTTCCTCAGTCCAAGAGTGAGTATATTATACTGTTCACAACTTAATGGACTCCATTGGGCATCTTACTGATATCCCTGGATTTCTTTGTCAACCAATGATTTCTGATAACTTTACCCAATATGACCTTGGTTGATTGGGAGAAAGAAGGGTGTTCCATTCAATTCAACAAGAAACTATTTCTACAGAGGCTAAAATATTCTTACCAATGGGACAAGTTCCAGGGTAAGTGACCACATCAATTATGATGATAATATTAATAACTCACATTTACATATCTCTTTAAGGATGGGGTTCTAGCTCTAGCTTAAGGAAAGGATTTAGATTGGAATTGGGTGCTTAAGTTTTTGAGGTGGAAAAGATGGTCCTTTCTTCTATTCATCCATACAGTATCAAAACAAAGGATAGTGTGGGATAATGGAAAGAGCAGGGGATTTGGTGTTAGTCAATCAGGATTCAAGTGGGATTTACAACTTGTCATCCATATCATCTTGAGCAAATAACTTCCAATCTCAGATCCTCAGTTTCTCCATCTGCAAAATGATCACATTAGACTAGATAGTCTCTAAAGTACCTTTGAAATCAAACACAAATACTTATTTCCATTTTTCCCCTCAGTTCTATTTCAGGTTCTATATGGTTCCTGGAAATTCTGGAGAAGAGCAAAGATAAGAAAGGGAAAGGGAAGACCAATCCTGCTCTTAATTAGCCAAAGGATACTGTTGGGTGTTTGTACTTGTTTACAAGAAGGCAGGATGCTTTGATTGCCAGAAATCAATGATCTTCAAATAGCCACACAAATCAGCAAGGTCTTCAAGGCCAGACCTTGAGGAAGTCAAGGCTTCTTAAGTGACAGCTTAAATCAAAATGGAAAGACTGTCCAACCCTGACCCTGGTACCTATGTCCCTCAGTCAGTTATGGCCTAAGCTGTCTTCCTAATGAAGTATTGGGTTGCCAGTGAATAGGTTTCATGGAAGTCACTTTGGACATAAACATTTCTGAACCTATTCACACAGAATTACCTGTAAATGTGACACAGTTGACTTGACTGTTCCTGCTTTTCTCTCTATCTACTATGACACTGTTCAGGGTGGGATGGCAGGGAGTAAATGGATGAATGACTTATTGTCTAATCCTAATGACCAATACATTCACTTCTGTTGGAGGAGCCAGTATGGTGTAGTGGAAAGAGAACTGGACATTGAGTCAGGAGAGGTTCAAATCTTACCTTTGACATTTACTACATGTGTGATCTTGTATGTCATTTTAACTTCTCTGGGCCTTAGTTTCTTCATTTGTAAAATGGGGGGATTGGACTCATTGCCTCCTAACTTTTTTTCCTTTTCTAAATCTATGATCCTATAATCTTCTCATAGCCTCATTTTCCTCATCTATAAAATGGGTGTGATAATACCCATCATGCCTAATGGATAGAGTTAATATCAGAATCACATGAGATAATGCTTGCAAAATGCTCAGTAAGCCTTAAAGCATTGTGTAAATCTCAACTACTATATAGATTGTCCTATAGGAAAAACAAACAAAAACCAAACCCAGGTTTTGACCTGTTCAGCAAGCTTTCTTAGAATCTTTGTCAAGGAGATCTAACAGTCCTCTGTATAAAAACATATTCCTTCTCCCCCAATTCTTCCAAGTTTCCTACTTTGTATCTCTTCCCCATTACCTCTTTTTTCCATCACTTCTCACACAGCCCACCTCTCTGCCTCTTCTCCCCCTCCCCCTTACTCCATGCCTGAGTCTAGTTTTGAATTAAGGGCTCTCCAGTTCTGTAATGATTAAGGACTTAAGATTAGGAGGAAGAAAAGAAAATTTCCCATCATGCCTAGTGGTCCATAATGGACTAGATACATTATGGGATTTTTCTTTTCCCTGAAGTATATTGGTTGAGAGAGGAAATAGATTTCTGTTTAAATCCTGAAAAACAACTTCTAACAATACTGGCTATGGGAGATTGGTTTTTCATCAATTATAGTATGGAGCTGGGGTGGCATTGGTGTTGATTAACTCTTCATTCATTGTGCTATCAGATATTTTAGGAGCTTAGAGATGAAACAAAAGTTCAAAAATCTCCAAGGTCTAGTCCTTGGATATCCTCCCAGCTTCAGCTGCTAGTCATTTTGGGAAGACATTGATTATTTCTGCCACTCAGTCAATCCAGAGACCTGTGTCACAGGGGATCTTTAGGATGAGATGTAAGTCAAAGGCATTACTGTGCATGAAATTCTCCACTTGCAACCTATTCCCAGTGTTCATCACCACAGCATGTGCAGATCCTGGTCCAGATGCACTAGGGTGTGCTGAACACTCAGGGATGAGCAATACCATTGGTCCTTTCTCTTTCTCTCAGAGAAGTTTCATGACTTACCCTCAGAGAAAGAGTCAATGGTTTTCCTCCATTATAAAGGAGGCCAGAGGGCCAAAGGGTTCTCTCCTGTGTCCCTCCTGGCCCGCCTAGCCCACCCTGTTTTATTCCTGGGTTTGAGGGCAGCTCTGGTTTGCTTTGAGACTCTATCCTACCCCTGTATCTGACACACCTTTCCTACACTACCCCCTTCAGTGCTGATTCCCTTGTTCAATGACCTTTCTCTCTGTGCTCCAATTTGTACTGCTTTGTCACAGCTCTTTAATCTACTAGTAACTCTGACTAGTAACACTTGGTGTGCCCCCTCCACATACCACCTGTGCCTGCTATTTCCCCCACAGTTCCCCCAGCCTGGCTCCTAGGTATGAAAATATGAACTAGAAATTCTAATCCCAGTCCTACTGCCTACCAAAGGCTACCTCAGTATCTCCCTTCATTGAATGGGAGAGAAGAGTCCCAAGCTTCGTCTATGAGCAGAGACCCATTCTAGATATGGGAGTAAAATACTTTCTGTGCAGGATGCTCCCAAACCTCTTCCTAAAGGCACCTCTCAAGGACCATCAAACGAGGCAGATGTTCTCAAATGACCAAAGTGGAGGCCAGTGGAGAGTTTTTTGAAGGGCTATTTATAAAGGGATTCCAGAGCTCAGGACCTTAAGAACCAGATTTAGAGCCTTTTGCCTCCATGTACAATTTTAATGTGAAGCAAGCTACTCTAATGCTTCAATAAAATAAAATAAAAGAAAATAGAGCCAGTAGAATTGTCTCTGTCCTTTCTGAGCCCAGCGGAACTTTTCTGAATGCCGAATCAATGACTTTTCCCCTTGACCTAGTGTGCCGTATGCAGACAGACATTTTTACAGTAACAATTATAATAGCTCGGTGGGAAATTGCAGTCTGGCTATGCAGCTGAATTCATGCCTGGCTCCAGCTTCAAACGTAGGTATCAGGGGCAAATTAGCACCGACACAAAGTTTTGGATTTTATAAAAAGTGCCAGGTTGGGAGAGGAGAGGTGTAATTGTTCCTGCGGTAGAAGGTGAAGGTTAATACTCAGGGCCTTGGCCACCTAACTCCTGCTTTCTCTTATGCTGTACAGCATGCTCTTTCAAGGCTGCCAAGCACACTGAAGCTCATTATATTTCCTGTCATAATATGACTCCATTGGAAAACCCATCAAGCCCTTTGCCTACTATCGAGAAGGAGATTTGATAAGTCACCCACCAGTTTTGGAGTTTGGAAGGGAAGGACTAGAACCCAACCCTTCTGGGGTTTCTACCTCCCACATCCAGCCAGCCTCCTAAGAGAGTCCCATCATGAAGACGGGCAGCTCTGCTGGTGAGCGGATCTCCATGTCCGGAAGAACATGGCATATCTTCACAGTGTTTCCGTTAGGCTTAATTACTCACCAGGATGTGGAATTTATTCCTCCCCTCTCTGGACAGTTGGCGAACTTGACTAGACTCAAAATGAGATTCTTTGATTCCATCTGCAAAATTAGATCAGATTTGATAAAGTAAAGATGTATCCTTTGAAGTATTCCCCATCAACATAAGTGCTAAGAACACTTGAGTGAGGGAATTTTAACAGTTTTGAAAGGAGCAGCAAAAGAACTTCAATAAGGATTGCAGCTGAGGGCATGCCCAGAAGGCACGAGACTAACTGCATCTATCCTGCAGGCAATAAGCAATTGCTAAAGATTTCAGACTTTTTAAAGTTCAGAGTTCAACTGGGAGGGAAAAAAAAAGCCAAAAAACTTTGTTTCACTTCTGATAGGCCAGGCTCTCTGGTTTGCATCTTTTTAAAAGAGGCTGTAAGAGGTAGGGCTTGGGGGCTTGGGAAGTGTAGTCCAAAGGTCAGTGTATCTCTGTATAATACCCTCCCAGGGCTTGTTCACTTGGGGTCCATGAACTTGGCTTGTTGTTGTTGTTTTTAATATTTTGAGAACTGTATTCCAAACCTCTCCAGGTGAAAGAAATTATTTTTCAGCAAATCAAAGCAGACTGAATTTAGGTTTAGTTTGATGCTGGAAAGTCTAAGTTTATAATAACTTGGGAAGATTCTTTAGTTAACAAAATATGAAACGAAAGAGAGAAAACAGTAATAACTAGAATTTTTATAGTTCTGTGCAATTTTCAGATAATAAGATCTAGCATTTCTATAGCACTTTTAAGGTTTATAAAGTGCTATACACACGTATTACCTCATTTAATCCTCACAATTATCCTCTGAGGTGGCTGCTATTACTATCCCCATTTTAGAGAAAAGGAAACTGAGACTAAGAAAGGTGCCCAAATTCACACAAGTAATAGTGTCTGAGGTATGATTCAAACTTCAGTTTTCCTGATTCCAAACCTAGGGTTCTTTATTTTTCTGTGCGTTAGAATCCTTTGTTTTTGTTTTTGTTTTGAAGGGGAAGGGCGGGGCAATTGGGGTTAAGTGACTTGCACAAGGTCACACAGCTAATAAGTGTTTTAAGTGTCTGAGGCTGGCTTTGAACTCAGGTTCACCTGACTCTAGGGCTGGTGGGCTTCACTGCTCCACCTAGCTGCCCCAAGAATCCTTTTTTTAAAAATTATTTTATTCTGAACTTAAGAAATAAAAGAAGTATTTCCATAGTGGAATAGAAAAAAAAGATGATTGCACATGAGACTGCAAATCTATTAGTACAACTTACTGTTTTTTAGATATATATTAAAGTTATGTAACTTTTTCCCCTTTTTTCTTCTCCACCCCATAGAGATGGATACCATTAGACACAAATATGCACATATGTATATAATATATATTATATATATATGAAATCATTCTGTAAGTATTTCTGTTTATCAGTTCTTTTTCTGGATGCAATTCTATCTCCTATACCATCAAATCTGCTCTAAGACAAAAAAAAAAGATTAGTGATTGGCCAACCCTTTTTAGAGCATCATTTTTTAAGAGGGCAACAACCATGACTCCTCAATTGTGTTCACAAAGTCTAGAACATTGTAGGTATCCCAATATTAATTGATGAAGATGTTAAACATCAAATGACAATATTTAACATTTGTGAAGGGAATTGGCCAAGTGACCTGGGACCAGAAATATTCTGTCAACTAAGAAGAGTCTGGATACATAGGATGTATCCTGCATAATATTTCCATGATGTACTTCAAACCCAACTAATAATAGCTCACATTAGGATAGTACTCTATAATTACACAGTCATAGAATGTCAGAGTTGGGAGGAAACTCAGAGGTCAACTTGTACCTGAATAAAGCTCCTCTCCATACCATACTTGATAAATGGCTTTCCAGCATTTGTCTGAAGACCTTTTATGAGGAGGAACCCATGGCTTCAGAAGACAACCCATTATATTTTTGGCTAGCTTGAATTTTTAGAGACTTTCCCCTTATATTAATCCTTAATACAGTTATCCCTTCCACATCCTGACTTTCCCATCTTGGTTTTGATAGACCTTGGGTTGCTATAAAAAATTAAATGGGAAATTTTTTGGAGTTTTGTAGAAGCTGCAAATGACACATGAAGGCCAGTAGATGACACAGAAAAAGTTTAGAAACTCAGAAATGCACAAAATATATGGATTGTATTATATAATATCAACATATTTTATCTTTAAATATCCTAATAATTCAGACTTCTTTTCTGGTTTGAAGGGATGACCAAAAAATTTTACTCTGATTTTCAAGATTGCTGGAGGGAAGTGGGGCACTGTGCCCCTAACCCTCAGGATGTGGAAGGGATAACTGTATAACTCTATGATTAAAGACTAATGACAGAGTGGTTAGAGAACTGGCCTGGAAGCCAGGAAGACTAATGGTTAAGTTCAGCTTCTGAAGTATACTGACCAAGGAACTCTGGGGAAATCATTTAACCTTTCAATGTTACAGTAAGATAAAGTTACAGAGAAGTCATTATCCTATATTGGTAAAGGGAGTTTCCTCACCTGGGAATTTCCTATAGCACCAATGAAATCATAGGCCTGATCCCTATTCCTAATTACAGAATCACTGCCTGATTTTGTTTCTTTGCACCTTTAACTCATTGCCCCTCATTCTATCCTCTGGTACTAATCAGGAAAAATCTAATGCTTCTTCCACAGTTCTTCCAGTTCTTGAAGATGGCTATTCTCCAAGTCTTCTCTAGGTTAACTATCCCCACTTCTTATGGACTGAAGGACCTTCAGCATCATAGTGGCCTTCTTCTGGACCCTTTCCAGCTTTTCAGGGTCCTTCCTACCACAAGGCACTCAAACTGAACCCAGCTGTCTAGGTGAGGTTAGAACAGGGTGGTGTATGAGGGGACACTCACCTTCCTATTCCTGGATGCTGGTCCTCTCTTAATACATCCTAAATTGCATTTGACTGCCATCCTTATTGTTGACTTTTTAGCTTGAAGCCTGCTAAATCCCCCAGGACTTTTTTCAGAAGAACTGTTTTCTAGTGATTCTTGTCTTCTTATATTTGTGAGGTTGATGCTTTGAAACCAAGTGTGGGTCTCCACATTTATTCCCATTCAATTTCATTTTATTCGAGGTTCAGCTTAGTATTCTAACCTGAAATCAAATTAGAAAACACTCGGGCATATATTATTTAATTTAATTTAATGGTACCTGCAAAGTACCATTGTAAGACAGGTAACAACACTAGCACACAGCAGGGATGCTAGCACAGGTTCACTCTTGATCTGGTCAAACAGGAAGGACAGGAAGACAGCTTTGGAGTGGTTAATAAGCTTATTTTGTTCTCAAAGGGGTTGCTGACAATGGGAGCACCAACTTCTACAGCCTTTTCCTAATCACCCTTCTTGCAGGGGCCAGTGAGAAGAGAGGGCAACTATCCCTACATCTTGATGGGGTCAATCAAAACAGAAACAGCTTGTGCAGTCTCCTAAAACCCCTCAAGCCTCAGTGGGGGATGGTTGAGGCAAACCCAGATTCCCCTCAAGCCTTGATGGGGGCCAATTAAGGCATTCACAACTTTCCAGCATAAGCATTGAACCCTAAGGGTTCCCTACTCACTGACCAGTGCCCACCTGCTTTATAGGGCAGTAGTCAAAGAAGGCATATTGCCAGCAATAGCCTTCTAAGTTTATATTATCTCATTATTATATCTCACTGTACAGTAGCAGTGGATATTTACAATTTAAACACAAATATTTATATTATTTATAATTATATAATGCTGAACAAGCATGGTGGAAATGTTTAAAAGCCATGAGCCTGGGAAACTGGGATTGTTATGGCCATGGATCCTGGGAAACTAAATTCTAAGAAATAATAAAAAAAATCCACCTTACTTACAACTATTAAGAAAGGTAGTTCTGTTATTGCTATGTGGGTTTTACAAGGAAGAAATTATGTCACAGAGGTGAAGGAACCTACCCTTGGTTGAATAGTTAATAACTAGCAGCGATGGGATTTGAATTGAATTCTGATTCTAAAATGGCTCCTTTGGAATTCATAATACTATGAATTCTCTACCCTAAACCTAACCCAAATCATAGTCTCCTGGTTTTCTGCATGCTTAGATTGGCTTTTGTAGATTTTACTGGTGAGAATTCCAGTGAGGTCCTGTGACTTTACAGGTTTTCAAAGTATTTATGATGACCTGTGGGCTGTCTTCAAGACTAAGCTTTGGAGGGAGTGTAGGTAGTGGGAAGGATTACTATGCTTCCCGGGAGATACCATGGAATCAAATGCTGCCTAATCTTTTCCAACTAACCCTTTCAGTCAAAATGTATTTATAAAAAAATACAATGAACTGGGCACTAAGTGCTAGAGATCCAAAGAAAGGCAACAAACAAATAAACAAACAAAAAAAACCCAGTCCCCCCTCTTAAGGAGCTTAAGGTCTAATGGGAGAGGCAGCATGTAAGCAACTATTTACAAACAAGACAAATACTGGATACATTGGAGATAAGTTATAGAGGGAAGGGATCAGGGATAGGGGTCAGGAAAGGCTTCTTCTAAAGGTGGGCCTTTAGCTGGGATTTGAAGGAGGCCAGGGAATCCAGGAAATCAAGATGAGGAAGAAAGGAAAGAGTTCAAGGCATGAGGGGCAGGCCATAAAAATGCAAAGAATTAAGAAACGGAAGAGAAACAGCCAGTATCTCTGGATTGCAGAATAAGAAGAATAAGATGTAAGAAGACTGGAAAGGTAAGATGGGGGGCAGGTGGAAAGGAACTCTGAATTTACTAAATAGTCAGCCCTGAGCTTAAGAAACACTAATGTGACAAATGAGTAGGGTATTTCCTGCAATGTGGCTCAGAGCCTTGAATCAGGAAGACCAATCGGAAGGCAATGGCCCAGGTGTGAGATGATGAAGGCCTGCACCAGGTAGGTGGTAGAGACTAATTCCACTACTCAATGTCCCTTCAGCATTCCATTTTGCCAGGTCTTATTTATACATGGTTGCACAGTATTCTGACAGGTCATTCTTCTTTCATGTTATAGTGTTCTCATCTTTTTCAAGTATCTTGAGGTCAAGAAATGAGATAAAAACATTATCAACAACATGTATGACTAGAAAATGAGAGACATAGCAGCTGGACAGCCTGAATGTCAATACTGATAACTGTAGGCGTGTAAATAACCAAAGAAAGGATGCTAGTATATTGAGTGGATATTCTATGGAGGACTGATAGGAAGATGTGGACTAGAATTGCACAGGAGGGAGTGTGGCTGGTTTGCAATCTGCATTGGTGGAGGAACACTCATAGGGATGAAATTTAGATACATCTAAATCTAAATAATTCTCTCCTTTCACTTTTCCCCCAAGATCCCTGGTTGGCAGATACAAAATCTTTTAGGAATTTTATTTCCCAATGGTGCCTTAGTACAGGGCTCCATCCACAGGGTATAGCTAATCATTGTTGATGGCCACCTGGTTGACTCTATTCTTCAGTTGGTTTGAGATTTTTTTCTAACTATAAAATTAGGACATTGATATTCACCTCACCCTGAAGTTATAGATGGAATTAGAAAACTCCATGAGACAAGCCAATGCTTCATCAGCCAATATGTTAGAATGTAAGTTTCTTTAGGGAAAAGATTTCATTTTTGTCCTCTTTTCTCCCTACCCAACATTACCTGGCACATAATAAAAGTTCGCATCGATTGATTGATTAATTGATGGCATATTAAGTGCTTTCATGGATGCTCCCAGCATGGCTCTACATGGATCTACTTCAATCTAAACTGGTGCTTCTCAAATTTTGGGTCGAGACCTCATATGGGGTCTTGAAAAATTTGGAAACGGTAAAAGGTTTCTGAACGTGCAATGACCAAAAATTAATTCAAAATCAAATAAGGAATGAATCCGAGGTATTCCTGGAAGCCTTGCCCATGTACCATCCCTCAACTTCACTATTGCCTTGGTTCTGAATACAAAGCATGTGTACTTTGCACTGCTCATGCCCTTAGGTCATTTAATGCCAACAACCGCTGCTGAAACTTGAAATGGGTCATGAGTGGAAAAAGTTTAAGATTTAAACCACTGAGAAACCAGATTAAGAGGGGCATGCCAGTATACCTTTTAGTCACAAATGAAGTTTGCCTTTCCCCACATTATCAACTGGCTTTTTACCTATGCCATTTTGTGGAGTTCTCAAGGCAGCTAAGTGATAAAGAGGATAGAGGAATCAGGCAGATCTGAGTTTAAATTCAAATTCACAAACAGTAGTTGTGTGGCCCTGGCAACCTCTCAGCCTCAGTTTCCTCATCTGGAAAATGGATTTAATAATAGCATGGACCACACAGGGTCATTGTGAGGATCATATGCTTTAAAATGTGTCAAGTGCTTTGCAAACCTTAAAGTCCCTATATAAATGAGAACAAATATGATAGTCTCTAATGATGTGTCTGAGTGAATGAGCCTTGGAGAATTCAGAACTCAGGTGAGGCAAATAACATCCCTGAATGGAAGAGCTGGGAGAGGGTGGACTAGGGGTGATAGGTGGGAAGATGACTTATTAGCTGTTAAATAGCACCAAAGTGAAATTGGTCAAGTAATCTTCCTGCCTGGGTGGGAAGGAGTTCTGCTAAACATTATGGGATTTTTATTGGGAATGGGAAGGCATGTGCATGTAGAAGATCTTGGGCATTTCTTCTCTTACTGTTCTCTGAGAAACCTTTCTCCTTTTCTCCTCATAGTACCATATGGTGGAAAGAGGGCTGAATTTGGAACTAAATGGCTTGGGTTTGAATCCTGACTGCCATGTAATAGTGCTGTCCTTTTGGGGGAAACCCCAAACCAGAGGCCCCCCTACACTTTTTTTTCCTCTTCAGAAGAAGCTTTAGGCTTCTTCAGACTTCTCTGCCAATTAGGTAATTTGGTACCTGTGTGATCTCCTTGAGAGCTTAATAAAAATTGGGTGATTAGAAGACCTCAGGCAGCACTTTTTAAATAGTCATTAAACAATCATTACAGATGGAAACAGCTACAACCCGGCTGCTGGGAGAGTGTGACTTATTACGACATAATCCTTTTTCAAGTGGGAATGAATGTATAATCAAAGCACAAAGGGGACCTGTTTCAAAGTTCTGAGCCTACCCAGGCAAACCTATAAGACATCAACCAGCCTAAATTGGTGCCCCAAATGTTCAATGAACATTGACACATAGTGCAGTGTTCTAAGTAACACACCACTTAAGTCATTTTCCCCTCCTTTTAGGGAAGAAAGACTACAGCCTTTCATGTTTCCCTGCAGCAATCTGCCTCATTGGCATCCCCCAAGTTGGAAAAATTGTGTCTTCATGGCAGACTCTAACTTAACTTTTGAGGTAGTTCTTCATAATGTTTCCTCTCCTTGGGTTTAAGTGGGATAATGAAGAAATAAATGCTTATTGGAGCAATTTGGTTGCTCAGGGGTGGGCAGGGTTAAGATCCTCTGCCCTACAAATAGTTAACTCCATCATTAGACTCATTCAGAGGCCATCTAGTACAATTCCCTCATTTTACAGAGGGGAAAACTGAGTTTCAAAAAGAGGAAAAAACTTGTTAATGTCATATAAATAGTAAGTGGCAGAACTGGAATTTGAGCCAGGTCCTCTGACTCCCAGTTCAGCATTCCTTTCACCGTACCACATTATATTTCTTTTTCTCTTTCTTCCCTCCCCCCCCCCCCCAAGCAATTGGGGATTAAGTGACTTGACCAGGGTAGCAACAGCTAGTGTCAAATATCTGAGGCTGGATTTGAACTAAGGTCCTCCTGACTCCAGGGCCGGTGCTCTATCCATTATTCCACCTAGCTCCCCCAGTATTGTATTTCTTCTGATGAGTTGGAATTGAGAAGTTTGAGTTGATTGTGAGAAATCAAGCACAAAGGTAAGGTGGAACACATAAGGGATGGTATTTCCTTTGGGATAGATAACAGGGAATACTCATCAAAGGAATGGGGGTTTTCACCACTTCATAAGTCTAGAGAGAAGCAACCCTAGAAGTCATGTAGCAAAACCCTTTCTTTTTGCAGATGTGAAACTGAGGCCTAGACAGATTAAGTTGTGGACCTAAGGTCAAATCAGTAGCAAATAGCAGAACTGAGATTTGAACTCATGTCCTTTGAATTCAAATCCAGTGCTCTTTTCCTGAAGTACTGGGATAGGAAAGAGGAAGGAGGAGATAAAGCTCTGAGATTCCTTTAGGGCAGGCAGACTTTGTGTAGGGTGCTTTCAGAGTGGGAGTTTCCTCTGGGAAGCAGCATAAGGTTACAGAAGAAATATTTCCCCCCCATGAAATGAAACAGCAATGAGGTTCTGATTCTTGGAGCATCTGAAAGAAACAACTTCCTCTCTTATCTCTGCACCATCGAAAAGGTGTTTGCAATGCAGAACTGAGGAAATTGAGAGTATACCCAAAGGAGGTTATAATGCCTTGACATCAAAAAACAACTGGATGAATAACCAGTTGAGCTGGGGAAAGATTCCATCAAGGTTAATTGGCAGCAGGAGCCAACAATTACTGACTGGCTGACTTTTCCCCTTCCCCCTTTTCAAATGATCAGTTGGCTGTTGTGTAGACGTAGCTGTAGTGAGGTTGGCAAACTTTCAGAACTAGCTACCCTTGCTCTTTTCAGTTGCTTTTCAAGTGACCATCCTTGATCCTTTTAGGGGGGATGTAGACAATTCTATCAGAATAATAGGAAGGGGTGGGATCTGAAGAGATACTGGGAGATACCAGCTCAGAAAACATCTTCTGGACACATCCCACCAATTAAAGAGTCACTTGGGTACTTTGGTATAGTGCCAAGAGTGCTGGTCTTAGAATTGAGAGATTTGGGTTCAAATCCCAAATAGGATACTTACTAGCTGCATGACCATGGAAAAGTTACCTCTCTGCACCTCAGTTTCCTTTCTTGTAAAATGGTGAGAAAAATTCTTGTATCACCTATTTCAGAGAATTGTTATGAGGAAAGTGATTTATTTGCCTCCAAGTTATATATCTGTATGTATGTATATATAGATATATATGTACTCATGTATCAATATGTGTTGTGATTTATTATAATAAACATCATTATTATTTTTGTTATTGTTATATTTGTTCTCATCCTATATTCAACAGAATATAGTAGAAAGAAATGGTCTGAGTACCAGGGATAAGTTGCTAGCCTACTAAATTCTTTTATGTTTGATGGTCAGGAGTTTATTGCACAGGTGGATAAAATGAAAGGTTTCTTTTGATAGCTATTTTAAAATAAAGAGATGTAAGCTCATCTGTAGGCCCACTGAAAGCACCCTTGAGGAAGGATGATGTGGAGATGGTCTGCACCACATCCTGTTCATGCATGGTTTTGACATCTTCTTTTGTGCCCCTATATGTTGAGAGCTTTTTGGTCTATGTAGTTTGACAAATAAAAATATTTAGTCTGGTGACATCTGTTTAAAATGTTCATGAATTGCTATGGGTGAATATTGTGTCTGCTTGAATTCTGAGGGTTTCACAGACATCAAGTCAGTCAACAAACCTTTATTAAGCACCTACTTTTTTGTTTTTCAATAATTGCTGAGCACTAAGGATACAAAGAAAGGCAAAAACAATCTTTGCCCCTGGAGAGCTCATGTTTTAATATGGGGAGATGACATACAAACAACTATGTACATATAACTCTAACCAGATTTGTAAGCTATGTGATTTGCCCTCTGAACATCTGTGTGGATAAGCACTGCACCTCCAGACATTTATGTAGAGCTAAAGCTCTACATAAGATTGGAAAATTATTTTACATGTATTACTTCAACTAATATAAATACTAAAAATATGAAATATTAAGTCCCTAAAGGACTCAGAATTGGGTCTCTGAGTTCCTTTCCTAGACTGTAAGCTTCTGGAGGGCAGGTATTATGTCAAGTATAGGGTATAGAAGTTTTAAAGTTTATTGGGTGAATATATTGTTGCAAATTTAAAACATGCTGATTAATTACATGTTAAATGTTTTCATTGATATACCAAGAATGGTTTTATGTGGATCTATTTGTGGTTTTAAATTAATTGAAACTAAAAGAATATTTTAAAGCCTGTTTAGTTCTAGATTATCAGCTCCTTGAAGGGAGGGACTACTTCTACCTTTCTTTGTATCCCTAGAGTTTAGTTCAGTGCCTCTGATATAAGTTAAGTGCTTAGTAAATGTTTGATGGCTTAATTCATTGACTTGACTTTATCATCTTTATATAAAACCTTCCACATCCCAAGATCAGAATCTTGGTCCTGGCTGGGAGAACTTATATGAACAGCCCAATATAGCCACCCAGATCATTCTCACTTTCAGCCTATCTTCCCTGGCTTTGTGACCTTTGAAGTTGTATTAGGGACATGAATCTTCACTACTGTGTCAGGGTTAACCCTCCTCCTCAGAGTCATAGAAGTCTTCTTTTAAGAGGTACAGGAAATCCCTGGGGTACTTTGCATAGCTTGGATGAGCTAAGGAAGAGGAGGATGGGAAACATCAATGAATAAAAAGGGGGCATTAATACCTTTCCCAGCCCCAAAAAGACTCAGTGGGAGGCACACTGCTTAGATGCTAGGGAAAGAGAAGAAATGAATTGGACTGTGCCCTAATTTGGCTGGGAGTGGGAAATGAGGACTTTTGAATGAAGTAGAGAGGGATAGAGATTCTTACAGTCACTAAAGGAGACCCTTTGTGTGGAGGGAAGGGCTGTAGGACCCCAATGAAAGAGCAGAACGCCTGAAATGACTCACAGGCATTCTGACCTTGAGCCTTCCTGAAAGAACTGGAAATTTTCAAATAGCTCAGAAGCTTTTGGTCCTGGCTATTTCATTTTGAAAGAGATGTAATACGGATTACACTTCCAGGGTAATCCCTCTATGGTCAAGCTGCTGGAGAGCTGGCACTGTATCTTGGGAAAGAGGGGAAACAGTGGGAAGCTTTGGCAATGGTAAAAAGGGACATGATGATGAGCAGCCAGTAGCTATGGACAATGAGCATCTTGGGGAAGAGATCTGACCTGCTATGAGACAGACCACAGCACCTGCCAAGAACAGATGATAGCAGCAGTGGAGTGATGGAGCGCTGTTGGGAGGGAGGGAGAGCCCAGTGTGATCAAGGGTCAGAGCAGTGATCGGAGGAAGAGCCTGAGAAGCCGCAATGAGCCACAAAGTGCTGATGGGCAGAAAGAAATCCAAACTATGGCCTCTTTCTGAATCATACTATAAGTCATGTAGACTGTGAAAGTGCAAAGTGTGAAAGTTCTATTTGCTCCTTAACTACTTTTTGAAAGCCTGAATTCTTTCCTCTTGTAAGGGGCTGGGGTAGGAGGGATCCAGGATAGTACTGTAAGTCTCAATGGGGAGGCAGATGCCCACAATTTGTGTGTGTGTGTGTGTGTGTGTGTGTGTGTGTGTGTGTGTGTGTGTGTAGGGAATGGTGTTTGGCAATCTAGTAACCCGAGTTATTTTAACTTGGGCAAAGGAGAAGAGGCTTATCCAGGGTAGTACCATAAGTTAGGAGGTCTATATAAGTTCCTTTGGGAAGATAGAGACCCATTGAAAAGGACAATGTTCTCATTGTCAATGGACTCAGGTTGTTTTTGTGTTCTTTTTTTTTTTTTTGCTTTTTAGAGGGGGGAGGGCAGGGCAATTGGGGTTAAGTGACTTGCCCAAGTAAGTGTGAAGTGTCTGAGGTCACATTTGAACTCAGGTCCTCCTGACTCCAGGGTCAGTGCTCTATTCACTGTGCCACCTAGAAGCCCCTGTTTTTGTGTTCTTAATTGTTAAATAAGCCTGTTTTGTGTTTGATATTGTGATCCTAAGTGTGTATAAGGAAGGCAGATGATCCAGAGAAGGAAGAAAGAAATCTCCAAAGTGTACCTAGGTCTATCATGCCTTTGACACAAGAGGAAGACATACATGGTCTAGTCTTAGGTAATATAACACATACTTAATAAAGGTATTACTACTTTCCTAACAGGCATGGATCAAGGTGTCATTCTTTTTGGTGTCAGGACCAAAATTTCTCCATGGAAGTTCATGATTTTATCTGGGCATCATAAGATGCTCAGATTTAATCATAGTCATCATGGCCTTTCTCAAAAAAAAAAAGGAATTTTAAAGCAAGACCATCTTCACCAAAGATACAGGTTATATTAAGTCAGTGAGAAGTTCTTTAAAACTTGTCTTTGAAGAATTTGTGGTTGAGACTTAGAGCACTCATGATTGGAATGTGGACTTGACATTTTCTAGCTGGTGTGTGTGTGTGTGTGTGTGTGTGTGTGTGTGTGTGTGTGTGTGTGAGAGAGAGAGAGAGAGACAGACAGACAGACAGAGACAGAGACAGACAGAGAGACAGAGACAGAAAGAATAGTGCTTTGGAAAGAACACTAGATGGAGTCCACATTTGACATTTTATAAACTGCTGCTGTGACTCCTCTGATTACTTGTGGCTATTTTCAATTTAGTCTATCCAAATTAGCTCTTGTACTTCCATCCTAAAGTCAATAGTATGACAGCATGACAATATTGAAATTATCCAGCAAGGGAGTACAATTTCTAAGCTGCCCACCAGGTAATAATAATCTAGAGCTACCAGGTCCATATACATAAGCTAACTTTCTGAAGTCCATAGCATCGCAACTGACCACTAGAGGGTGAATAGCCTAAAAATGCCTATGCAACTTCACTATCACAGAGCCAACAGTTAGTCAATCAACAAGTGTTTATGTAGTGCTTATTATGTGCCAGGCAACTGTGTTAAGTACTGAAGATACAAATATAAACAAAAAAGATGACAGTATTGACCCTCTAGGAGTTTACATTTTAATGGAGAAAGACAGCACATAAAAAGGAGCTGAAAAGTGAGGGGCAAGGTACCTATGTGGTGGTATTGTTACAAAGTCTAGAGAGAAAGGTGACCAGCCTGGGAGGCTTCCCAAAATAAAGGTCTCATGAGGAGCTTAGCAATGGGAGAGTAGGGCTGAAAGGTACAGGGATGTTTTGTAGTGAGAAGACCACAGGTCCTGAGGGGAGTTCCTGAGAGAGATAGCAGCTGGTAGTGAAGTCTGGACAATCAGAAGCAGAGCCAGGAGAGAAATGAAAATTGACTGGCTGGGGCACCTTCCCACAAATGGTGGCAGCACTAAGTTCAAACCTACAGTGGCTGGGTTTAGAGTTATTTGGGGGATAAAATGAAATATTCACAATTTGAAAAATATGAAATCTATAGGACCCTATGTCTTGGCTCTCCTCACTTTTCATCATGACCACCCACATTCACAGGACTCAGACATTCAAATATTGTGATGATAATATTTATTTAACATAGTGGAAATGGAAGGGAAAAAGTTAAGCATGTCTACAAGAACCATTTGTCTCTATTCATCATCTGAATTTCATCTTTCTTGCCTTCCCAGATCTTTTTTTTTTGGGGGGGGGGGGATGGTGAGGAGAGGGGAGAGGTGATGAAAGGAATTTCTTGAAGTTCAAGAAAAAGGAATCAAAGCTGAGATTATATATCCAAGACCCCAGTTCTGGATCAGAGTACAGCAAGGGAAATCAACTTCACCTTGTTCACTGGCCAAACAGGTTTCTTAATTAATTGTCAGATTCAGAACTCAGAGACCTTCCTTCTGTGCAGCTCAGTCCCTGTCACTGTTTCAGGGTCTGCATTGCCTCCACAATGCTGGTCTTTGATTACTTTGGTCACTGACCGATAAGAGTCTTGGGTTGCTACAGTGATAGCTGCAGAAGCCCTATACTCTGCCATTCTGCCCCACCTCTTGCAAGTCTGTTAGTTTCCTATTGAATGGCAGCTGCCAATCACCCACAAATACCTGCATTAAAATTAGCAAATTCAGTTCCAATGGCCCCAGTGGCCTCAATTCCATGTAGAACAACTCTCCAAGAAGCAGAAGAATGTGGTGGCCCACTCAGTCCTGTATGCCTAGATACATAAATGATTCAGCACTCAGACCCCCACTCTGGGCCTCTGATTGGCAAGAGTTCTCCACATTCACCCTAGACTCAGATCTGCCATTTTGTTTTCCAGCCTTCTTCATGCCATGTTGCTGACACTATCTACTAACTTTAGTTCTAGGAACAGTAATTAAATCAATAGTACTGCTCTGGGAAAGGAGAAACATTCTTCCTGGCTACCATTCCTTTGTATGTATTTATTGCCTTCTCCCATTAGGATGTAAACTCCTTGAGGGCAGAGACTGTCCCGTTTTTTGTATTTGTATCCTCCATAGCACAGTGCCTAGCTCATACTTAAATGTTTAATAATTAAAAAGTTTCATTATTCAGACTGTTTACCTTTCTCTACTTTATCACATAATTTTCTGTACTACAGCATGCTTGTGGCAGTTTAACTTTTTTACCTTTTTTCTCCTAAAAAGAGTCAGGACAATATTACTTCCTGGTCTATTTCCCTTTGTGAAAAGTTCGAGAGGTCTCAGGGCCCCAGAGTGATGAAATAACAATGTAAAAGCATCCATAATACATAAACTTGAGTTTTGGTCTCAGGCCTGCCATCAACTAGAAGGGAGGCCTTTGGTAAGTCAGGCTCTTTTCTTTTTAAATAAATGCTTTGTTGAGTCTTCTTCTCCTTCTCCTCCTCCTTCTTTTTCTTCTTCCTTCTTTCTTTTTCTTTTCCTTCTCCTTGTCCTCCTCTTCCTCTTTCTTCCCCCTCATCCAATAGAACTCTCTCTTATAACAGAGAAGTTTAGCTAAAAAAATAAATCAATAAATTTGTCATATCTGCCAATGTATGACTCATTCCACACCTGTAGTTCAGCACCTTCCTCCTAAGGGAAGGAGGCATACTTCTTGTCAGGTCTCTGAAGTTAGATTAGAGTTCTGATGTCTTTCAATGTTGTTTTCCTTTACATTATTTTGGCTATTGTGTAAATTGTCTCAGTTTCCTTATTGTCCAAATGAGACAGTTGGACTAGCTGATCTCTGAGGCCCCTTCCTGAACTTTGATTTTTGGATTGTAAATGGAATGGTGAGGGGGAACAAGGCCACTAGGGAGAAATAGAAATAGGGCTGTCAAGGGCGGGGAGAGGAAAGCCCCAATTCCAAGAATCTTAATGACTTTCTCAGAGTTTCCTGCCAAAGAGAACCCCTATACTGGTCACTTGTTGACTCCTTGCTTAGATGCAGCTGGAGAAAAAGAACATTCTACAAAGCAGTGAACTGGGTTGAAGTGATCAAGCATTCCATTCAGGGTCCCACATGTCTCTATCAGACTTTCCTGACCCTATCCCAACTACTGCTTTAATATTCTCTATTTTCTCTGCTGGCCATATGAAGTGATGAGGTAACAGGGCCAAGATGATTGCAGACCTCTCAGAACACCTGCAAGACACAGGCGCCATGCCATGGGCTTGATTGAGAGAAGGCAAGATTCATTACCAAACAGATCAGCTGACTCTCCTTCTACCCATTCCCCCTTTCCTCCCCTTAAACACCTGCAAAGGCAGGTCCCTTGGGCATGGGAACCTATTGGGCTCTTGTAATTGAGCCGGGGTGAGGTAGTTTCCAACGGAGCATGAATACTGGAAAGAGGGAGACCCTGCTTGGATGACAGGAAGTCATCTAACTGTGTTTGCATAGAGGGCTGAGGAAGGATGCCATTCCTAATGGGGTTAGCTAATCCAGATAGTAATAAGGATAGAAGAGTCAGCCATCATAATCACAGCTAATGGATTCCAGATGGAGAAATATAATTGTTGTCATTATCGTTAAAAAAAAAAAAGAAAGAATCTGAGGGACCAACTTCCTTCTTACTCTCCTGCCCCCACTCCACTCCCTCAACTCTATTACTTGGATAAGTTCCCCACAGATAAGGCGTACCTTTGTCATTTCTCTTTCCCTTTTTTCTTCTCTGGAGTCCATTCAAATGTAATAGTTTCATTAACCTTGAGACATTTCCAATTGAGTTGAAAACTCAAGCATAAATGACCAATTAATTGGTAGTATGTGTTGAATAGAGTAGGGAAGTTGGGTTCCCACCCCTTTAAATGCCACCTTCCTCTTCAGCCATATTTCACAAATATGTGAAAGTAGAGTGGAATATCTGGTCTAAAGCAGAGAACTCTTTTTTTCCTCTTGGATGCAGCTGTTCATTTTGTTTAGGTTGTTAATTTGAACCACTCCCAGGTGCCCATTTTATATTATCTTTCTTTTAGAGCAAAATAAAGTGAAACTGTCAAAGCTTCTCAGCCTAACTCATTGTCAAGACTCCGACTCCCACAGTCCTATAACATACCTGAGTTTAGAAGCAAAGAATTATTTACACTCCCTCTAGAGAAAAAGAACAAACCTTAGTGTTTTCCTAGGCCTTCTAGGTGAGACCCTGAGCTGCACCATAAGGTTTCATTCCAGGGAAAAGAATCCATTTCAGTTGTATTCATAAATTGCATCCCGCCCCAGCCCTTTTTATTGATAACTTTTGTTTTCACAGTTATTTCCTGAGGTATTTTTCCTCCCTTCCACAACCTCCTTCTCCTGCCCCCCCCCCCCACATACACACACACCTCATCACTGAGACTCCCCTTGGAACAGAGAAAATTAAGTAAAAATGCTTGACAAAACAACCATATCTGGTAGTGTATCTAACATTCCACTCCTGTAGAAACCAACCTGTTTACCAAGAGTAGAAAAGGGGTAACATGGGTTTCATTCTTGGTTTTCTGGAAGAAAGTTTGTTCACTGAAATTTGTCTGGGTTCAGTTGTCTTTTGGTGTTGTTTTCCATTTACCATAATGGGTCTTTGGAAATTGAGGCCAAGAGTCAAGTCAACAAGTTTTTATGAAATACTGTGTTTCAGGTGCTGTTCTAAGCACTGGGGTCACAAAATAAAAAAAAAAAGACAGTCCCTTATAAAAAGTAGGGGGGGAGGAGCAGGAATTATCCCTTTACCCATGCAGGGGCATGATGGAAAAAGAAGTCCAGAGAGTCAGGAGTAGGACTCAGAGAGGAATGAAAGAGTGGACATGGCTGTTCTAGGGGTCTCTTCCTTAAAATCTACATTTTGGGAGGAAATGACTAATCAGAGAAAGAGGCTTCAGCAACAGAGGGTTCTTCCAGAATGAGAACAGCAAGAGACTTGCCTGAGGTGAAAATATAGGTAGTAAGTAGCAGAGCAGGGATTAGAATTCATGTCCCATTCTTTCTCCATTATATCACACTGCTTTCTTCCCCCAGCATAACATATTACAAGTCTTCCTATGTTTCTTGGAATTCTTAATATTTATGACATAACATTTCATCCCATTCATATGGCCATACTAAATGGCTATCTCCAGTCATCCTGATTTATATCTTGCCACTGGACCCAGATGGTTCCAGAAGAAAGAGTGAGGCTGGTGACTTTCACAGCCCTGCCTCACTTAAAATCTAATTCACTCATAAGTCATGACATCACTTTCCTGATGTCATGGTTCTCTTCAAGAACAGAGGACAAACAACAAACAACAGTCTGTGAATAACAGTAGCTGCCCCACCAGGGACCCAACTAGCCAGTTCTGGTTGGGCAATGCAGCTCCTTCCTCCCTTTTCCTTCCTTCCTTCCTTCCTTCCTTCCTTCCTTCCTTCCTTCCTTCCTTCCTTCCTTCCTTCCTTCCTTCCTTCTTTCTTCTTTCCTTCCTTTCTTCTTCCCTCCTTCCCCCCCTCCCTCCTCTCACTTCCTCCTCTCCCTTTGTCCATATAAGGAATCATACCCTTACCTGCTGGTGCTCTGTCCAAAGAAATATAAATTTTGATTACTGAAACCTCACAATATATCTTGGGGTTTACTGACTAGATTTCTTTTTGTAAGGACCATGCCTTGAACCCAAATCACTCTGACTCTCATTGATTGGCCAACAATAGGTCTGAGCTCAATTCCCATTTGGTCATTGTTGGGTAGTGATGACTGAGTGATTGTAAAAAGCAATTATTTCTGTTTTGGCCAGAAACACTGAGGGTCTTCCCTTCCCAGATTTGTTTTTTTATTAGTTAAAAGGAGCTATTTCTTGGTTCATTTCTTACCTACCCTTAATCACTAAATAGACATCGCCTCAAACTGAGACCTGGGAAAGATCTTAGTTTAAAAAGGCCAAGGTTTCCCACTGCGTCCAGGGCCATTTCAAGTCATCCTGATCCACGTATCTTGTCCCTGGACCCAGATGGCTCAGGAGAGAGAGTGAGGCTGGTGAATTTGCACAGCACTGCCTCACTTTAAATTCAATTTACTCGAAAGTCATATCATCACCTTCCCAATGTCATGGTCCTCTTTGAGAATGAAGGACAAACAACAATACTGTACTAAAATACACTCAGCCATTTTGGTGAGAACCCACTTTGGCCCACATCTTTGCTACCTCGAACTGTGCTGCTATGAATATTTTGGTCTATATAAATCTTTTCTGATTGAGGTCCTTGGGTTGTATTTCTGGAAGTGGGATCATCAGGTCAAAAACATGTGAATAGCTTAATGCCTTTTCTCACATAGTTCCAAATTGCTTTCCAGAATGGCTGGACCAATTCACAGTTCTATCAACAGTATATTAGCATGGCTATACTCCCATGACTTATATAATTAGGTCATAGTTTCTGGGTTTTTAAAAAATCATCTTTGCTATTTTGATGGGTTTGAGATGAAACCTCAGAATTATCTTAAATAATATTTCTCTTGTTAATAGTGATTCAGAACATTTTTAATGTGGTGGCTGATCATTTGCATTAATTCTTCTGAAAGTAGCTTTTTTCTATCCTTTGACAATTTATCATTTGGGTAGGGATTCTGTCTCTTGCTACTCACACATTCTTATAGGGAGTCTTGTCTCTGACTTTTATTCCTTCTATTCTTCTGACCTTGGATTCCTGTTGTCCTCCTTTGCCTCTCCACCAAAGCTCACCCATGTTCTGTCCAGGCTCTTCTCTCTTTCCACCTCTTTCCTTGACCACCCTAATATAAACTAACATTTATATAGTACTTTTAAAGTTCACAAGGCATGATGTTATTTTTTTAGAGCAATCCCATAGCAAGGAACATAAGTATTATATTATATGATTGATATATATGCCCTTGTCAAGGACTATAAGTATTATTAACTACATTTTACTACTGAAGAGTTAGAGGTGCAGGGAGAGCTAAAGCTTGACCAAGGTTTCACAGCTAATAAGCGTTGGAGGTGAGAATCAAAATTGTTTCTCCTGACTTCAGGTTCAGCATTCTTCCTACTATGCTACAAAGTGATTTCTTTCTCCTCTAAACTCCCATAACACTTATTGTTGGAATCATTTGTGTGGCATGTTCAGAGCTTCTTACACTATGGGTCCTAATAGTTGAGACCCACAGTTTAAGAAGTGCTGTGGAAAAAGTTTCGGAAATACTGAATTTTCACTTCCAATCTTGATTGTCAGAAAGGCAAGAGGGTTAAGTGACAAGTGGGCTATGAGTTAGAAGCTTTGGATGACATTTTCATTTCTATATAGTAGCCCAATGGTTGGGCAAATTATTTCACTTAGTTCTGAGACTCAATTTCCTCATCTATAAAATGGAGATAATAATGCATACTTCATAAGGTTCTTTTTTTGTGAGGCTCTAAAGAAATAATTTAAGTGAAAATTCTCTGTTTAAAAAAAAGAAGGAAGGAAATAAAATGAGAGACCTGACCATTGGGAGCTCAGTGGTCACAGCTTATGTGGGGTCTCTGTTTGCTGCCAATCTAAGTTAGGGATTTGGTGAACCTGTTTCTGGAAGCATGTGATAACAAGCATTGAAGGGCCCTTCCTTTAATTCAGAGCATGAACAGGTCTCCTTTGACTGTTTCCTTTCTGTTAACCAGTTGTGGGCGGGGGAAGCCTTTTAATTGGTTGCTGAGCCAAAAAGGAGAGTGCACAGAAAAGGGTCCAACAGAGAAAATCAGACTCTCTCTTCCCCGGTATCAAACAAGGAAGAACTGGCATAAGCATTTACTGCCATATTTTCCCTTCCCATGAGGGGACATGTTGCCAAGAAAGCAACTTGTCCATTGACTATTCTGCTTTTGGAAATGAACTTGGTGGGAGGAATGCTTGTAGATAACCACTTAAGTTTGAGCCTACGCTACCCAGTAACTGAGGTGCAGAAGGGGAGCATGCCCCAGTTTATGGGGACATTTTTGTATTTTAGTTCTTACACTAAAACGGGGTTTGAGCCAATAGCATTAGAAAGGGACACAACTAACTCTTCAGGGGCATAACTAATACCTTAAATGGAGATAGAGCCTTCTTCTGTGGATCCAGCACATCAATCTTAATGTGGTTTGGGAGAGTGGCTTCAAAGTCTTACTATGGAAGGAAAAAAGGAAAGAAAGAGGGAAAGAAAAAAGGAAGGAAGGAGGAAAGGAAAGAAGGAAGGAGAGGAAGAAGTAGGGAAAGACGAAAGGAAAGAGGGAGAGAAGAAAGGATGGGGGCACCTTGTCAGTATTAGGTTCATCTTATGTTAGTTTGAGAAACATCAGGGTGCAGTACAAGGAGTTTCTAACATCCCCTTTGGCTTTCAGTAACCCCTCCTAATCAATATGAAAAGAAACAGATTCTAGACTTTGCCATGCATATGCATATAAGAAATAAAGTAAAATAAATAAATTTTCATAAAGAAAACTATTAGATATACAACATCTTTTTTCTAATAGTACTACTTTTGAAATTTTTCTTTTTTAAATTTATATTTTATTCTAAATATAACAACAAATAAAATGGACATTTCCACCTACATACTAGAATAAGAAAAGAGAATTGTTCATTAAATTGTGTTTCTCCAAAATCAGCATGTGATTACTTTTTGGCCTTCCTTCTATTCTTTTCTATGTATTAAAAATGCTTTAATGACCGTCTTTTCTTTCCTCTTTTTCAGTTGCCCTATCCCTAGGTCATCTCTTTATTACCCTCACCAGCCCCAAATAAAAAAGAAAAACAAAACCCTTGGAACAAATATTCATAATGAAACCAAACAAATTCCTACATTCTAGCACCTTAGCACAGTGCCTGACATATATTAAGTCCTTAATAAATGCTTCCAGACATTTCTGGAAATATATCTTGTTCTCATCCTGAGTGTATCACCTCTCTGTCAGGAAATGTGTAGTATGTATACTTCACTTACAGAATATTTCAATACAATAATACAGATATTCACCCCATATTCTGTATACCCATTTGACAATTTTTTGTATCTCCTTGTATGCATAGGCCAGGTTGGGAGCCCTTGGCAAAACTGATAGTGAGCTAACAACAGGGATTCAGGAAGAATTGGGTTTATGTACTGCTCTGACATATATTAGTTATGTGAATAGGGCAATGACTTATACAACTTGCATTAGTGGAGGGGGTTTCCATCCTGGAAGTCCCCCTCAATGAAATGACAACTCCAGAACCCATCCTTCCCCCCAAATTTTGTTTAAAGGCTCCTATTGACTATGTTGTCTCTCTGTCCTGGATTCTTGACCTTCTGCATTTGTTTATCTATTTTGGCATCCCCTTCTCTGCTGCAGCCCATAGGCACATTGCACTACATAAGGAAGCTAGGTATAGCATCTGTACCAGGGGAACGATTCTGGAAAGACAGTCTTGGATTCCTACTTGACTTCCAGTCAGGGACACAGGGCTCATCTGGGAAAGTCAGGCATTGGCCTACCATAAGAAGATTTTGCTTCCTTTGTCCACAGCCTCCTTATAACATTACAGCGGTTTGCATGAGAGAAGAGGAATTTAGCTAAAATGTACTGTAATTAGGCTTCTCTGAATGAAATTCCTGGAAAACAAGCTTCAAATACTTTGCTGCTTGGAATTGCTTTCTGGAACACGTTTTTGTTGTTGCTGGTTTGTTTTCCATTCCTTCAACCACACTGTTTCCCCTTTTAAAGTATCTTAGAATTATAGGACTGGAAGAGGTCATAAGAGGTCATTTAGTATATCCTTCTGCCTCTAGGAGTCAGGCAGACTTGACTTTAAATTCAGCCTCATATACTAGCTATGTGACCCTGGGTAAGTCATTTAACCACTGTTTGTCTCAGCACCTCCCACCCAGGATTGTTGTGATGATCAAATGAGGTAACATTTGTAAAAAGCCTGGCACATAGTAGGTTCTATATAAATGCTTATTCCCTTCTCTTCGGCCTTCTTATACATTATACCTCTTTTCACCCCCAGGGCTTCAGCAAGACCAGTTTATTGTGCCAACTCCATCTCAAAGGCAGGAGTGCCTTTGGACTGGCTGTCCCTCATGCCTGGAAGGAATTCCTTCCTGACCTCCTCCTCTTAGAATCCCTGGGTTCCTTCAAGACTGAACTTAAGTGTCTCCTACAAATCTACATTTCCAGGTTCTCCCTTGGTGTTAATGTGCTCTGTCCCATTACCATCTTGGTATGTATACATAATGTGCATATTATGCTTATATAATATCTACATTTTGTTTATATTATGTATGTTTTTATATATGCATCTTATATCCTCCCATTGGAAAATAATTTCTTTTAGGGTATGCACTATTTAACTTCATAAATGCTTCCTGGGGTGGCTAGGTGGCGCAGTGAGTAGAGCGTCGGCCCTGGAGTCAGAAGGACCTGAGTTTGGATCTGAACTCAGACACTTAACGCACAAACAAAAACCTAGCCATGTGACTTTGGGCAAGTTACTTAACTCCAATTGCCCTGCAAAAAAAAAATAATAAAAAAAAATGCTTCCTGATTTTACAATAACCCTGTTTTAGGAACAAATAAAGGAGAGCCACAGTATCCTGAGAAAATAAACCCAACATCTTACAATGTATTTTGCAGCTAAGACTTTGAGAAATCTATTCAATCTGTGAAAAGTGTGTTGTATTTAGAGCAGAGGGCTAGGTTGGAATCCTGGCCCTGCTACTTCCTAGCTATGTGACCTTGGCTTAGCTTCTTTACTTCTCTCTCCTAATTCTGTATCTGCATCAGCACAATGAACACATTGGCCTCTTGCTCCAAGTCTATGATTTGGGTTCAAGTTCTAACTGGTATACTCTTGAGCTCTGTATCTATAGACAAGTTGTTTAACCTCATAGCCTCATTGACTTCACCTATAAAACGGTATAATATTAATTGTGCCATCTATCTCTTAGGGAGTTTCCATATCTAGAATTTCCATCAATGAAAATTACAGGCCATGCCTTGGCACTTGACTCCCCCTACCTCCTCACTAAAATCACAGGGCTGTTGTGATAAAACCACTGTGTAAGCTCTATGTACTATATAAGTGTAATTATTGATCAGTCCTCGGGGCATACCCAGCTCACACTTTTTGCAGGCCTACACCAATCACAAAGACTGACTGCTTTTAGGTTCAGCCCTAATTTACTTTGCCTGAGTTACTACAGGGACTTATGGTGACTTGGAAAACCAATTCTGACCAAGAGTCATTCAGCATGCTTTGTTTCTAGAAATACGTTTCCATCTGTGGATAATCAAATATTGAACCTATTAACAGTGACAAGTCCCTGAGCAGAGAGGAAGTAAGGCATTTCCCATAATCCACAGAGACAATGGGCCCTTTGACTACACCTGGGAATACAGTTGAACCAGGCCCAGGACACAGGCAGTGGAAGACAGGAAGACAGGGATTGGATGTATTTTGGAGCAGCTGGTGAGAAAAGTGGATTGGCAGAATTGACCTAATAGGGTCTATTTTGGTAAGTATAGGGTGGGAGAGGGGAAGGTGGTGGGGATCCCATAGTATAACCTGTGATGAAAGATTCCAGATACAAGGAATATAATGACTCAGAATTATGGCTATCCACAGATGGAAATCCATGCTGACCTTTCAGTCTAGAGACTAGGGCCTTCTGTAGCACCACCTAGATTGGAACCATTGTCTCAAAGCCTAAACTTTGGGGAAGAAAGAGGAACTTTGTTTCTGGGACCAAGAGGATGAGCAGAGAGTTAGTGAGGAAGAGATAAATCTACTAATAGGTAGAAGAGAACTATCTGGGCCTCATATGCATACAATCTGCCTATATTTCCCCTTTTCCCCCATAATCCTACCATAATCACAAAGCAAAGTATGTAAGATTTCTCCTCTATCATTTTATACATATTCCTTCTGGGCTTTCTGGTACCTCATAATGGCCTTTTTCCTTCATCAAGGCTGCCTTGTATGTTCATTCTAATCTAATTCATCCATGTAAAAGTATTGAAAGTATGCTGCTGGTACATCTGTGTATTAGGACAATCTTTTTGGAAAGCAATATGGCATTATACAATAAGAATTATAGGTTTGTTTCTATGCCTTGACCCAGGGATCCCACTACTAGGACTGGCTATACTATAGGAATGTAATTGCCAGGGAATAAAAAGAAAAGACCTATTTATTAAAAAATATTCATAGCAGCATCATTCATAACAAAAAGACGGAAAACAATCCAGGTGTCTACCTATTGGGAAGGGCTCAACATATTGTAGCAAACGATCATAATGGAAATGACAAATTTGAAGAACACAAAGAAATGTACGGAGATGGATATGAAAAGACTCAGGGTGAAGAAAAGAGTCAGAACAAAATATACACCGACTATAATTATGTAAAAATACATAATAAAAATAACAGAAACAAAATCCAAAAAAATACACAGAAAAAAATGAGTTCAGCATGGGACATGGAGACAAACCAGATGTTTTTGTTGCTTTTATTAAAGTTAATATACATTTTAAAAGCCAACTATAAATAATGGAAGTTGACACATTCCGTGAGGACTGCTTTTTTATTCTTATTTCATTCAAAAGGTTTTTGTTGTTGTTGTTGATGGTTATGAATAGTTATAATGAATAAAATGGTAAGAATGTTAATGGTTAGAATGAATAAAAATAAAAATGGGGAAGAGAGAGGCAGGATGCGATTTACCTTGAACCAAGTTCCTCTAGGCTGTCTCTAGAGCCATCTGTGGGGTCTGTACTTGCCCTATGATAGATAGACTGTGCCAGGAATTGTCAGTTCACTATTTCACTAGGTTACATTTCTTACTGATGATTCTACCCATTACATCCCCATTGTGTTTTTGGAGCCAAAATGCTAATTTTTAACTTCACCCTGTCTATAGTGCTTTATTTTCTATTCATCATAACAGGGATGTGCTGGAGTCAGCTTGAACCAGCCTAAGAGATCACATTGTTAAATTTTCAGCATGAGCACTTATTCCTTAGAAATCAACAAATGCTACAAATCTGTAGTCAATTTATTATTCTGCTGTTTTCTAGACTTAAGAAAGTGTTGGAGAAAATGTTAATAATACAGATTAAACTTAAAAGTGGGTCACGAGTATTTTTTTTCTTTTTGGAGAGCTGATTGTTAAACATTGACCATCATACCATTGTCTGAAAATATGTTATATAAAACTGATTATTTTCATGTTTTTTTCTTCACAACAATGAGTTTCTTGATGGCAGGATCAGGTTTTTTTTCTCATTTCTTTGTATCACCCAGCCCTTTACACAGTACCAGGAATACAGTAAGCACTTAATAAATGCTTCTTGACTGATTGCCAAATCTCCCTAGACCTTAATGAAACCCTTACTAGGTCCTACCATCTCTAATAACTATTGCTTTCTATCTCTTTTCCTCTTCTCAGTTAAGCCCTCTGAAAAATCCATTTACTTTCAATGACCTAACTTGCTATTCTCTTACTCTAATTCTAAAGTATATACAGTCTGGCTTCCCACCTTATCATTTAACTGAAAATACTCTCTCCAAAAATCACCACCAATTCTTTATTGACAAATCTAGTGAATCTTTTCTCAATACTTGTCCTTTTTTTTTTTTTGCATTTTGGAGGGCAGTTGGGGTTAAGTAACTTGCCCAAGGTCACACGGCTAGGTTTTTGTTTGTGTGTGCATTAAGTGTCTGAGGCCGGATCCGAACTCAGGTCCTTCTGACTCCAGGGCCGACGCTCTACTCACTGCGCCACCTAGCCGCCCCAAAGATTACATCACTTTTTTTTTTCTTTTTGGAGGGCAATTGGGGTTAAGTAACTTGCCCAATTTCACACGGATAGGTTTTAGTTTGTGTGTGCGTTAAGTGTCTGAGGCCGGATCCGAACTCAGGTCCTTCTGACTCCAGGGCCGACACTCTACTCACTGTGCCACCTAGCCACCCCAATACTTGTCCTTTTTGACATCTCTGCAGGATAAAACACTATTAACCACATTATGCTCCTGTTCACTTTCTTTTCTGTAGGTTTCTGTGACACTGGTCTCTTGCTTCTCTTCCTACCTACCTGTCCACTTCTCAGTCTTCTTTGATGAGTCTTCATTTATGCCATGCCCACTAATCATGGGTGTCCCCCAAGGATCTGTTCTGGACTTTCTTCTCTTTTATCTTTATATTATCTTACTTGGTGACCCAGTTCCCATGGGTTCGATTGTTATCTCTGTATAGATGAATGTCAGACCTATCTATCTATCTATCTATCTATCTATCTATCTATCTGTAATGTTAATGGAATAGGAAGACCTTCTCTGCCCATTAATAGGCCTATGTGACCTGCTTTGAGTTCTGGTCCAGCTCAAAGCCTGAGTCACATGGAGCCCAGTGTGGGAGGAGCTTGTCCAGCTGAATAATTGAAATGGAGGAGGAGGAGATGCAGAGCTGAGAGCAGAGGGAGGAACTTGCCTAGGGGAAAATGGTTTGTGGGGAGGCCTGACAGAAAGAATGCTTTAGATGTGGGCACTCCCTGGATTAGTGATGGGTACCTTGCTAAATCTTACTTCCTGGTCCTAATAGTGATGTTCCAAATAAATAGTTTGGTTTTGCCTTTGAGGAAGAGAATTTGTTATATTGTGTGAATCTACCCTGGAAATACATGTATATATTCATAGCAGCTGCTATGGGTATTGCATTGGCACTACACTATCTATCTCCCTAATTTCTCCCCTGAGATATTCCATATCATAAAATTACATTGGACATTTCAAATTGTATGTGCCATAGACATCTTACACTCAATATTTCCAAAACACAATTCATTCCTCCTTCTTTCCCCCCACTCCCCAGTCCAGTGTTCTTCTGAATGTTTCTTTTCCTTTCAAAGGCACTGCTGTGCTTCCAGTCATCTGGGTTTGAAACCTGGTGTTGTCCTCAGCAACTAATTCTCACTCATCACTCATATCTTTTCATTGTTATCTTCATAACATCCCTCATGTGTCTCATTCTTTCCACTCACACAGTCATCATCTTAGTTCACCCCCTCATCTCCTCTCACCTTGACTATTTCCTTGTAATCAGTCCCTCCTTGCTGATTTTCTAAAACTTGGTTTGATGATGCCACCTCCCTCTTAAGCAAACTCTTATGGCTGCCTATTGCCTCCAGAATAAACTATAAACTCCTCTGTTTGGCATTTAAAGCTCTTTTCAATCTGTACCCTTCCTATATTTTCAGTCTTCTTACACATTATTTTATGGTTTGACCATTTTGGCCAACTTGCTGGCTGTCACACATGAGGCACCACCTCCTGTCTCTGACAGCTTTTGCACTGACCTGGTATGTTCTCCATCCTCATTTCCATCTCTTAGAGTCCCTGGCTTTCTTCAAGACTTAGTTCAAATGCTATTTTCTTCAGGATGCCATTCCTAGTTCTTTCTGCTCCCCCATCCCACCCCACCATAATTGCACCTTCTTTAAGGGCACCCATTTTTATATACCTTTTTTATGTACACATCTTCCCTATGAGAAGAAAAACTCCAGAAAGTTTTCATTTTCTGTTTGTATCCTGGGGATTTAGACTAGTGTTTGGAGTATATTAAGTGCTTAATAAGTGATTGATTGTGATTTCCTCTTTCTTCCTCCTAGCATACTATTTCTTTACCTCTCCCTTCCTTATAGAGCAGAGAAATAGATCCCGAGTCATAGTATCATCAAATCTTTAGAGCTGGAAGAGATCCTAGAAATCTCCCATCTAGTCCAACCTCATCATTTTAGAAATTAGGAAACCAAGGAGGGAAATTTCCTTGTTCAAGGTCACCTAAATAGTGAGCAATAGAACTTGGACTAGCCTTTATGTCTTCTGACCCAGAGTCTTTCAAACACAGCATGGACCTAACATTTTCAGATAGTGATTGTGATGTTGTTCCCTAAAAATGATATGGTATGCCATAGTCTGTATCTAACTGTTATTCTGATTGGCACAGAGAGCCATATTTTGGGAAGCTTGGGAGTAGTGGAGCTGGAAGAGATACCTTTGGTATACTGGGGTTTATGTTAGTTCAGAGAAAAGCAACCAAAATTGGCAATATGGTACAGTGGGAAGAAATATTGGAACAGGAGTGAAGTGATCTAGGTTTCAGTTCCAGCTGCTAAACAAACTGACCCTATGCCCTTGCAGAAGTCACACAGCTGCTGAAAGCCTCAGTTTCTTCATCTGAAAAAATGTTAATGATGATGCCTGGCCTACTTACTTTATAGGCTCATGAAGATTTTATGAAAGGGCTTTGAAAAGTATAAAGGCAGAGGGTGAATTTAGATGACTTAGTGCCTCTTCCAGTTCTCACATAGCATAAGTCATTCAAATAATGGAAAATGGGTCCTTGGAAGAAAGGTGAAAGAACCAAGGCTGGGGAATTGACACTTGATCAAAAGGATTAAGAAATGAGATGAAATCACACCATCTGAAGAGGAGCTTTGGTTAGACTTTAAGAACAATTTCTAGTCTCTTGAGAGTGATTTGACATTGGGATAGGTAGCAAAGGCAAGCTATAGAGTCTCTGTCCTGAGTTGGTTTAACATTGGATACATGACAATCCTTTGTCCTAGATAGTCTAAATGGAGAAAAGTGGTTAGACCAGATTTTTTAAAAAATTATTTTTATAAACATTTATTATCTTTCCCTCTCATTGCTCCAACTACCACAGAACAATACCCACTCATCCCCCAACTACCTCACAATAAATACACAGTCTAGCTAAACAAATTCCCACATGAGCCGCATCCACATATTCATCAGACCAGATGATTTTTGAGGCTCACCAAACTCATCTTCCAGGAGCGGCCTCTTCATGCAGGGCTGGTAAGACATTTGGCTGGATACATCAAGATCTTGATGCTTCCCATCCCATTCTGTCCTTTTTAGCTTTTAGGAGCATACTTCCTTTCCAATTAGGATCTCTCTTCTCTTTTTTCATTGCTTTTGCATTGGCAACCAAACTCTTAACATGGGAATGTGGCTAGGCTGAAGGAGATGAGCTTTTTTTTTGTTTCTAGGAGTTTTCCCTTGAGAGTTACACATTTCAATTATATTTTGCATTCTAACTGCCGGGAGATAGGAACCATCATCCTTATAGAATTCCTTGATCCCAGGCAGAGTTTTAATGGTGCTGCTGTAGCAAGGAATGAAAAGACCCTTCTTTTAAAAATCCATATTTGTTTTTCTGTCTCCCCCTCAAGCCCTTCCACCCACTTCTATTACCACATGCAATTTTTGAACCTGCAGGCAGTATCCTGTAGGATCCACTTTAAGGTTCTTGTAATTGTATCTGGGAAGAATGCGTTAACAAGGTAGAGCTGGGAGCTTCTCTGGTTTAGGACAAAAATGGGACTTTAGGCTAGAAATCAATAATGTTTTTGTGAAAGCAAGCTGTAAGCCTGCAAATCTTTCATGCCCAAAGACCCCATGGTCTTTAGTGCCTGAACTGTTTCTCGCTGTTGTATTCTGTTCTGTTGTGGTTTAAGAGAAGCAGAATGATTTGGGTGGGATTTGGCATCTGGTGCTGAGCAGGAAATGCTCTTGGGTTTGACCTGAATTTGACTGGGTCATAAGCTCTCCCAATACCACCTTCCCCATTTGCCCTTCTTCTGCTCATTTTAAGGAAGGCACCACCAATCATACAAAGCTAGTAGCTTGAAGTACCTGGCTCCCAGTAGAGTACCTGGTAGAATCTAAGGAAGCAGTACTTACCCACTCACCTAAGGGCAGGGGCAATATGAGGCAGAAGATTGATTCTGGAAGTTGTGTAGTACAGAGACAAGAATATCAAAGGTAGAGTCAGAAGACAGGAGTTTGAATCCTGGCTATTAATATCAGTGTGACATTGGAGGAAGTCTCTCTCATTCTCTGAACTCTTTGGTTTTTTCATTTGTAGAATAAACTAGATTAGATTACCTAGATCCTTTCCACTCCAAATCGTATGATATCCACATGTATTTAGTCACTTTAGATCCCTGTAATTCCCTTGGGTTATATTGTAATGAGATTGTTGGATGGGACTCAAAGGATCATGGCTCTTGTGCTTGTGAGTTTCTTGCCCTTTTCTTTCTCATGGTCATGGTCATTGATCAATAGTTTAGTTTAGGACTCAGAATTCTTGTTGTTCATTTTCTCTGACTAGGACATACTCTGGGGTTGACATATTCTTTTGTGGGCAAGTAGTCTGCAAGGGTGTATTAGCAGCAGGTCTGTGAGGGTTACAGATTCTCACCTGAAGCTAAGCAATATAAGGTCCTACATGTACTTGTGAGTTAAGGACACTTTTTAGCTGTGTGACCCTGGGCAAGTCATGTAACCCTATTTGCCTCATTTCCTCATCTATAAAAGGGGGATACGCTGGAGAAGGAAATGGCAAATCAGGCCATTATCTTTGCCTAGAAAACAAGTCCACAGGTTCACAAAGAGTCAGATATAACTAAACGACTGAATAACAACAACAACAAAAATAATAGAAGAACCACCCACAGTGATAGAGGAGTGGAAAAGCTAGATTCTTTGTAGAGTGGCAGGAGATTTCAGGTACCAGATTTGGTTGATTCTCCATATTTGGGACAATGAAGCCTTATTGATAGTGGAGAGGAGACCAGTCTTGGAGTTGGAAGATCTAGATTCAAGTCCCAACCCTCCCTTCTTTGGCAAATCACAACCTCTTTGAGTGTCAATTTCCTCATCTCTAGAATTGGGATGACACTTGTCTTATCTACCTCTCAAAATTATTAGAAGTTTTAAATGAGGCAATGTGCAAGGTGCTATCTAAAAGCAGGATATTATTTTGAAGAAGCACACAATCCAGTTAGCATTTAATATTACCACCATCCACCAAAGCATGAACTGTGTGACTAGAGGTCACTATGGCCTCTATATTAGCTTGGTAATGGAAGCTCTCCTGGATCATACAGTCTAGGCTCTGAATAGGGCCTAGGATGGAGTCAGGACTACAAGTGAACAGGGTTTATGGTGCAGATCAAACTAACCCCTGCTCTAGAAACAGGAGAAAAAAAATAGAGTCACAGGAGTCTTCCTAGGTTTGTTGCTCTGTCAGTCAAGATGGCAGAGCAGTAAGCTATTACTTGGATTTTGGTGATATAGATTTGATTAGATGGAAAAGACAATAGGTGGGAAGAAGTGCCCGGGACAAAACCAGAGTCAAAAAGCATAGATTCAAGGGGAGATCCCAAGATGGTGGCTTGGTGAGGGCCAAGGTCTGGATTTTTGGCTGGAAAAGTCTAGAGATAGGAGGGACTTGTTATTATGGCTTATTTCATTCTTTGTCCTGGTATCCCTATCAGCTATCACTGTATCTGGCACATAGTGGCCTGTTTAGTAAATGCTTGTCAATTAATTGATTAGCAAGTCAGGGACCAGATAAGGAAGATAGAGGAAGGAAAATAGAATCCACTCCAAAGCTCCACAAGGACCAGCAAATTTTAAGCACAGCTGTCTGTGGTCGGGCCCTGCACCTAAACCTTACCCAAACCCCCATCAGCTAAGGGATACCTTCTGCCATAACTACTTTTATTAGCCTCTATGGTAACTAGGAGTCGTGAGGGGAGCTCTCTATGTGTTACACCTGCATGGAATTTACTGGGTAGACATTTTGCTCTGCTATCATCTGGGATATGCTGGAGCCAGCTCTAACAGGCTTTTAAGAGCCAACAGTTACATTTTTAGTGTTGAACTGCAATACCTCAGAAATCAGGAATTACTACACATCAACCATTGATTGATTATTTTGTGGATTTTCTGGGTTTAACAAAGCCTTAATAATGCAGATTAAACCTAAAAGCACACGTGAATACACTTTTCCCCTGTATTACTCTATAAACATTCCTTAAACCTGGCAGGAATAAGTGCAGCAGAAGGCTCAGGGAATGGAGTTATCACCCAATGGAGACCTGGTGATGGTAGGCTAATGATGATGATAACATCATCATCAACAACAACAACACCATCATCAACAACATTGTCCACTTCACCAACATCATCATCATCATTAACAACAACACTTTAATTAACAATACCATCATCAACAACATTGTCCACTTCACCATCATCATCATCAACAATAACATCAACAACAACATAGTCATCACCACCAACAGCATCATCATTACCAACAACATCAACGTCAACAACATTTGCAAAGTGCTTTACAGCCCTTATCTCATTTGAGCCTCACAACATCCTTGCTTTCCACTCATTTCCTCTTTGTAAGCTGCCAAGCAAACATCTTTACAATTAGGCCCTTTGGCTATCTCTCTCTCTTCCCTAATGAATCTTATTTGCTCTGGTCAGACTAGTTTCTCCCCACTGTCCTCCCAACACAACCTCCAAGAATTTGCTCCAGCATGGCAAGGGGACTTGATGCCATGACAAATAAGGAACTGTTGAAGGAACCAGGGATATTTAGCCTGGAGGAGAGAAAACAAAAGTGAGGCTAAAGTAGCCTCCTTCACAAATCCCACTTCCACATGACAGTGGGATTAACTTTCTGTGGAATGGTGGAGCTCAGGTTGATGCTCAAGGAAGGCCAATTTTGGGTCAAAATCAGGAAGAACCTATTCATAACTATAGATGTTTCAAATTGGAATGGAGTGACTTGAAGGGAATAAACTCCCTGCACTGGAATAATTAGAGCTGACATTTATATTGTATTTTAAGGTCTGCTAAGAGTGTTAACTATGTTATCCCTTTTAATCTCCACAACAACCCCATGAGTGTACTTTAGATATTCTTATCCCCATTTTACAGATGAGGAAATTGAGGCTTAAAACAGGTAGTTTTCCCAGAGACAGATCTGAGCTGCATGTCTCCTTTCACTCTAAATCTTGCACTTTTTCTACTATATCACAAGTGTTTCCTACTACATCACAAGTGTTTAAGCAGTGGTCAAAAGTCTCCCTGTTGGAGATACTATAGAAGAGATTCCTAAATAGGCTTAATAGTTAGATTATGATCTCTAAGGTCTCTTAGGGTCTATGATTATATGTTGTTGCCTAATCAATCTTAGAGATGAAGAAATGGAGGTTCATGTAGAGGAAATGGCTTCTCCAAGGTCACCTTGGAAATTCCTGGCAGAGCCAAGAGTAAGATTGACTTTTTGATTGCTTTCCTCCTATACTTCCCCCCCATACCAGAGAGGAAACATCTTAACTTTTGTCTGAAGCTAAAATATATTCTAGGACACAAGGAACTACCAACATATCAAGGAGTTTTGAGATATTTACACCCAGGGGTGGTCTCTGTGATGGAAAGAATTTCAGATCAGACGTAGCATCATTTTTGTAAGGGTGGAAATTATAACACATTCCAGTCAGCCTGGACTTTTTAAAGTCTTTGGATGATATCTAATTTCAAGTTTATGGCCATTGAGTCAATTGGTCTGGGATAAACTTACTTTGGCTACCTCAGGGACTGATTTTAAACTGATTATCTACGTGGTTGGTTTTATGATGTCATGGACATCATATCTTCCTATCAAGTATGAGAAGTCTTTCCCACCTTTTCAATTTCAGCCTGAACTAATCAGACTCCTTCTATTGGTGATATGGGCAGTCTCTCTAAATCATGTTACTGTGTAGAAGGCATCAAATGGATTGATTCAATAGAACAGGCAAAATGGGTTAGGTGAGTCCTGCACTGTATACAGAAACAGCCCAAGATAGCAAGCACAGTGTCCACATCCTACTAAACCATCTTAGCAGAGAGGCTAAACTGGGTTGAGGATAACTGACAGGCCCCAAACCCATTAGTGAAGTAAGGAGATGTTTACCCAAGCATGGAAAGACTTTCTTGGATGGAATGGGCAGATAAGAAAAATTTGTTCCAACTGCCATGAAGGTGGCAGAAGCAGGCACTTAAAGCTTGGTCAGACATTGAAAACACCATCCACTTTTTCCTGGGCCATCCCTGGCCTTCCTGACTTTTGTCTTGCCTTCGGATTTCAATGACTCTGGAAGGGAGTGAGTCTTGACAACTTTGTGCAACTCTGCCTCACTTAAATCCAAATTATGTGTGAGTCAAATTATGCATGAGGTCATCAGTCCTCCTGGAAAATGAAGGATGAACAACAACAACAACAACAACAACAACTGATATCATTCGTTTCAGCATTGGTGGTGTAATTTTTTGGTTTATTTTTATCCTATATCCCTGAGGTGATATAGAGCTTATATATAACCTGTATCTCTGACATGGTCTTCCCTGCAGCAAGCAGGTAACAATACAGTACTGTTTCCTCATCTAACATCCATTGCAAAGGAAACTTGAAGGGAGAGGCATCGGGGTACATGGAGATAATGCCCAAGTTGATTCCTGGGCTGAGCCAAGGAGAAAAAGAATTTTGAAATCTGAATGGAAAGGGGCTATTTTTTGTGAAATTTCTGAAACAAAGTCCACAATGTTAGAAAGTAATTAGCCTGTACATTGATGTTCTTCTCTTCCCAGAGACAGTGGAACAGAGAGAAAGAATGTGCTATTCTTATTCCTTCTCGATGGGAGTCACATTCCAATCAGGCATGCAGATGGAAAATCATACTTTGCCCTATAGACAGTAGACCAAATGTTCTATGTCTGGCTTAGGAATTTGTTTCTTGCTTGCTTCTATTTCTGTCTTGGCTAATGATTTGTGTGAATTATATCAGATGGTGGTTGACCTTTTTGTCTCAGTTTATTCATCTGTAATATGGGGATATAGCTGACCCCAGACAGGAAAGGGATTTGCTTTGTCTCAAATTACCTGGAAAAGTGGACCAGTAGAAAAAGTGCATGGCTGAGAGTCAAGAAACCTGGGTTCTAACTGGCTCTGTCAGCGAGGAGGTGTTTGCCCACAGCAAGTACAACTTTGCTGTCCTTCATTGCCCTCATTTATAAAATGGGGATAATAACCATTAAGGTATGGGCAAATGAGGCAGCAAACCTGGTTTCAAGTCCTTGCACTATCACTTACTAGGTCATCTTGAGCTGTCACTTTATCTTTGTAAGTTGCCCAATAGGGATTTTCTTAAGTGAGATAATATTTGGAAAGTGCTTAGCATAGTTTGTGGCCACTGCACGCCTTCTACAAATGCTTTCTTCCTTCTCCCTCCTTCTGTCCTTCTCTTCCCATCATGGTATGAGGTTTGAAGGAGATGATTTATTTGAAAGCACTTCATAGCATTTTATAAATGTGAATCGTAAAAATTCTTAGTATGACTACTGCCCACCATATTGAGCTACATGAGGTCAAATGAAAAAAAATATGATAGAATTTGGGAAAGCATGGTGCTTCTCTGAGGTTAGAGCTCGATCATTTTTATTACTACTAATGATAAGACACTCTGCTAAAGGATCAGAGGCAAATTTGGTGTAGCATAGAGCTGACCTTGGCACCAGGAATACTCAGGATCTAGTCCTGCCTCCTGGCAGCATGATCTTGGGCAAAGTCCTTTAAATCAGCAAACACCACCAATCAGCACTTGATTTATTCTTTGGCTGATTGTCTAGACTTGAGAAAGTGATGGAGATGATGTTAATAATGCAGATTACAGTTAGAAGTGTGTCATGGACGCCTTCTTTCCCCCCTCCAGCTGGTTGTCAGCTATTTCCCAGAGCACCTCTGCCTATAGCAGTGAAATCACAGGGCCAGGGCCAGGGCCTGTCCCTGCAGGATCCCAGATAGAAGTTCCTAAAAGACATGTCTGTGCAAAAGGATCTTTTTTTAAAACTGCTTATGAGTTGCTGGTTCATTTGAAAAATGGAAGTTTTGTGGATTTGTTTATTTTTTGTTATTTATTTTTTAATTTAGCACTTGCAGATGTTTTATGGGCATTTTACTCTTTTAAACAAATATCAATATTGCTTCCTAGAACTCTGGATAGACTGATTTGTTTACATTAGACATGTATATTATATATATATACACACACACACATATATATATATATATATATGTGAGCTTCAGAGGGTAAAGAACCATTTCTCGCAGGGGAAAAATAGCAGTAATTATTCTCATCACCCCCCTTTCTTTCTTTCTTTCTTTCTTTCTTTCTTTCTTTCTTTCTTTCTTTCTTTCTTCCTTCCTTCCTTCCTCCCTCCCTCCCTCCTTTCTTCTTTCCTCTTCTCTGTCTCCCTTTCTCCCTCCCTCATTCCTTTCCTTCCTTCCTCCCCTCCTTTCTCCTCTTTACCTGCTTCTTTCCTTCCCTCCCTTATTCCTTTCTTTCCTTCTCTCCTTCCCTTCTTGCCTTCCTCCCTTTTTTTGTTCTCTTTCTTTCCCATATGAATGAAGACCACTCCAGCTTGTATAACAGGGCATGAGCTAGAGATGAATTAATCATGGCATATTGCAAAGAAACAAAGTGCCTGATGTTCATTTCCCAATCAGTCAAGTATCTCAGGGACCAGGGGCCCCTTGGTGATGAGGAAATTAAATATTCCATCCTGGTTGGGTCTATGGTGAGTCAGGGTGAAAAAGCATAACGATGGGGCATGTCTATGATCATCTGGCCTGTAGCAATCATCAAATTCTGGGACTGAATGGAGAAAAAACCTGGAGATGAGCAAGGAGCCACACGCACTAGCTGATTCTCTGTGTAACCTAAGCCCCCAGCTACATCTGGGCACCTCATGTTCTTTCTTGTACCTTGGAGAAAGAAAAAAAAACACTACCTTGTTGAAAGATGAGCTAAGCCCTGTGAATCGAGCTGGAAGAAGAGACAGATGATTAGTATGTTTAGATAACGGGTGTCTCCTCTAGGAAACTCACTCAGGAGAAAGGAGCTGAGCTAGAGAGACCAGACATTTGTATAACTAGGGATTGGCAGCTTTCTAAAGTGACTGGCCAAGATTGCTTTTATCTACTACCTTGCAAGTAGGGATTGGAGATGAGGGGAAATTCAAGCACCCTGGATTAGGAACAGATGGTTGAAGGGATATGGGTGACACAGTTGGCTTGTCTTTCCACCCTAAGCACAGGTACTGCCCAAAATAATCTTAAATGTCACCTTTTGTGGCACATGCCAAAATTTGCCAGTCACTAGGCAGTGACAGAATAATGGTCATCTCTAGAATCTGTGAATTTGTCAACGTTAGCAGCTCCCTGAGGAGAACTTTCCCTACCAGAGAGGCAGCTGGCAGTGCAATAGATAGAACACTGGGCTGACATCAGGAAGACTGAGTTCAAATCCCACCTTAGACACTTACTAGCTTTGTGACCCTAGTCAAGTCACTTAACCTCTATTTATCTCAGTTTTCTCAACTGTGAAATGAGGATAACAATAGCACTTCTCAGGGTTGTTGTGAGAATGAAATGAGATAATATTTATACAGTGTCTTCACATAGTAGGTGCCTTATAAATGCTTATTCCCTTCCCCTTCCCTACCAGTGAAGATTGACTCCTTCTTTGTAACTTTAGAGGGTTGGCCTAGAGTTAAGAAGATCTGAGTTCGAATTCCACTTCTGACACATATTGGATGTGTGATTTTGGTTGAGTCACTAAAACTCTAGGCAATAATAACAGTAGTTGTAGGAATAAGGATAGGGACTGTTCTTGTGATTTCATTGCTCAAGGGAGTTCCCAGGTGAGGAAACTCACTTCACCAATCCAAGTTGGAACTTTCTCTGCAGCTTATAGTCTTAGAGAATAGTTTGGAGCATTGAGTAACATGCCCATAGTCACATAGCCAGCACTTGTCAGGGGATGCTTGAAGCCAGGTTTTCTGGCTTCAGAGCTTGCTCTTCACCTATAATAGCATATATATTTTTAAAACAACACTTTATAATTTGCAAAACACTTTCCTCCAGACATCCCTGTGAGTTAGTTAAGCAGCCCATGTATTATGATCCCTAATTGTACAGATGAGAAAGCTAAGAGTGGTGGTTTCTGGGAGTCAGTGGGGGAGGTAAATTTGGCCAGCTAGCCATAAAAGAAGGTTACAGTTGTGTAACACAGATTATTTACTGATGGCTTGTACCTTTCCCTTCATAGTGGCTGACACCATTAACTACTCCCCCAGAACAGCAGTGAAGACAAGGCAACTGGGGCTTTGCCTTCTAAATCCTGTATTTAGAGGACCCTGGGGGTGACTTTAGAGGGTATTTGACAGTCTTTGCAGTCCTTCAAAAATGTAGAAACAACACTGTTTAACGTCTACGGTTATCCCTTCCACATCTCAGGGGGTTAGGGGCATGACGCCCTCACGATCTGGAAAATCTGGGTAAAATTTTTTGGACCCTCCTTTTGTCCCAGAGAAGGAGTCTAATTTTTTTTCTTTTTCTTTTATGGGGTGTTTACAGTACCTTATTGTAAAGATTGGGTTAAGTATTTGATCATAGCCTCTGTGTCACCTGCTGGCCTTCCCCGTGTCTTCTGGGGCTTCTGCAAAGCTCCAAAAATTTTTCCATTTAATTTCTTATGCCCACCCGAGATATATTGAAACCATGATAGGGAAAGTCATGATGTGCTAACTGGAGTTAGCAACACTAATTAGTTAAAACAGGAAGCTACTCTGTGGCCTGGAGTTATAGAGGAATGTGATCACAGTTTTAGAGCTGGATGGAGTCTTAGAGGCTGATGAATTCAACCCAGTCTCTGCCCTATCATGCTCCCCCCTCTCAAGTGAGCATAAGCTTCACACTACCTGTCCCGTTGGACTAGCCCTTGAAGCAAAAATTCTTCCTTAAAGACCTTTGCCCCTCAAAATTGCTGGTTTATTTTCCATTTCATGACTTATGCCAATCTTCTGGGTTTTATTGAAGTGTTGAACTCTTTGACTTCACCATGACTTTCTGGTTACTTTCCCATATCTTAGTTTAGGTCAACGGTGGGGAACCTGCAACCTTGATGTTACATATAGCCTTCGTGGTCCTTGGGTGTGGCCTTTTGACTGAGTCCAAGTTTTGCATTTCTGTGAAGTTTGAATTCAGTCAAAGGGCCACCTTTAAGGACCTAGAGGACTCCATGTGGCCTTTAAATTATATTTTTTCTCTCCCCAAGGTGTATTCTATTTCTTAAAATTGGCATAGGCTTTGCCATTTTTAACAATCTGATAGGTATTTCTTGGGACACCAAAGTTACTTTGATTTTGGCCAGTGTCATTCTGTGGAATACAGGTTGACAGTATCAAGCCCCAGCCTGAGAAGAAGAATGTGGATAGGGAGATAAAGTCAGTGGCATATTTACTGTGGCTGGAAGAGGACAAGGAAGTGTAGTGTCATGGAAAGAAGACTGAACTTGGACTGAGATCTTTCTCATCCACTTATGAGCTATATATGATTTGGGGTAGGTCGTTTCCCTCTTTGAGCCTTGGCCTTCTCATCTGTATAGTGGGATAGCAATACCTTAATTACATACATCAAAGAATAAAGAAGATCAACCAGAATACTGTTATGTAGATGTCTTTGTAAACTTTAAACCATGTACAGAGTGTTCCCCTAAATTTCCTTGGGTTTTAAGCTCTCATAGTTTTAATAACTCTAAGTTTTAATAGCTTAAAACCACACAAAGACTTTTTTTGGTAAACTATTATTAAAGTTTAAGAACCTACATAAACTATGAATTAGTTAACATTTTCATATTTTTGTTGTATTTCCCCCCTCTTTTGGACATTCACTTATATATTGCTTCATAGTAAATCACCTCTAAATACCTAAGAAGCTGGCAGACTAGATATCAGGGTGTGTCTGTGTGTTTGGAGGGGGTGGGAGAGATGGAGTAAAGAAAATCTTGTGCTTTTCTTCTGTGTTTTCCAAGAAAGGTGACCTGGGGCTTGGGTTCCCTCATAAACCAGGACACGTGATGGTGGCTGGAAACCTGAAGGAGGGACCAGTGAGCCAAAATGTAGGCTTGGTGGTGGGAAAAAAGCAGTTGAGTTTAAGGGGTATGGTATGCTCCCCAGTACCACAGAGAGATAAAAAGTAAACATGATCTGTCTTATTTATTTAGAAACTTACAAACCCAGAATAATAATAAATATAGCAATAATAAAAACATAATATAAATAAATAATACAACATAATAATAGAGAATAATAAATAAAATCATTATAAAAGCTCACATTTACATAGCTTTTTTGAGTTACTAAGCACTTTCACAGACATTATCCCATTTTATCCTCACAATAAACCTTTGAGGTAGGTAACCAAAGTAGTAATAACCTGATTTTACAGATGAGGAAACCGAGGCTCAAAGAGATTAATTGGCTTGTCTACATAGTTAAATGCTAAGCTCCGTGAAAGAATTTTAAGTAGGATGCCTATAAAAATGACATAAAAGTAGAATAATCAATTAGCAAATAGTTGAAGCAATCAAATACATATAACAATACATTTCTAATTATTTCAAGTACATTTATTGACTCAAACTGAATTAGACAACCTAGTAGAGGCAATGACATTAAAAGCATTAAAGTAGGGTCTTGGGAGACCTGCTTTAATGAATAGGTAAAAATGAATTATAATTAGCACATCAACTGATTGCAGAAACTGGAGTTTCTAAAATGCTTTAGGCTGCTTGAAGATAACTGGATCCATGAATTTTTAAAATATTCTTCCTTTTCAATCTTATTTACATTAGATTTCTGCACTATTTATGAAGAATGGATTTATTAAGCAGATCTGAGCTTCTGTCATCCCCTTTGGAGTTGTCACAAATTACAGATTAACACAGTGTGAACTAAATGGGACTTGTATCTGTACTTTTTTGAAGGACCAAAGATGATTTTAGTCATCAAAAATGGTTGAGCTCCATGATGCTATTCCACTTGTCTTCCATAAATGAGGCCATATACATTCATAGAAGTAGAATTTCATAGTTAGAAGAGACATTAGTGACCATCTAGTCCAATCTGTGCCTGAAAAAGAATTGCTTGACCATGGAAAGCCATACTTGGATACTTCAATGTAATTGTAATCTCAGAAATATATTATTCAGTTTAGGTCCATCTGTTTGTCCTATAGCATGTAAGGTTTTTGTGGAGGATACAGAAGGAGAAGACCTCGTGGTTCCTCCCCTCAAGGAGCTTACAGTTGAGTTGGGAAGATAAGTAATCACAGAGAAAAAAAAAAAACAATACTAGCTCTTATATGGTTAAGACTACAAATCTGTGATATAGACTATAACTGATACAAGTTTGGAATCAGGGAAATTCTTTTTAGTTTACTCAGTCAACTTTTTTTGCATGGTAGCAAAAAGGGGAGGGAAGAGGAAGAGCAGGAATTAGAGGAAAAATGAATAGGGTAGTGAAGACATAGAAAGAGAAAGAAAAGAATGAAAATACATATCCTGATGCCAGCATTAGGGTGGGAACTCATCTCAGTTTATTTCTTCACTTTGTTGCTCCCTCTGAATCTGTACAGGCTTCTTCCTTTGAGGAGGGTCTGTCATCATCAAAGATGGCTATATACTCCTTAGATAGGCATCTTCATGACTTATTTGCATCTTCTTTGCTATAAAAATTCCACCACCCTGACCTCTAACAATCAAAAGGAATTCATTCCTGAAGTCATTCTACCAAGAGCTATATGATGCCCCTCCTGATAAACAGAATCTGGCAAAACTCTTCTCTGGAGATTTGTACTGATTTTTAATGAAATTATAGACAAAGATTACAATACTAACAGTAGTAGTAGTAGCAACAGGAACGTCATTAATAAAACTACATATTTGTGGTGTTTTATACATTTCAGAGAGATTCCTCACATAAAATGTTATTTTATCTTTTAGAAAAATCCTGTAAATCACATGGCATTAGTTTTATATCCATTTTACAGATGAGGAAACGTGAGACCCAGAGAAGCCAAGAACCCTGCCCCAGGGTCATAGTAAGTGTAGTGGAAAGAGTGCTTAAAGCCAGAAGACGCCTTCTTGTTCCTCTCCGGCTTACTAGCTAGCTATATGATCTTAGGGGGTTCATTGACCACTCTAAGACCTTCCATGGCTTCATCTTTAAGAAGAAAAGAGCTTATACTCGACAATCTCTAGGGTCTTCTCTGGCTCTGGTATTCCATAATTCTAAGTTATTGGCAGAGTTAGGGACATGTTTAATTTTTTTTACAGTACCAACATTGTATAGTTCTGATTTTCTGATAAGATTCATAATTGCACATGTTAACTTCAAATGGATTTCTGAAGGCGGTTCGCAGAAAGCAAAAATTTAAGAAAATGCTTTTAATAGATGTTACCATATGATGATGATAATACTAATTTTTATATAGTACTTACTATGTGCCAGGCACTATACTATATACCTTATAATTATTATCTCATTTCATCTTCACAGTGCTCTTGGGGGGTAGGTGCTATTATTATCCTTATTTTACAGATGAGGAAACTGAGGCAAGCAGAGGTTAAGATGATGTACTCAAGGACACACAGCTAGTTAGTATCAGAAGCTGGATTTGAACTCAGTTCTTCCTGACTCCAGTCCTGACGCTCTATCCGTTATGTCATCTCCAAACTTAGTAGGGCAAAAAGGTTTTCAAAATATAGAGAAATAGCAGAAGAAATCAGAACCATGTGGAAGCAGGAAGAAGTACGTGTCATCTTCATCTTCCTGTCTGGCATGGGAACTGTCCTGAAGATACTTTCAGTAAGTCTTTAGATGAGCCCATATCTCAGTACTTTCCTTCATTTACAGAAAACATCCATCATTTTATGTACCCAAACAACAGTTCTTTGAATATTAAACATAAAAGAACAATAGTAGGATGGTGGCTTGTCCCAGGACAGTTTCTATATGAACTCTACTGAATACATAGTTGATAAGAATGAGAAATAATTACAATAATTGACCTGAAAAAGGTTCCAATTCGATTCTTTGACTGTTGGGTATTTTTTCTTACTTTAAAAGAGCCTGTTTTAAAAAAAAATTCATTGTGGCAGTTTGCACTTGATATTTCCTCTTCCCTTTAAACACCTTGCTTTATGGTAATGTGTACCCCACCTCCTCCCCCTACCCTCACTTCCTCCATTTGTCCTCTCTGTCAGGAAACAGGCCGTGATTGTTTCAGTCCCAAGTTCTCAGCCGAGACCAAGTGCTACCACCTCCATGACTGGCTTAATTAATGGCATAGAAGCATGTTTTCCAAAGTTGTCCTGGGGACAAGATTGGCCTTGCTGGCCCTGAAGCTCCTAGGGATGACATAGCGTTGCCCCGAACCCATCTATCCATGGCTAGTGTTGCCCTATAATCTGGCTTTTCTCCCCCTCCTCTGAACTCTTATAAGCCTTGTCTTTCAGCAAGTGTGAAACAATTTCCTCTTTTCACAGAGGCCCAGTGGCAGGCAGATTAATGAACCTTAACACAACGGAGGCCTGCCTAACAAAAAAAAAAGTCTGAAATGCATTCTGCAGTCCCCTATGGCATCACACCCTGTGTAGGACAATTATAAAAAGACCACGGAACAACTGAGTGACCTTCCCTTGCCCACAATTTCTGTGCCTCAGTGCCATCCTAGAGAATTCTAAAAAATGATTATTCTATTACTCCTTATTTTCCCTACCTCGACTCTCCCTACCTTATATACACACATAATATCCCACTCCCTGCTGCCCCGTTTCCTCAGAATATCAAGGACTGTGACTTGACATCTTTAGACATAAATGACATGACAGGGATTGGTTTTCCTTAAAATAAACACAAAGTTTCTGCCATCTTCTTGTTGGACTTTTGGTTCAGAGGCTGTGATAGATGGGTGTGTTTCAGAGAGAATGTGAAAATGACCAGCACTTACTTAGCTGGCTCAGCTGTGACCAATAACTCTGGCAATAACTCAGGGAAACGAGGCTAGTTGGTAGTTTTTGTTTTGAGGGAGATGTTTTTGTGCTGTTGTCTCCTTTTCTTTCCCTCTCCTCCCCTCCCCAGCCCCCTTTAGTGGAGCTGGCTCAGGCTCTCTTAACACACTGGTGTGTGGGACTCTCCCTCAAAATGTGAAACAGATGGTCCAAGTGCGGGACTCGGGGATATTTGCTTTGGAAACATAGGTCATAGATGTCTGTGGAAGAAATTTCAGCAGCTAAGGGTCTCACTGTGCCTGACTAAGTGTCCATATGATGTAGGGAACCCCTGAAGAATTTGGTTGCCAACTCCTGGGCTGCCTGGGAGAGAATGGTAGCAGTGAGACTAATGGAGGGATGTTGTTGTTGTTTTTGTTCAGTCATGTCTAACTCTTTATGACCTCATTTGGGATTTTCTTGGCCTAAATACTGGAGCAGTTTGCCATTTCCCTTTCTAGTTCATTTTTCAGATGAGGAAACTGAGGCAAACTGGGCTAAGTGACTTTCCCAGGGTCACATGGTTAGTAAGCATCTGAGGCCAGATTTGAACTCAAGAAAATGAGTCTTCCAGACTTGAGGCCCAGTGCTCTATCCATTACACCCTGGAGCTGCCAAATGGGGTTTACAGAGGTTAATTGGCTTCACCCAAAATCTCTGAGCTGGTAAATGACAGAGATGATTCCAAGCCTCCCCTCATCTTTTTCCCCCACTACTGTGCCTGTGCTGTGAGAGTCTCAGCAAAGCCCCCAGAGCGCCATCTATAGTGTTCTGCACACATATAGTGTTTATTATATTGTTGATATTAATAAAATAATGGTAGCAAGCATTTATACAGTACTTTATGGCTAGCAAAGCACTTTACATATATTATCTCATTTGATAATAAAAGTTAATGACTGAGAGGCTGGCTAAGTGCAGCTGTTTATGGATTGTTACTATTATTATTATTATTGCCAAGAGCTGTGACTTTATACATGGGGGGAACACTCCGTGTGGAAACTCATTCTGCCCTGCCCCGCCCTCCCCCAGCTGCCAGTTGGCAACCCCTCTGTGACTTAGAGAGTTAGAGACTTGTCTGTGGTCCTGAGAGATTTACAATTGCTCATACAGCTACTATTTGTCAGAGAAGGGACTTGAACTCTGGCCTTCCTGACTGCTAGGTTGGCCTTCTAGCCATTAAATCACACTGCTTCCCTTTATAAATGGCTAAATAGAATATTCAGGTATAGTTACACAAGTGCTAGGTAGTTCAGTTAGTTGAAATCTCAATATTAAATGCAGAAGGCAGTGTGAGACTAGACCCATAAAATCCTTGGGAAAGAGCTCCCCCTGTTTTTTTGAGAAAATACTTTTGTAACCCTTGACAGTCAAATAGCTTGGAAATTATTCTTCCCTGACTCCCTCAGGGGCCTCTCCTTCTGAGTGAAAGGATCAGCTCTCCAGAGACCAGTCACGTTTTTGCTCTGTGATTTGGATTACGGAGGAAGGATTTTGACATATAGGACAACCTCTTCCTAGCCAACTTCCCCTTTGGCTATTATTTCTGGACATGGCCACATATTTTCACAAATATATAGAGTTATTGCCAGTGTCACAAGTAGAAATGGCCTTCCAGGCCCTGGCAGGAGTGAGTCTTAGTGTCTTGGGGAGGCCAAGAAGAGCATAGTTTGGACGTCAGGCAAGATAGCTCCCTTTGACTTTGGAGAGGCTGAGGTGGCCATAGGGTGGGTCAGGTGAAAAGCCATTTTCGTTCTTTTCCCTTTGATGATCTCTTACCTATCTAAGGACAATGTTTGTCTTTTTTTTTTTAGTATCTCCTGTTTGCAAAGCTCTGTGATGGATACTGAGTGTATCCACTCGTGAATAAGACATAGCTATTTGTGTCTTATAGTTTAGCAGAGAACATACAAAAAGTAAAAAATTAGGCATAAGACAAGGTAGGGTGTGATAAATATTATGTGTGATATGAACAGAAGGTGATAGGGGTTAGGGAAAGAGAGCAATCACTAGCATAGCATGGGGCCTTATATGTAATGGAAGTTCACTAAGTATTTGTCAAATGAACTAGCAAATTGGAAGGGGTGGAGAATCAAGGAAGGCTTTCTGGAGGAGATCATATTTTATCTGGGCCTTGAAGCACAGTTAAGATTTTGGAAAAGGGATGTGTGAGTAAGTGTGCATGAGAAAGAGAGAGGACAGAAACAGAGAGAGAGAGACAGAAAGATTCAGAGAGAGATAGAGAGGTGGGGGGAAATAGGGAGCAGCTCTGGATGAGGTACCATGGGAAAGTATATTTTGAGGCACTGGGAATTTATTATGAAAGCAATGGTTCTTGAGTGGGTGGGAGCTGAAAGTACAGACTATATTTAAGTTCATGGAATGATTGGGGGGGGCAAGGGATTACCATACAAATTTCCCATGCTTAAAAGTTTTGTTTAGGGCCAGCTCAGTCAATTGTATGCTTTGATACTCCTAAGCATCTGTGATCTCATCTATGTACATATTCCCCCTGATGTTGCAAATAGAAATACATCTATTGTTCTATTTGAAGCCTTCCTCTGGGTCTCTTGACGTTATTTGGGTACTATCGTCACACACAGACTGTGCCTTTGTAATCCCTTCTTTTCCAGTCCATCATGCTTTTTTTGGGTATATTTTCCCTTGCTTTCCCTCCCATTCTGGACTTGTGCTTTTATCAGTACAGAGACCTCAGGTGAGAAATTTCCTCTGCCTGTTCAATCACACTTTCTTTGCTACTTCGAGTCTCTCAGAGAATTGCCTGACGTACCAAAAAATTACATAATACACTCAAGATCACACAACCAGAAGTGGGACTTAAACTCAGGTCTTCCTGATTCCAAGATCAGCACTCCCCACTATACCATACTACCTCTTTTATTACATGAAGTTACTTGTTGGTATTGTGTTGTAGCCTACTTGTGCCCACTATAATTATCTCTCATTTCGACCCTACATTATGGTTCCCCAATTGTGGTTGTGGTGTTCTAGGATCTGCAACCACAGAGCATCGCTATAAGCATATTGGTGCCCAGATTGCCCACCTAAATCCGTCAATGGAGCACGAGACCCTTAACTTCAGGGTTATGAGTTCCACATTAGGTTCAGAGGTCTTCTTATCAAGAGCATATTGGTGAGGGGGGAGAAAGAAAATGTAGAAAGCAAAAATAATAGCTTGCAATCATGCACCATGGTAAAACTTTTCAGTCTCTTTCTGTTCATGCATTCATTTGATCCTCCCAACAATCCTGTGAGAGAGTAATCCAAATCCTCATTTGACAGATGAAGAAATGACCTCAGGGAGATGAAGTGACTTGTCCAAAGTCACACATCTCTGGAGGTGAACCAAGCTCTTCCTACTCCAGATTTAGCTCTCTTGTCATGATGTCCTGCCTGTAGGCTTAGATATATGTCTATAGTTGTCATATGTACCTATGAGGCTTTCTAAGCTTCTGGCAGTGTTGCAGAAAAGTCTCTGGGCTTAAAGCTTAGGATGCCTGGCTTCTGATGCTGGCTTTGTTACTCACTTTTGGTGGGGTGGGGGGGATCATCAATAAATCACTTTGTCTTTCTAAGCCTCAGCCTTCCCATCTTGTGAAATGAGGGTTTGGGTTAAATGACTTCTAAGGCCCACTCCAGCTCCATCATTTTGTGATTCCTTCATAGATGGCTCCTTTAGCTTCTTTCCAAATCACAGAATCCTTGTACATTTCTCAGATAAGAGAATTCAATCTTATTTCAATGACAGGGCATCAAGATAAGTAGTTGGGTAGGAATCCAGTTTACCTTGCTAGCTCTCTTTGCTTGGTGACTCTGCAACTGATTTGGGAAATCTTCAGAGTCTAAATTTCTTGAATCCACAAAATGGAGAGAAAATGATGCTAAGACCATTCTCTGGACTGATGGAAAAGTACTTTCTTTATAGAACAATAATAGCAAAGTCCTTTGTAAACCTTAAAGCACTGTATGTTTCTGCTTCTACTACTCTGGAATGGTAAAGCCCCTTTCAACTCTGATGTCCAAAATCTTCTCTGAAATCAGTGAGCCATTTGGGAAAGAGTGTGTATACTAGGCTATCATGATCTATAAAAGGTTAGACATTTGTTGGATGTTTTAAAAAAAATAACATTTGTTGCTGCTAGCCTCCATCAAGCAGGAAAAGAAGGCTGGGAACTGAATGCCCCAATACATTTTCATGATCTTGGGTGAAAGGCCTGAAAAGAACAAGAAATCACATTTTTCCATTGGACAAAGGTCACATAGATGCTTGTAATCTTGCATCTTGGAAAAGGATGATGGCCAGCCTAATTGGACCAATAGTCTTGGTGGGTGGGAGCAATGGAAAGAAATGTGCCTTATAAGTGAGAAAGAGTCTATGAGAGAATAACTAGTACTCAGAACTGGCAGCACTCCCGGAATCACAAGGCCATTTCCAGAGCCAGCAAAGCTTCAGTTTAATATTACAGAGCTGAGTGATTTTAGAAGCCAAACAAGTCTGCAATATACAAAATTATCAAATGCTCACCAATACTGGTTGCAGGTTTAGGGCAATATTTTTTATTTTTCCCTGTGGTATTTCAACTTGACCTCTTCCTACTCACAGAGTTCTATAGATTGAGCATCAACAATCTTTTACATTAGAAGATGATTTTTTTTCTTAGTTCCAATAGAGTGAGAAAGAGGTCACTAATGGGTTGAAACCTAGAAGAAGGGAGTCCTGACCATGGGATTCCAGTAGAGAGGATGCCTGCTTTCTAATCTTGGGGATTAGGATAGAATGGGAAATTTTAGTTGCCTCCATATTGTTATAGCTTATCAGCATTTTAGTTGTTGAACCTAGACTAGGGACACTGGGTGAGAAGCATGATGCTATGCGATGCCCTGTGATCAACTGGGGTATGTTTTTAATATACAACCTAATCATTAGGATTGATCAACCTACTGGTGGACACCTGCTTAAAAGAACAATTCAGTGACCTGGGATAAGGGAAGTTTATGGGAGAAGAAGGGAAGCACACCCTGGCCTGGACATACAACAAACCATTTATTTGGCTTCAAAGATGGAACTCTCCCCGCCCCCCCACCAGATTAATGGATTGGATTTGTAAATCTTCAACTGTATTTTTTAGTCCTATGATGCTGAATCATAGAATTTATGTGCTTCTCCTGGGAAATTCCAACATTTACATGGTACTTTACAACTTACAAAAGGTTTTCCTAACAACATTATATGGCTAAGGTAGAGGTTAGTCCTAGATCTTCCTGACTTCAACGGTGACTCTCCTTCCATTATGCTACACTGCCTCAGTTTACATTTGTTTGTTTTATTTTGTTTTTATTGATGGAACAACTGAGTCTTAAATAGGCCAAGTACCTCACTTGGGGTCACATGGATAGAAAGTAGGCACAAACCTGGGACATCTAACTCTAAAAGCAGAGCTCCTCTAGCTTCATTGCACATAAATCTTAGATGTATCTTCTTTGGATTGAATACTGTCAACAGATTCTTCCCTTCTCCAGAAAATGTTATAGTGAGGAAAACAAAATGATTTGTGATTAATGAATAACAGGAATGTGGTTAGATTGGAATGGCTTAGGAACCAACTGGGCAATTCTCTCCTTTAAAGATTCATCTATAATGCAACCTTGGAATTTAAAGTTTTCTTAAAGTTGCATGCAAATAAAAAATACCTTTTTTTCTTTGTTTCTGTGATGACAAATAATGGATTTGATTGAATGGTTCATCTTTCAGCTGGTTAACTTGGCTTTTGCTAAACAATCTCAGCAGGAGAAAAAATCAAATTGGCATATGTTATCATGAAGACCAAATAACAGGACCAAATGATTATGTTTTTCATTTTTTTAATGTGGATATTTCAGTGCCATGTAGAGAGCTAGCTGTAGTCCATATGGTTAGATAAGAACAAAAAGGGCATTGACTGGTGCATCCTATCTAGCAATGCCAAATGGGAAGATGTGGCCATTTCACTTGGGAGATGTACCTAACAACAAGCAGTTCCTGGGAAATGAAGAGCCTTAGTCTACAGGTTTCCTTTTGTATTAGACAGTGATCTAGAAGACAGGCTGCCTCTTATCTAAACTTTATCATTACCTCTAGCACCTAGTATACTGTTTGTGATTTTGGAAATAGCATGGATATGGAAGTCTAAAGAGCTATTTTCATCAGAAAGGGTTGTTGACTCTCATTTCATGATTTTCTTGCATCATTCTCATTTCTCTTCCCAATTTTTCCTCCACTTCTCTTATTTGGTTTTCAAAATCCTTCTTAAGCTCCTCCATGGCCTGTAACCAGCTCATATTTTTCTTGGAAGCTTTTGGTGCTGGAATTCTGACTTTGCTCTCTTCCTCCTGTTCCATGCTTTGATCCTTTTTGTCCCCAAAATAGGAGTGTAAAGTTGGATTGCTGTGCTTTCTTTGCTTCCTTATGTTGCCACTCAATTACTTGACTTTTGAGCTTTTTGCCACTGTAGAACTCTGTTACCAGAGAGGGGAGCTTTGTCCCAAATTGCTGGGGTTTTCTCAGCTGCTGGAGCTATTAGTTGGCTGCCCTCTCTGAAGCCTCCACACACTCTGGCAAACTGGTCACACACCCCAGGACTTCCACACTAAACAGTGATCCAGATCCAAACAGGTTAAAGCAAGAGTTATTACCCCTCAAACTGGTCACTTGGTCCCCCTATAATCTGCAGGCCAGGAGCTCTGAATCATCCATGCAGCTGCTGCACGGCCACCATGCCTCAGCCACTTCTCCCTCCAGGGGGAAAAGGCCAGACTGCACTCCTGAACTCCCTATTCCAAAAGTCCACACTGCACTCACCTCTCACTTTGTCCTTAGCATCTATGTATTGATAATTCTGGAAACCGCCACAGCTGCTGGTGATCTAAAGTCCCTGAAGATCTGAAGGTGGTGGCTGGTTGTGGCCTCCCTGAGGCTAAAATCTCTGGCTCATGCAGGGCTGGGCTCTGCTCCCAGAGCACAGTGCCAGCCCCTTTCTGCCTGCCTGTGGGAGGTTAGCTTCTCTCTGTCATTTTGTGGGTTCTGTAGTTCCAACATTTGTTTAGGTAATTTTCATTTATTTATTTATCCATTTATTCATTATTTATTTATTTATTTTTCTAATGCTTTATTAATTTCTGGTTTACATCATTCACTTCCACCAGATTTTGAATTACAAATTTTCTCCCCACTTTTTCCCTACCCACATCCCCAAAATATCGGTCCTCCAATCTGCTCTCTCCCATATTTTCCCCCATACTCCCTTTGACTTTTCCAGTAGGGCATGGTGGATCTCTATGCCCCAGTGCCTGTATATCTTTTTTCCCAATTACATGTAAAATAGTATTGATAATAGTATATATATATTTAACCATTTGGTTTTAAAACTTTGAATTCCAGATTCATTCCCTTCCTCCCTTGTCACCCACCCTTACTGGGAAGATAAGCAATTCAATATAGGTTGTACATGTGTAGCTAATGCAAAACATTACCATAGTAGATATATTATAAAAGACTGATTATATTTTCTTCCCTCCTATCCCACTTCCCACTTGTTCTATTCTCTACTTTAATCTTGTTCCTTTTCAAAAGTGGGTGCTTCCAACTTCCCTCCCCCCAGTGTGTCCTCCTTTCCATCACCCCCCCTCTCATTCCCTTCCCCCCTACTTTTCTGTAGGGTGAGATACCCTATTTTGTGTGTATGTCATTCCCTCCCTGAGCCAAATTCAATACCAATAAAGTTGACCCATTCCCTTTTGCCTTCCTGTTCTTCCCCTCCATTGTAACCCTTTTCCCTTGCCTCTTTATATGAGATAGTTTATCCCATTTTGTCTCTCCCCATCTCCTCTCATTATATTCCTCTCTCACCTCTTAATTTCACCTTTTGAGTATCATCCCTTCCTATTAAATTCGACCTGTGCCCTCTATCTATGTATACCTGTACACATATATACACACATCCACATATGTATTCATACACTTCTATTCCCTTCAACTATTTTCATGCTGAGAAAAGTTTCATTAGTTTCAGTTATCATTTTTCCATGTAGGAATGTAAATAGTTCAACTTTGATAAGTTCCTTATGATTTCTTTTCCATGTTTACCTTCTCATGCTTCTCTTGCTTCTTGTATCTGAATGTCAAATTTTCTATTCAACTCTGGTTTTTTCTTCAAGAATACTTGAAAGTCCTCTATTCCACTGAATGACAGTATTTTCCCCTGAAACATGATACTCTGTTTTGCTGGGTAGATGATTCTTGGTTTTAATCCCAGCTCCTTTGACCTCTGGAATATTATATTCTAGGTCCTTTGATCCTTCAGTGTTGAAGCTGCCAGATCCTGTGTTATCCTGATTGTGTTTCCATAATATTCAGATTGTTTCTTCCTGGCTGCTTGTAATATTCTCTCCTTGATCTGGGAATTTCAGAACCTGGCTATAATATTCCTAGGAGTTTCCTTTATGGGATCTTTTTCGGGAGGTGATCAGTGGATTCTTTCAACCTCTATTTTGCCCTCTGGTTCTAAAACATCAAGGCAGTTTTCCTTGAGAATTTCTTGAAGGATAAATTCTAGGTTATTTCTTTGATAATGGCTTTTAGGTAGTCCAATAATTTTTAACTTATCTCTCCTGGATCTATTTTCCAGGTCAGTGGTTTTTCCCATGAGATATTTCACATTGCCTTCTGTTCTTTCATTTGTTTGGACCTGTTTAACAGAATCTTGATTTCTCATAAAGTCACTAGCTTCTATTTGCTCCAGTCTAATTCTGAAGGAATGATTCTCCTCAGTGAGCTTTTGAGATTCTTTTTCCATCTGGCAAATTCACCTTTTTAAGGTATTCTTCTCCTCATTGCCTTTTTGAGCCTCTTTTGCCATTTTAGTCTATTTTTTAAGGTGTTATTTTCCTCAGTCAGGCTGTTGACTCTCATTTCATAATTTTCTTGCATCATTCTCATTTCTCTTCCCAAATTTTCCCCCACTTCTCTTATCTGCTTCTTAAGGTCCTCTATGGCCTGTAACCAACTCATATTTTCTTTTGAAGCTTTTGGTGCAGGAGTTCTGACTTCACTGTCTTCCTCCTGTTCCATGCTTTGATTCTTTTTGTCCCCACAATAGGAGTCTAATGTTGGATTCTTCTGTTTGTTTTGCTTCCTTTGCCTGGACATGTTGCCATTCAATTACTTGACTTTTGGGCTTTTTGCCACAGTAGGACCCTACCACCAGACAGGAGAGCTTCCATCCCAAACGCTGGGGTTTTCTCAGCTGCTGGAGATATTAGTTCGCTGCCCTCTCTGAAGTCTCCACACGCTCTGGCAAGCTGGTCACACACCCCAGGACTTCCACCCTAGACCATAGTCCAGGTCCAAGAAGGTTGAAGCAAGAGTGATTACCCCCCAGACTGGTCACTCAGTCCCCCTACAGTCTGCAGGCCAGGAGCTGAAGCTGCAATGTGGCGCTGGCTTCACCTAAGCATCTCAGCGGCTTCTCGCCCTGGGGGGGAAGAGGCTGATGCATTCCCCACTAGTGGGTCCCAAAGTCCGTACTGCACTGACCTCTCACTTTGTCCTTAGCATGTATGTTTTGATAATTCTGGAAACGGCCACAGCTGCTGGTGTTCTGGAGTCCCTCCAGATGGCTGCTCTGGGTCTAAAACCTCTGGCTCACTCAGGGCTGGGGTCAGCTCTCAGAGCACTGCACTGGCCAATTCCTACCAGGATGCTGGGCTGTCTTCAGTGGGAGGTTAGCTTCTTTGTGTCATTTTGTGGGTTCTGTAGCTCCAAAGTTTGTTCAGAGTCCCCTTTTACATAAATTGGGGAAGGTGGGAGCTGTAGCTGTGTGGAAGTCCTGTTTCTATTCTGCCATTTTGACTTTGCCCCCCTTACAGTACTTTTTTACATGAATTGGAGGAGGTGGAAGCGGGAGCTGCGTGGAAGCCCTGTTTCTACTCCGCCATCTTGGCTCCCAAGTTTAAGGAACTAATGTCTAATCCCAGATCTTTTACTCACTGTATGATTTGTAGCTAATCATTTACTCTTTATGTTTTTCAAATCTATCTATAAAATTAAGATTATACACTTATTGTGTATCTCTACTTTCACTGGAATGTTGGGGGAATACAGTATGTTCACATATATAAAACAATCTGAAGGCAAAAGGTTGAAAAAAATGTTCTCATACATGGCATAGTGGATAGGCCTGGCTAGCATAGTAAGGAACAGGAGGACCTAATCAGAAGTAGGAATTCTTTGGCTTCATGGCCACATGTCGTTTTCTAGGTCCACAGGTGAAGCCATTTGACTGACACCACACTTCATATAACAAAACCCCTTAATACAAGGATTTGTTCTGTAAAACTTGGACTCAGTCTAAAGACCACATCCAAGGACCTGGAAGGCTACATGTTGCCTCAAGGCCACAGGTTCTCCACACCAGAATTCAAAGGCTACTCTATTAATTTCAAGACCTGAAGCAAGTCTTGCTATGCCTTACTTTCTTCATCTGCAAAATAGAGGACTTGATCTATAGTCATATGAAAAAATGCTCTAAATCACTATTGGTTAGAGAAATGTAAATCAAAACATGATTGGCTAACACAATAAAAGAGGAAAATGATAAATTCTGGAGAAGATGTGGGAAAATTGGAACACTAATGCATTGTTGATGGAATTTTAAATTGATCCAACCATTCTGGAGAGCAATTTGGAATTATGCCCAAAGGGTTATAAAACTGTACATACCCTTTGACCAAGCAATACCACTTCTAGGTCTATATCCCAAAGGGAACATAAAAATGTGAAAAGAACCTGCGTGTAAGAAAAATACTTATAGCAGCTCTTTTTGTGGTGACCAAGAATTGGAAATTGAGGGGATATCCATCAACTGGAAAATGGCTGATGTAGTATATGAATGTGAATACTTTTGTGCTGTAAGAAATGACGAGCAAACAGATTTCAGAAAAATCTGGGAAAATTTATATGAACTGATGCTGAGTGAAATAAGCAGAACCAGGAGAACATCGTGCACAGTAAGAACAACATTGTTTGATGACTGACTTTGATAGACTTAGCTCTTCTTAGCAATGCTAGGGGGTCTAAGACAACTCCAAAAGACTCATGATGGAAAATGTTAACCATATCCAAAGAAAGAACTATGGAGTCTGAATGTGGATGGAAGCATACTATTTTCTCTCTTTTCTTTTGTTGTTTTGCTTTGTTTCTTCTTTCTCATGGTTCCTCCTATTAGTTCTAATTCTTCTTTATTTCATGACTAATATGAAAATATGTTTAATATGAATACATAAATAGGGCCTATATCAGATTGCATGCTTTCTTGGGGAGGGGGAAGGATAGCAAAGGGAAGAAAATTTGAAACTCAAAATCTTATGGAAGTGAAAGTTGGAAACTAAAAATAAATAAGTCAATTAAAAAAAAAACTACAAAATGGAGGAGCTGGGCTTGATGATTCCTAAGTTTTTGCTTAGCTCTATGATTCTATCATAAAGTTATTCAAGTTTTACTCCAATAATGTCTCACTAAATGTGATCCACTCTGCTAGTATAACAGGAAGAAGATTGGGTTGGTGGTCAGAGGAGCCCATCTCTACTGCTGAGTGGCCCTGAGTTAAGTCTCTTAAGCCTCAGTCTCTTCATCTGTTAAAGTGAGGGAGTTGAACCACTTGACATATAAGGACTCTTCCGCCTCTAAATCTATAATCCTATGACCTTATATTTCTAGAGCTTGAGAGAACGATTGGAGAATTCATAGTAGTGGGAATATCTCTCTTTGCCAGCAATGGCCCTCATGTAACAGTGAAGTCCTATGTCAATATTTAGCATAATGGCATCTTATAGTTGGAAGGGACCCCAAAGATAATCTACTTCAACAACTACCAGAAACAAAATTCTCTTTACATCTACAAGTGGTCAGGCAGCTTTTGTGGTGGGGAACTCACTCCCTACAAAGAGAGGACATTCTACTTTTTAATAGCTCCAATTATTAGGATCTTTTTGCTTATATTGGATTGAAACCTTACTATTGGTAACTTTTACCCAATGATTTCAGCTCTTCCCTTTGAGACTGAGATAAATTGTGGATCCTGGCCACCCAGGAAGTCAAGATCCTGTTGGAACCAAGACAACATGCTTTAAAATAAAAAGGAAAGTTCTGACATTTCCACTGATGGAGAGGGGTGGGACAAAGGGAGTTGTCAGAGGGATCCTAGTGCTTGGTTTGAGATTTGGTTTCTTTAAGTGAGATTGTCAGAGGGATCCTAGTGCTTGGTTTGAGATTTGGTTTCTTTAAGTGAGATTGTCAGAGGGATCCTAGTGCTTGGTTTGAGATTTGGTTTCTTTAAGTGAGATTGTCATACCTACCAGTAAGCATTAGCATTCCACAGGAGAGCAGTGTGGGTAAAACCATCCCAGAGAGCATCAGGATCCAATGGTAAGAATAAATTAAAGATTGCTCCATTTTAAGAGGACTTTAAGAACTTAGCAAGTTCAAAAAAGAAAATCAATGTCTTACAGGAGATTTCCATCAATCAATTATGATGAAGAGATGAGGAGTTCCTTGTCTTTTATCACCAAAAGGTTATATTGCTACAGTTTAAGACATTTGTCCCTCAGATATTTTCTTGGAGGGGGTAAACAAATTATTTGACTCAAAAGTGGTATTTTTACCTGGAAACTGGAAAGGCCAATGCCAATAGGGTTGGTGGTGACACCAGGAAAAAGGGGGGATGAGTTACCTCCTTAAATGCAAGGACTCAGTCTGGGGATTGCATCAAGTCACAGAGAACCATTGGGTGATAAGATTTAGAGCTAAAAGACATTTTAGGGACCATCTAGTCTAATTCCCCTCAATTTATAGAAGATAAAGTCAGAGAGAAGCAGCAAATTTCCTAAGGTGATATGGGTAACAGGTCAGAGATGAGATCTGAACACTGATCTTGTATGTTTTACTGTCTTTTGCCACTTGTGATTTGATATTGACCATCATTCCACTTTGTACCTGCTGCTCTGCAATCACCTCTAATCTCTCCAGGTTGCTAATGCAAGCCTTGATTGTCACCACCTCCCTCAACCTCCTCTCCCCTCTGACTGGTGGGCTGAGGGTATAGGACGAAGCTCCTTCCACTGCCTTACTTTATAAAGGGAAGATACTGGACCCTCAGCTCACTCTACTTTGTATCTGCAGCTGTGCCTTGTTTCAACTCCATGCATGGAACAAGATGTCCCTGTGTTGGATACACCCTGGGATCCTCCCACTTTTCCTGCCTTCTTTTGTGTGTTGTCTCCCGCCCCCCTCCCCCATTAGATTGTAAGCTCCTTGAAATCAGGGATTGTTTTTATTTTTATTTTTTTTATTTTTTTATTAATTGTATCCTCAGAGCTTAGTACAATGCCTGGAACATGGAAGGTGCTTAATAAATTTTATTGGATTAAATATTGAAATATGCTCATGGCTACTTTGCTTTTATTCCCATTAGTTGGATATCAGCAGGATGAGCCAGGATTCTTTTTTAAAAATCACCTTACTCCTTACTCCAAAATAATTCTGGTATGCTACCACTTACCATTTCAGAGACGTGGATGGGACCTAATAAGGGGGCATACATCCTAGAAGCATTTACTATAAAGAATAGAACACTATAGTAGATTAGTTTCTTATTGCCTGGATTTGAATAAACCATCTCAAATCCATCTCTCCCTCCACATAACAGCTTTGTTCAGTAGGAGATACAGAGAGTCTTCCAGGGGAGTGCCTCCAACCCTACTGTTATAAAGAGATTACCCTATATCATAGAGTACTGAAATTGTAGTAGGTACTCTCCAAAAACCTGTTGATAACAGAGATGAGATGTTTTTTGGCGACACAGTATGGCTGGGGATCATCCCAGAGGACAGACAGGGATTCGATAGAAGGACACTCCCTCTAACGATTCTAGTTACATTTGGTAGGATTGTGAGACTTATCAGGAGTGGGTTAAATTTAGGGGGAAGGGAATCAGCATTTATATAATGCCTGCAATGTTCCAAGCACTCTGCTAATCACTTCACAAATATTATCTCGTTCGATTTTCACAATAACCCTTCGAGCTAGATGCTGTTATTAAGCACTGTTTATGATATTTAATTCCACATGTTCAGTTGTTTCAGTCGTGTCTGATGTTTTGTGACCCTATTTGGGATTTTCTTGGCAAAGAGTCGAACATAACTGAAAATGAGTGACCAATACTGTTTCGGGTGCTATGCTAAGTGCTTTTTACTAATATCTCATTTAATCCTTACAAAAACCCCAAGAGGTAGGTGTTATTAGGATCACCTCCATTTTACAATTGAGGAAATGGAGGCAAACAGAAGTAAAGTGACTTGCCCAGATTCACACAGCTATTAGTATCTGAGTTCTAATTTGAACTCAGAGCTTCTTGACTCCAGATCCTCTACCCATTGTGCTACCAGCTGAATGAATAGATTAGCTTTCAAAGAATACACATTCTCCTTCCTGGAGGCCAATATGGGTGGTTCATGAAGTCCATGATTTTCTACACTGATTCCAAAGCTCTTATTGCTGCCTGGCATCACCGAAATTCTCATGATGAAATGAAGCTTCCTGGTATGAGATCAAGTCCAGGAATGTCTTTCCCTTGAATGCATGGAGTATGTGTATTTTTGTATGACAGACATACAAACACCTGGGAGCTTGCACCTGATCTGACATATTTCTCTTGCTCTAAAGTACCATATTGCCCATGGTAGCCAACAGTGTGTGAGGGTTAAATGGAGAGTGGACATTAAATATTAATGATGCATGTTTTCCTCTCCTTTGGTGATTTCTGTGCAGATGATCCCTGCCCAGACAACACATGTATTCATCTCATGCCTTTAGATTAAGAGAGGAGGTAGGTAGGTGACCTTTGAGAAAACAGCATGGAGAGGTGTCTAGAGTTTCAATTGGGCTTTCAGTTTCCTTGTTGGCAATATCCACACCTCCATTTGGATGATGAGATTCCATATGCCTAGGAAACATCCATTTTAATAATTTTATTTCATTCATTCAATAAGAATTTATCAAATTCTACTAGATGTCAAGTACTATGGCAGATATTGGAGGAAATAGAAAATTTAAATGAGATATGGTTCCTGCCTTCATGAAACTTACAGTCTATTGGAGGGATAAGACACATCGATGAACAATAGCACATAATAATCCATGCTAAGTACACAACAGTGGTTGAAAAGTAAGTGATACCTGGCATCTAAAGGGGAAAGCTATTACCAATAAGGATATCCAGGGAAGGTTTCATGGAAGAAATTCGTCTTTGTATTTCTAGTACTTAGCTCAATGCCTGGGACATAGTAAACACTTAGTAAAGACCAAATTCATTGACATTTGAGTTGGACTTTTAAAGGATAGGAATTTGAACTCTTTTCCCCAGAATATTCATAAAATTGGTTGTTTCGTAGAAGGAAGGACATGGGTAAGAACTTCACAGAATAAAGTAGCATGGATGGCTTGTAACAGGCATTGGTGGGAGGAGAACCCATTAAGAACATGAATTCACAAAAATGAGAACAATTATTCAGGGGAAGAGTAAAAGAACAATTTTAGTACAGGAAAAAGCATGAGTAAAGACATGGAATTGGGAATTTCTCCTGGCAGCCAGTCTCCCATCTCTGGCTGCCTAACTGTCTTATAGACATTTTAAACTCAACATGCCAAAACCAAATTCATCCTTCCCTCTAGACCATCCATTTTGTCTAACTTCCTTATTACTGTTGATAGAACCACCATGCTCCCTTTCAGGTCTTAAACCTTGGTGTCATCCACAATTCCCACAGCTTCCTCTCACAACCAAGCCTCATCCCATGTCTGATCAGTTGCTAAACCCTGTCTTTGTGACATTTCTTATATATGCCCCCTTCTCTCCTCTGACTTTACTGTTACCTTGATAGAGGCCTTCACACCTGGACTATTCCAATAGCATGTTGGTTGGTTTCCCTGCCTCATCTCTCCCTGTATAACAGAAAGCACCCTAACATACCCAGGATGGCTGCTAGCACAGGTTCTTTGATTTGCTTTCCTAAAGGAAAGCAGTTCAAAAGGGGTTAGTGATCTTTCTTTAATCAAACTTCCTTCAGGGGAAAAAGTTAGTACCCTGAACTTCAGAAAATACAAACAAAAATTACAAGCAGACAAAAAATACAGACAGAGAAAATAACACAATTCAACAGACAAACAGACAGGGTTTCTAGCTGTCTGATCATTACATACATAGTTAGTTACCAGAGAGAGAAGCACCAACATCTGGGTTTTCAAAGCTGGGGGGCTCAATGGCTCCCCAGAGTCTCATCTGGCCAAATCACACAACTCTTCCCATAAGTGAAACCCAAAACAAAACCTCACCCCAGGGTATATATATAATATATAATATATTTTATGTATATGTATATACCCTTCTTCAGGGTCAGAGGACATCACAACCTTCTGTGACCCACTGCCTAATTACAAAGTAACAAAAGGTGTGGGCCTTCCAGAGAAACAAGCCTCCCCTAAGCAAGCTTCTGTTGTTGGGCTCCAAGTGAGGCCCATTAAAGAACACAGAATATTTCAATAATTTCAGATTTCCTAGGCCTATTAAGAGGTCGGGAAGATCTTCAAATTCCCTCACCATCACACCCTGTTCCTATCCATTTTGCCCTCAGTTGCCAAATTGATCTTGTACAGTTCTGACCATATCCCCTACCCTTTGCCCCCATTCAGTAAACTCCAATGACTTTTTATGATGTCTGGGTTCAAATATAACATTATCTTTCTAACTTTTAAAGTTCTTCATAGTCTGTCCCCTTTCTACTTTTCTAGTCTTCTCACAATTTACACACCCTTCCTCCCTGTATACTGTGACCCAATGACATTGACAGACTTGCTGTTACTCTCACATGATGCCCTGTCTCCCAATTTGGCACATTTTGTTGGCTAGTATCTATACCTGGAATACTTTCTCTCTTTGTCTCCACCCCCTGGCTTTCTTCAAGTCTCAATTAAAGTCCCACCTTTTAAAAAACCCTTCCCAGTCCTCCTTAATCTTAGTGCTTTCCCTTTGGGATTACCCCCAATTCAGCCTTCTAAGTATCTTGTTTGCACATAGTTATTTGTATATTATCTCCCCTCTTAGAATGTGAGTTCCTTGGGGGCAGGGACTGTGTTTTTGCCTTTCTGTGTATCTCTAACACATAGCATAGTGCCTAGCACATAGTAAGAGCTTAATAAATATTTGCTGTTTTGTTAAGGTAATATTTTTAAAGATTAGAAGTGAAAAAGAAAAGGGAGAAAAACACATAAAGAGGGGAAGATTGAGTAAGAGGATCAAGGAAAAACTGTTTTATCATGGGGGATTCCTGAGCACTTTTTTTTTTTGCTTTTTTTTTTTTGGAGGGCAATTGGGGTTAAGTAACTTGCCCAAGGTCACACGGCTAGGTTTTTGTTTGTGTGTGCGTTAAGTGTCTGAGACCAGATTCGAACTCAGGTCCTTCTGACTCCAGGGCCAACACTCTATTCACTGTGCCACCTAGCCACCCCCCTGAGCACTTTTGTAAGCTGTTGGGAAAGAGTGTTGATGTACAAGATGGGAAATTGCTTCTGAAATAAGATGGGAAGAGTTGGGATGGAAGTAAAGGCTTAGTTTTAGGAATCAGCTTGAGTGAAGACATCTCTATTTTCATATCAAGGAGGAAAAGAGAAGGAGTGAATAATTGTGCTGCAAGGTCTTGATGAATGGAGAAACACAATAAGGGATAACAATGGTTTCAGTCTTCTTAGTGTAGTAGGATACAGTACCCAAATCAGATGTGGGTATTTGTTGATAGAGGGTGGTTGGGTTCAGGGGAGAGGAGAAAAGATTTGGAAAAGTTGCTGGAGAAATGAGATAGAGATACAGCAAAGATTCCACAGAAGGATTGCTTAACATCAGTAAGGGCCCAGCTGAAGTCTGTAACAGGAATATGTAGATATTGAAAAGATGAGCTTGAGTTCATGATTTTCTCCATCAGCAGTCATAGCCTTGGAGTGGAAACAGTAACTGGACAAAGGTGATTACACCTAAAGATTCACATTCTGGGAGTGGCAAAAGGTCAAGTAGGAGGGGTCCCAGGTAGTAGCTAGTGAAGCAAGAGGCAGAATGTGAGTCAGAAAGAGACAGATGGATTGGCAGAATAGGGATAGTTGGAGGGACTGGACACTAGTAATTTTTAAGGCAACAGGTAAGTTTAGTCTTAAATCAAATATTCTTAACCTGGGGTCTGTGAATTCATCTTAAAAATATTCTGATAACTATATTTCAATATTATTGGTTCATCTTGTAACCCCATGGGTTTTATTTTGTGCATTTTAAAACATTATTCTGAGACACATCCATAGCTTTCACCAGACTGTGAAGGAATCCATGACACAGAAAAAGGTGAGATACCCTGTCTTAGGAAAAGAGAAAGTAGGAGAGGACGGATGACAAATGCCTATACACAAATGCCTAAAATTTAGGCTACAGGGTAGAGGAACAAAAGTCCTAACTCAAGGAGAGAAATTTGTCTTCAGAGGTACCACTGACACTTGGGATGAAAGCCACGACTGGAACATTGTGCTGGATGCATAGATGTGCTAATAGTGTTTAACAATCAGCTTATTAAAAAAAAAGCTTGACATCTGCATCATTAACCATTGTGCTGGATGCACAGATGTGCTAATAGTGTTTAACAATCAGCTTATTAAAAAAAAAGCTTGACATCTGCACCATTTTTAATCTGCATCATTAACATTCTTTCCATTATGTTCTTAAGCTTAGACAGTCAACAAGAAAGAAACCAAGCTGCGGTTTGTAGCCTTGACCAATTTCCAAAGTGTAGATGCTCACACTAAAAATTTAACAATTGGCTCTTCTCAGCAGTTTAGAATTGGTTCCAGGACCTTGCTGCCTGTATGGGAATACTTGATTCAAAAGAAATAGGATAAATAAAAAGGCAAGAGGATGGTAACACAATATATCAAGAAAGTATATTCATGAGAAGAAATCTAGGAAACAGAGGGAAAACGTGGTGGAAAGTACTTGGCTGAAAGTCTACAGAGGGTGAAACAGATGTAATTTTGTTATTAGAATTTACTAACAATCACCCTGACAGAAATAGGAAGTAGATTGAAGAGGTTGGGAAGCATCATAAACCTGGCACAGAGGCATGATGTATTAGTTATGGGGGACTTCAGTTTTCCAGACATCTCCTAGGACTGTTTTCGCCAAAATCAGAACAGATTTTTATTTATTTATTTATTTTTTTGATTTGCCTTAATGATGATTTTCATCCTTTAAAAGGTACAGAAACCAACAAGGGAAAATTTTGTTGTGGATCTGATTCTCCCTAACTGGGAGGAAATGGTTCCAAGGATGGAAATGATAGGAACCCTGAGGAGAAGTAATTACTCCTTCTAACCCAGCCTAGGCCCAACTCTCAGGACCACTTTCCCATTCTGCCCCAAGAGTCCCACTTACACAGATAATACCTCCACTTCTGTTTTCTCTTGCTCTGATTGGTGAGTTCCTCCCTGGAAGCTCATTCCTGGACTGTCTAGATTACTTTTTCACCTTGTCCCCATGTGGGTATTCTCTCTTCCCCCTGACCCCTCACTTTCCAACTCTCTTTTATATGTTGCTTTCTACCATTAGAATGTAGTAAGCTTTTTGAGGGTAAAGACTGTCTTTTGCCTTGTTATTTGTAGCTCCAATGCTTAGCACAGTGCCTGGTATATAGTGAGTGCTTAATAAATTAATTTCTAATCTAATTAAATTCCATTGTTTGTGATAGAGAAGAGGAAATCTAGGCATATCTTGACATTTGCCCTAGGATTGGGGGAAGCAGATTTAAAAGGGTTCAGAGGAAGTATATTTAGGATCCCATGAAAATCAACCCAGTAGGGATGAGAGATGCTTAGGAAGGAAATTTCAAAGACAGAAAAGAAAAAAAGATTCCAAAGAGGAAGAAAAATAGTAGCTAATTGAAGAGACTAATATGATTATACAGGGAACTCACCAACTAACTTAGACTTTAAAAAGATAGAACCAAGGGTAGATAACAGAATGAATATGAGCAGTGAGATCCTAAAAAGCATGTCAGGTTTTCTGGACAGCAAGAGAGATTTTAGCTGTAGTGCAAGAAAAAGGTGTGTCAAAGAAGGGACAGGACTCCTGGGTGGGAATGATAGGATGATGCCACTCACAGAGCTGCTCAATTCTGAATTTCCTTCTGTTTTCTATGTCAAAGACAATGTCCTCTGCACTAGAAATTTTTTTTTTTTTGGAGGGCAATTGGGGTTAAGTAACTTGCCCAAGGTCACACAGCTAGGCCCTTGTTTGTGTGTGTGTTAAGTGTCTGAGGCCGGATCCGAACTCAGGTCCTTCTGACTCCAGGGCCGACGCTCTACTCACTGCGCCACCTAGCCGCCCCATGCACTAGAAATTAAAGCACAAAAATGACTAACAAGGAGTTGGTACGTAAAATCATAGTATCATAACTCTGGAGCTAACAGGGATCTCAGAGGCCATCTCATCCAATCCCCCCCTTTTGTTTTTTAAATTTTTAAGGCAATAAATGACTTGCCCAAGGTCACAGAGCTAGGAAGTGTCTGAGGCTGAATTTGAACTCAGGTCCTCCTGATTTCAGGGTCAGTGCTCTATCCGATATGCCACCCCAGCTCACTTATTTTAAAAGTGAAAAATCTGAAGCCTAGGGAAGACTTGACCAAAGTCACATAGATAGTGTCATGGTGGGATTTGAACTCAGATCCTTTGACTACAAAACTAGTGCTCTTAAGAGTGCCCTTATTTGTCCTTGATGAATTCAAGGAACTGACTCAAACATAGATCTGACTCTGAGTCTAGCATACTTTTTCTGTCTCTCCCTTTTGCCTCCACATAATTGAGTAGGTGCTCAACAAAATATTCACTGATCGATGGCTATGAATGATAAATGTGAAAGAGATCCCAAGAGGGACTCCAGAGAGCAGCAGGCAGTGTTTCCCCATCTCTCATCATTTGTCCGTGTATGAGAAAACTCAACTCTCTGAAGAGAATGCCTCTAAGGCTGACTTCTTGAATTCACCACACTCTTTTACAGGGCCTTGCTAGTCTACATTCATCCCTTCCATGTGACCAATTAGAGAGCAAAGGTACCAAGGAACCTGGGGCAGAGAGGGGAGAGTGGGCCAATGACTGAATGACAGAAGGAATCTTGCAAAGCCCGTAGGGCAAAGTAACTGACTGATGCTGAGAGACCATGGGCAAGTACTATCCCCCATTGTTTATGAGGGGGAGAGAGATTAGCCTACATAACTTTCCCAAGGATAGAAGGTTTGTCCCCAGAGAGAAAATTAAGCAGATTATTCGGCTGCTTAGGGCCAGCAGCCTTAGCTCCTCATAGGGGGAATTAACATTGTCACAGTTTCAGTGGAAGTCACTTGGGTTCTTTGTCTGCCAACGTCGTCTGAGTCCCAGAAACATTGTGAGCCTACAGAGCATCCCTCCAAATCACCCTGGCCAGGGAAAGCATTCCCCTGCCTCTCTCAGTCCATAGGCTGTCGACTTATTCAATTAGGTGATAATGGCAGAGGACTGTAGGTCTCTTGGGAAGTTTGTAAAGGAACCTGGAAGATGGAGCGCTTCCTCATAGGAGGGAATTTAACCTTTTCTCTCCTTAAAAAAAAAATTACCACCTTTCTCCCTTGCATATTTTTAAAGCAACTGGTACTTTTTGAGCTCTTACAGTGTGCCAGTCTCTGTGCTAAACATTGCCCAAGGGTACAGAAGAGGACACAGTTTAGCCACAAATCACTTCATCTTGCTGGGGCCCTGTTCCATCTCCAAAGCTGTGGGCATCCCCAGGCCTAAAATGTTATGATTTGATGATTCTACGGTGCTCACAGACATCGGGAATCTTACAATACAAATGGTGATACATGTTTTTTTGTTGTTGAGTTGTTTTTCTGTTGTGTCCAACTCTTCATGATCCCATTTGGAATTTTCTTGGCAAAGATACTAGAGTGGTTTGCCAATTCCTGCTCCAGACCATTTTACAGATGAGGAAACAGGGCAAACAAAGTTATGTGACTTGCACAGGGTAACACAGCTAGCAACTGTCTGAGGCTGGATTTGAACTCAGGAAGATGAGTCTTCCTGACTCCAAGCTGGATGCTCTATCCACTGTACCACCTAACTGCCTACATAAAACAAAGAAGAAAAAAATGATTCAGTACTAAGCAATCTTATACAGGCAATAAATACTGTAGGCTACCAGGGATTGTATAATTAGCAGTCAAAGAAGCCTTCATGGAGGAAGTGGAACTTTCAGCTGAGCCTTGAAGGATGATCAGGAGTTGGATCAGCAGAAACAGTGAAGGAAGGATGGAATTCTAGTCATGGCAGGGTACAATGAACAAAGGCATGGAGGCAGGATATCTTTGTAGAGATAAGAAGTCTCTTTACTCTCTCCTATCACATAGTCAAGCTTAGTTGAAAGACTCTGAACTGAAATCAGGCGGTGAGGATGATAATACCTTTTCCTTCATCACTCACTATTCCCCTCAAAGCACTTAACCCTTTGCCTAAAAAAAACCTATATGGGGGGGGGGGGGCTAGGTGGCGCAGTGAGTAGAGTGTCGGCCCTGGAGTCAGAAGGACCAGAGTTTGGTTCCGGCCTCAGACACTTAACGCACACACAAACAGAAACCTAGCTGTGTGACCTTGGGCAAGTTACTTAACCCCAATTGCCCTCCAAAAAGCAAAAAAAAAAAACAAAAAACAAAAAACAAACCAAAACAAAGCCTATGTATTTGTTTTAGTATGTTATTTAGCTTGGATTTCTTTTCTTTGTCTGGGATTCTGAAGACTCATATTTTTGCCCTATTTGAATAGCATATCCACAAAGAATGTAGTTCCAGTAATGTGCCAGGTGCTGCATTCAGTACTGGGGATACAAAGGTGGAAATTGAAGTCCCTGCCCCCAGTTAGCTTACAATCTACTTATAGGAAATATTTGCAGAGACAAATTGCTACAAGGTAATTTTATTTTTTTTTTTCAGTGTGAACAATATGGATAATTTGGAGGGCACAGAGAAAGGCATACCTTCCCAGTGAACATTGCTCCTGTGGAAGCAGGCTAAGGTTAGTGGGAAGAGTATCGGACATGAAGTCTGAAGGCTTTGATTTGAGGCTGCCTCTTCTGATATTGGGGATCAAAGTTTTAGAGCTCAGAAAGACCTTAGAATCCGCCCACTCATTTAATACCTGAAAAACTGAGGTCACAAGAGGTTGTGACTTGCTCAGAGTTACCCAGCTGCTAAACAGCAGTCCGTAATCAAACCTGGTCTTTTGACTAAATCTACTTCTGAGAGCCTCATTTCCTTATCAGTAAAATGGGAATGATAACAGCTGGCTACCAATCTCACAGAGTTGTGAGGAACAAATGAGGCAATAGGTAAATAGTGTTTTCTAGCTCTAAAGCTATCTATCTACATATGCACACGTATACTTATACATGTGCACAATATGTACATGTGTATAAACACATGGATACATATATACAGAAATACATATGTGTATACATAAATGATATATATAAACAGACACGTATACATCTAGGTGCAATTGCAAAAAACCTTTACTACTGAACAATAGGATTTGCAGATAGCCAACCAAGATCATAGTGATCACTAGTCAGGTGATCAGTGGGAGAGATCCAAGCTGATGCCAAGGTGATCAGAGCCAGGTAGGAATGATGGCTGATATGGGGTCAGAGTTGTTCTCCAAGTTCTATGACATGAACCCCAGATACAAATATCCTGCGGCTAGTGAGCCCATAGATATCAAAGGTATGGCTAATCCTGGCATGGCAGCAGGTCTCTCGAGTTCAGAATTTCTGAGTTGCAGGAGACTTAACTACAATGGGTGTCCACACTGAGAGGCAGCAGGTTGCCTAAGGAGGGGAGACCTGGCCCAGGTCAGAAACTGAGTAGGTTCAAGTTTCTGTGCCAGTCAGAGTAGGATCTGCCTATGAGTGAACCTTACATGTCCAGCCTGGGCAACATAGGGAGAGACAGTCTTAAAATTTTTTTTTAAAAAAAGATATGGCTTGAATATGAATTCTAGGGAAAGAGGGATGGAATGGGAACTGAGAAAATTAGTATTCCACCTTAGTTCTGATGTGCACTGTCTGGCATCAGAAAAGTCACTTGATCTCTGCTTACACTTCTGTAAAATGGGAGTGATTTAGGGGCCTTGTGAGGATAACTGAAAAACTCCAAGAGTCTCAGATTTAGAGCTGGAAGGGACCTCAGAAAGTCCAGCTCCTTCACTTTGTAGATGTGAGAACTTATGGTCAAAAGGTCTAAGGGATATGATCAAGTACTTTAAAGCCTGTGAGAAAGCCCAGTTAGTTTCCTCTACTAAGAAAAATAAGAATATTAGAGATTGTTTAATAGTAAGCATTTAGTCTAATGACCAGAGTAAATTAATACAAGGTATGTCTATATAGGCACTATCCATCTTGGGGGTAAAGAGTTTACTTCTGTCACAAATAATGTATTTTCAGTAACCAGTTTAAAAAAAATCAAGAGGTTTTTTTTTTTTTTTAAGTTTGGTCAATCTTTATGTTTCTGGTTTAATTCTATTACTCTCCCTTTTTCTGTCTCCCAGTCCTGCTTTAAAAGTCACTTGCATGTGTAGCAGGAGCCTTTCTGATAAAGTTTAGGGGTCTAAAATGACTTAAATTGGACAGAAAATTCATGTCAAATTTACTTTGGCAGAAAACCACTTCCAGAATGTTTGAAACTATATCAGTCTCCTCTAAAGACCAGAGCATTCTCCAAAGCATTTGAATGTTGGGCTGCAATCAGTTACTCTTTCAAAATGTTAGGCTGAATTTCTGTCATTCCTTAAGAATGGCAAAGCCATAGATAAAGACTATGTAAAACTTGGGTGCTCTTCACTGCAGGCTAGTTGTCATGGACCAAAAGATTTACAGGGAAATTTATTTCAATGAAAGTTATTCTCTTTCATCTCATTACAGAAACAAAGGAAGATGGTAGGGAAAGAGATCCATGAAATTTCAAGAGATTCTCTTCCTAACTGAAATTGGGAGTTAATAAAAGGTTCTATATGGTTAATATAAAGAATACTTTGCTGAAAAAAAGAACAATGGTGGGTTTTTTCCAATTAATCTTGTCTTGTCTCATTGATCTTTGTACTATCATTGCAAGGAAGGCCTTAAAGGCTCCCAAAGAACCCAGAATTATAGATCCAAAGATGAAAAGGACCTCAGAGGCCATCTGGTCCAAATGAATTTTACTGATGAGGAAATTGAGGTCTATGAAGGTTAAATGTCCATATGTGTAACTGGCCCAAGGTCACACAGAGAATGAGGAGCAGAGGAGGAATTTGCACACAGATCTTCTGTCCCCAGAGGCGATTGGTCCCCCCACCCACCTCACTGAACCTTGATATTTCTCAATAAGCTCACAATGTCATTGAACATTAGATTCAGAAAGATCTTCCAAATCATCTAGTACTAATCCTTTCACAAATGACAAAGCTGAGTTCCAGGGAGAAGCAGCAACTTACCTCATCTTTCATGGATAGTAAATAACAGAGCAAGGCTGGGTATCCAAGAAACAATGAAATACTGGTTGCAAAATTAGTTTTACATACTTTTAGTTGACAGTATTTACTATGTGCCAGGCACCTGGGTAAGCACTGGGGATAGATCTACAAACAAAAAGAGAGACTCTTTGCTCTCAGGGGGCTCACATTCTAATGGGGGCGGGATTCAAGAAATTTTGAGACCTGAGAACATCAGCTCAAAGCTCTTTGAGAGTCAATGTGATAGACTGGAAAGACTATTGAATTGTAAGTTAGGAGATTTGGTTCTAGTCTTGCCTCTTGTTACTAATTCACTCTGTGTTCTTGTATAAGCCATATACCCTCTTATGGCTCCTGTTTCCTTATCTGTATGTAACTTTAGCCCCAAAGCACATTGGTATGGAACTTTTTCTTCATTGATGGAGGTCTGTGCCCTATACCTGAATGAAGGGTACTGAGGCCTTGGGAGCAGAGGAGAAGCGATCCTGGGTTCTTTTGGCTTCCAACTTCAAGAGAGAAGATGACCATCCCAACCTCTCTTCAGATCAGTGAAGGGGGCAAAGACTCTAGGAAGAAGCTTATACATGGAATTTTGATTATGTCCCCCATTTCCAGCTTACTACACTTTAGAGTTTTGGGGAATTTCCCCTTGGATGAGATCTGAGACTTTCTCTCTTAGTTGGGTTGAGTGAGGTATCTTGTTCCCAATGGGAAAGCTCCTTCAATCTGTATTGCTTTGTATATGTTCTCATATGTATTCTTTTCCTGATTTCTATTTTGCTATTGACTTGAATAAGTGAGTTCCTTTGCTGTTTGCTTTGTGGGTTCACTGTGGAACTGGAATTTGGTGGGAAGGGAGTCAAGCCTTGGATATAAAGAATAATCATCAAAAGTTAATCTTGAACCCTAAAGTTGTTTTCCCTAAACTAACAGTATTTAAGGGAGCAGATAGAGATCATTCTAGTCAGTATTCTCTCTTTCAGAGGAAAGCAGAGTGTCAAGCCTCTGATGCTAATGTTCTGCTTTCCCTTCTGTAATGAATTCTCCTTTGGAGAAGGGTGGGGATAGAAAGGAGATGCTAAAGATACTATTCTTGCCTCCTTGTGAGCCACCCTGAGAAAGTCACTATATACACAACCCATCCTCTGGGGACTTCACTAACAAAGACTTGGTAGAATGGAAGAGATTGAGTGTTAATGGGCATACATTACTGAGTCTTCCAGTGCTTTTGACTTTAGAGGAAACCTCTTTCCAGGAGAGAAGCTATGCTGCTGAGACAGAGAGAAAGAGAAAGGCTATATTCAGGTCTTGGTTTCTCCTATGAATTGAGAAGAAAAAGGGTATATCATGTGGCTTCTTTGCTATGGAAAATAAATGATCCAACTGGGAATGGAAGCAAAGCTTTAAACAGATGAGAGAAAATGTGATTGGATGAGCCAACAAAAGCAGACTGTAGTGGAGATCAGATCTATTCATACCAACAGATTGGAGTTAGTAAGACTTCTGGAGACCAGTCCATAGCACCTGTCTTCCCTCAATTCCTTAGAGTGCACTCTTCCTTCCTGCAGTTTTCCCTTCAACTAGTGAGAAGAAGGGGAGAGAAAAAGAGATTCAACCTTAAGTCAGCTCCACATGCCATCAAGGCCCCCTATAGAGAATTTTAATGCTTGTTTATGTTTCTATGCAAGTACAGTAAAACCTCAACTTTCACAGGGGCAACATTCCTAGAAAACAGTGCAAATATTGATACATTGAACCTATGGGAAATAGGGGTTTTGGTTCTTGTGACCACTAAAAAACTGTAATTTTTTGCTAGAGATTACTGAAAATACACATTTCTGAACATAGTTCTTCATAAAACATTAATTCTAATAATGTGCATTTTCCTAACACAGTAACATGAAAAAACTCATAAAGTGAAGTACACAAAACAAAATGAGAAAATGCAAAACATTTTTTCTCGCTAATAATTCCCTAGAATTCTGACCTTTCATGAATGAAACATTGATTTCAAATAATACTATACTGCTGTAAACCTCTCTACTTCTGCTGCCCTCTGAAAACTAAGGCAGAGGTTGCTAGGACTTTAGTCACTGCTGTCAGAAGGCTCCAAGACTGACATTGACATCACCTTTGACATTCCAAATGCAGAGAGTGCTCTTTACAAGCAAGACCAGTAAAATGCCTGGTAGGACACCAGTCACTACATAAACTGGCATGTATCCTGCCTCTCATTTTTTCTCTCTACTGTGCATAGCCTTAAATGTGCACAGTTGCCAATGTGAATCTGAAAAGTATCAGAAGTTAAACACGGGAATATTGAGGATTGACTGTATATAGACATCTACAGTTATTTCAGTCTAGTTGTAGTCACAGTTTGAGATCAAGAGCAGGAGAAACCAGAAGGGGAGAGGAGATTTTCCACTGTGTGAGGCTGGGAAGATCAGTGAAAGCTGCAATTTTATTAATATCCCAGAACGTATTCATTCATACCTTTTGAACTCTTAGAGACTTAAGTAGGAAGCCAGCTAGTAGCAGTAAGAGGTAGATGTTAGTGTCTCCCTGATATGTAATCATACTCAGCACACAGCCCTTCCCTCTGCCCTAATCTACATCTGTAAAATGGGTAGGTTGAATTAAGATCTTCAAGGTTCCTTATTTTTGTAATTTAAGACACTCTGTAATTAATCTTCAATCTAACCTTTCAACTGTTTTTTCCAACGCTAACTGCCAAATCTAATGACTTTTTCTGACAATACTCTTAAAGCTCTTTCGAAACTGGACCCTTCATACTTTTCTAGTATTCTTATGTTTTACTGTCCTCTTTGCATTCTGCAATCCAGTGACATTGACCTTCTTACCATTGTTTCATATAATGCTCCATCTGTCTATGCTATACCCCGTCATTTCACACACGCTCTCCTTTCTCACCTCTGCCTCCTGGCTTCCCTGGGTTCTTTTAAGAATCATCCCAAATTCTACCTTTTGTAGGAATTATTTTTCTGTTCCCAACCTCAATCCCCCACTGCCAGTACTTCCCCTTTGAGATTACTTCCCATTTGAACCACATGTATTTTAGAAATTAATTCTCTGAAAATTAAGAATTTACCTGAAACTTTTCTGTCGATTTTCTCCATCCTTTGTGTACTTTTCCTTTCCCAAGGTTATATTAAGTCAGTCAACAAGCATTTATTAAATGTTCATTATGTACTAAGTGATGAAGATACAAAAAAAAGTGGGGGGAAACCATGGTCCCCACCCTTAAAAGTTCACCTTTCTTTCTTTCTTTCTTTGCTTTGTGGAGGAGGGAATGCAGGGCAATTGGGGTTAAGTGTAATTTATTTAGGTTATGAGAAAGGAAAAAAGATAGACTCATACGTATGCATACACATACACACAAGATGAAGGAAGGTAGATTGGGCAGCCAGGGTCCGGGCTCTTGGCTAGTCACCTGCTTTATGTAGGTTTCCAGCAGGTACATTTTAAAGGCTGTGGAGTTTGTCCAAAGTTTAGCAGTGTGTGTGTGTGTGTGTGTGTGTGTGTGTGTGTGTGTGTGTGTGTGTGTTCAATGGGCTGTCAATGTTGGGTTCTCCCAGTAGGTTCCAGATAGATAGCAGGATGGTCCTGACATCGTAGTGAGCTAACCACTTGTCTTTGAGGATGTCCGAACAAATATTGCCCTGGGTGTCCACATTAGGATGCTAACAAAGTGCTACAAATTTCACACTGGGAGCACTATATGGGTAGCCACTGGGGAATTCCAGGGAAAGCTTGCACCTTAGATCTTCAAACACTGTCCCAGCTGCCTTCTTGGATAGTTCCAACCCATTTGAAGAGATTGTATGACTCTGGGAAGGAAGAAATTCCTTTGTCTCCAGACATCATTAGAGTCATCAATTCTTGCTCTGGATTTTAAAGTAGTTTCAAAGGCGTTGCTCTATGATTTTTCCACCTAAAATATTTCATAATTCCCATTGTTGATTGTTCCACTGGCTCTGGGTCTGAGAGTTTCTTGGTAGAGAGTAGAAAGGGCAGGTGAAATCCCAGTTAGGAGCCTTGAGTACATGGCCTTCCAGGTAGGGAGCCAGTGCCCCAGATTTTCACTGACACCCCTCTAAATCACTTCTGAATCAGCTTCCCTTGTTTCTTAATGTAGGAGATTTGTTTTCAAGTTTTTTTCTTTTTTCCTTTAGTTGCAAAAAAGGGCTGGGGACATTAAGAGTGAGAAGTAAGAGGATGGGGATGGTAGTATGGGAAGTGGGGGCTTTGTATTGATAATCAGACTTGATGTGCAAAAGCACCCAATTAAGCAAATAAAAAATGTAAGCTGTATCGAGAAAAATGCAAATAAGGCAGCTTAGGGGAGAAGATTGTAAGTGGTCCTGTGGTTAAAATTATGCTCTTGTTTATAGGGGAAAATGGATTTCCAAAAAATCTGTATACAATTGGGTGAATTATGCAACCACCTATTACGTAATTGAATAACAACATAATCCTCTATAATGACAGTCAGGCCAAAGCCATAGAAAGTCTCAGGGTAGCTATGCAATTATTGTTTTCCTTACTTGAACACTCAAGAATCCAGGGTCTCAGAACCTCGAGTCTGTCCAACTTGGATGCTTTGGAAAAGGAAATTATGAGCATCCTTTCCCCAAATTTAGATTCTTAGGATGTTTTTGGCATGAAAGGTTAGTTAAAAAAAGAAGCCCCTAAAACAGAACCTGCCATTTTTATCAACTACCAGTGTTGTAACCAGGGATTCTCCCAGAAGGCCTCTAGAAAAATAACACAGTTTGTAAAACTTGCCACAAATTCTTATACCAATCTACAGAGACCACTTGGAAAACTCTCCTCCAAACTGTACTAATTTCCAAGAGGGGGAGAAATCCCAAAATGTAAGCAAAATGTAAATGTAGTAAATTCTCCATTTTCCACTTTGGAGGACTGTCCACAGTTTGGTTTTTCTAATCAGTGGTATGCTAGAGCCAGCTTGGACCAGCTCACAAGAACTGAAGGTAAAATTTTCATTGTGAACATTTGTACCTCTGAATTTACAAACACTACAAATATGGTTTGATTTATTATTTTGATAATTGTCTAAACTTTAAAAAGTGATGGAGAAAATGTTAATAATGCATGTTAACCTTTAAAAAGTGTGATGGGTATACATTTCCCCTACCCCCACCCCAAGTCTTCCTACTACTACCCAGTTTATTAATGGTAGGAATGAGTCCAGAGAGTGTCAGGGGCTGGGAAAGAATAAGTATTATGGGCATCTATATGTATATCTATTTCTATCTATATCTCTATCTATGTCTATATCTGCAGCTACATCTATAATTTCTATCTCTATCTCTGTATCTATATTTTTATATTTATGTCTATATCTATCTGTACCCATACCTATATCTGCATCTATATCTGTATTTTAATCTGTCTATAGTTATCTGTATCTGTGTCTATATCTTTATACCTATATCATTGCTGTGTATGTGTACATACTTTTGAAAGTTAGGGACATCAATGACTTTTGGATTATCTGTAAATCTGTATTGACCCTAGTCCATGCCCCTGTTGCTTCTTGCCTGAACCATTGCAATAGCCTCATAGTATGCCCTTGCTTCTCAAGTCTGTCTCTTCTCCAACTGAAATATCCATCCATCCATCAATCAAACATTTATTAGATGTCTGCTATGCTCCAAGCACTATACAGGGTGCTAGAAATATAAATAAATGGTCAACAAAAAACTTGCTTCCAACTGCAGTCCATCTTCTTTAAAGTAACCAAATGGATATTCCTAAAATACAAATCTGTCCATATCACTCTTGTACTCAAAAATCTTCAGTGGTCCCCTGTGGTGTCTAGAATAGAATAGATTTAGATTGCCCTTTAAAGCCTACTACTATCTGACCCCCACCTATCTTTTCCATCTCATTTCATATTATTCCATTTCACCCATTCTCTGTTTTAGGCAAACTGACATTATTTGTTCTCCATAGACAACATTCTAACTTTCACCTTTGTGGTTTTATATAGTGGTACCCAATCTAGAATGCAACTCTTCCTCAGTCTACCCATCGGTGTGTACAGCACATTTTATTATTTTGTACACACAGTAACTTTAATTTTTTAAAGTCAAACATTTATTGAATGCTCATTTTTTAAGATTAACAACTAAGTTTTACTTAAAAATAAATGGTAGCTAGGTGGTATAGTGGATGCAACCTGGTACCTGGAGTCAGGAAGACCTGAGTTCAAATTTGACCTCAGATACTTGCTAGCTATGTGACCCTGGAAAGTTGCTTAACCTCTGGTTGCTTCAATTTCCTCTTCTATAAAATAGGGATAATAACCTCTCAGGGTTGTTGTGAGGATGAAGTGAGATCATAGTAAAGTGCTTACTTAGTAAAAAATATGGCATACAGTAAGCATTATATGTTAGCTATTATTAAATATACATTTTGCAAAGGTATCATATGAATCAAAATCTTTCCCTGATCATAAGATATAAGACAACCTTTTTTTTTTACCTTTATTCTCTTGGCTAACATAGCATCCTTGCTTCTGGGTCCTGAGATCTTAGCCATATACTTTGTTATGAAGGGTCTACAAGTTTATTTTTATTATTATTATTTTTTAGGTTACACATTTCCATGTAAGTCATGCTGTGAAAGAAAACACAGACAATGGACGGCTAGGTGGCGCAGTGAATAGAGCACTGGCCCTGGAGTCAGGAGGACCTGAGTTCAAATCCTGCCTCAGACACTTAACACAAAACCTAGCTGTGTAACCTTGGGCAAGTCACTTAACCCCAATTGACCTCCAAAAAAAAAAAAAAAGGAAAGGAAAACACAGACAAGAAAAATAGAGAAAGTAAAGAAAAAGTATCTTCAATCTGTATTCAGACTCTATCAGTTCTTTCTCTGGAAATGGATAGCATTTTTCATCACAAGTCCTTCAGAATTATCTTGAATTATTGTATTACTGAAAATACAGTTGATCATCATATAATATTGCTGTTACTTTGTACAATGTTCTCCTAGTTCTGTTCATTTCACTTTGCATCAGTTCATATAAGTCTTTCCAGGTTTTACTGAGAGCATCCTGCTTATCTTTTCTTATATCTTATATCTGCAGCCACATCTATAATTTCTATCTCTATCTCTGTATCTTTATATCTGTGTCTATATCTTTATATTTATGTCTATATCTATCTGTACCTATATCTATATCTGCATCTATATCTGTATTTTTTTTTTAAAGCAATTGGGGTTAAGTAACTTGCTCAAGGTTACACGGCTAGTCATTATTTATGCGTGGGTGCTCATTTTCTGAGGCCGGATCTGATCTCAGGTCATCCCAACTCTGAGGCCGGTGCTCTTACTCACTGTGCCACCTAGCCGCCCCTTTAGGGCAATTGGGGTTAAGTAACTTGCCCAAGGTTACACGGCTAGGTTTTTGTTTGTTTGGATTAAGTGTCAGAGGCCGGCTCCAAACTCAGGTCCTTCTGACTCCAGGGCCGGCCGCTCTATTCACTGCGCCACCTAGCCGCCCCCATCTATATCTGTATTTTAATCTGGCTATAGTTATCTGTATCTGTACCTTAGTATTCCATCACAATCATATATAATAAATTGTTCAGCCATTCCCCAACTGATAAATATCCTCTCAATTTCCAATTCTTTGCCACCACTGGAAGAGCTGATATAAATATTTCCCATAATGGAGTTTAAAGACTGGTGACCAGAGATATGTGCTTGTAAAATTTAACATTTTAACTTTTTTTCCCCTTTCCTTACCAAAGAGCCCAAGGACCACATACCAGGATCTGAGTTGGGAGGGGAAAGGGAAGACATACTCATTCCTTCTGGCTCATCATTTAATATCTCTGCCTCAGCTCTTTCCTTTCTGTAGCCACACCCTCAAATCTCTCCTTGCTTCAGGCTTGAGTTTTACAGAAGCTCTTGAGGGTGTGACCAAGTCCCAGACCCAACTGAAACAGATTTTCTCTTGCACCTAATTGAAATATCTTTAGGATTTATTCAAGGAGGACCTTCCTCACTCACACCTAGTTCTGATTGGTTAATTCAATAAAGAAGTGTTCTTACCTTACAAAGACAGTTACCTTTATGTGGGGCAATCAATGGATCCCAATCCTTATAGACATTTATCCTTTCCTCTACATCCTGGATAATAGTAGCAATACAATGGGACTTGGGAAGAATTGTGAAGCTAGTAGATTTCTTCAAGATTCCTAGATTTATCACTGATAAATGAACTACTTAAGTCATTTTTATCTTTTAATAAAATGTTAGAGCTTCCAAACTATTCCCCATCTGGGGAATAATAACATATACAGATCAATAATGTGGGTCCAGGGTCTCATTCTGTTTTCCAGGAATCACCTTTCAAGGTTTATAAGTCAGAAGCAGATCAAAGTGGTTTACCATTTGTCCAATTCTTTATCAGAAAGCCATTCAAGTCAGCAGACTAAATTCAGGAAATGAAAGGGATATTTATTTGTAGTTGGTAAAAAGACACAAGGGAAGAATCTTCAGGATTCATGAGATGGGAGCCTGATCTAATGTCTTTTGGAGACTCTTAGAATTAGACCAAGCATGTTTACCATACCACAAATAGCTATCCCTTTCATTTCCTGAATTAAATTCAACCAGACTCTTGGACCGATGGCTGCCAATTGACTATTTGGTGTCTTATAATTAGCAGTTGGCTTGGAAAACAGGAACGTTGCCTCTATCTGTGCTTGGTAAGGAATTACTCTAGGTTTTTCTAGGGTCAAAATGAAACCAATGATTTATTTGAGAATATCCAAGGGACCCGATAGAGTTAATAGTGGCTCCCTCTTATCTCCATGACAAAATATAAGATCTTCTGTTTGACTTTTAAAACCCTCCATAACATGACCTATTCTTATCTTCCCGGTCTTCTTACACTTTACTCTTTACCCCCCTGCATACTTTGTAATGCAGTAACAAAGTATGGTATTTCTAGAAGAGGACACTCCATCTCCCCATTCCAGGTGTAACCTGAAATCCAAAGCCCATTGGTCTGGGACTCTCATCATTTGCTACATAGGTATTTTCATTTTCTGTCCTCCAGGGTTAGAACTCTCTCTCTCCCCATCTCTACCTAGGCTAGCACCTTCCCTCTATTGATTATCTTGAATTTATTCTGTATAAGTCTTGTTTGCATGTTGTCTCCCTCTTTAGACTGAGCAGGAACTTGTATTTTCCCTTTCTCACCCTTAGCACAATAACAATGGTCAAACACACCTGGTAGGAGTTTGACCGTTGTTATTGTTTTGCCTTTGTGATCTTGGACAAGTCATAGAACCTTTGGACCTCAGTTTCCTTATTTGTAAAGTAAGTTGATTAGAGCAAGATGATCACTCAGCTCCCTTTGGAGTTTAAGATCCTCTGAGAAATTAGGAAAGACTTTAAAGCTTTTTCCAGTTTAAACATTGTATGACTCTAGGAAACCATATTCATAACGTGTGGTAGGAATCTTAGAAATGTGCAATCTTTCTAACATATGATAATGATCATACCCATATTTTCCCCCTTTGTCAAAGTGGAATTGGTAGTAGCTTTGTGGCCTAAAAGAGTGAATACCAAGAGAATTGGGGATATCTTGTTCCTGGGAAGTAGCTTAGGCATTAAGAGAATTGACCTCAGCAAAAAGTAACACAATCAGATAGAAGGACCTTCTTCCTATGTGGTGCTGTGCTATTTAAAAAGAATAAAGAGCAGAGGACTGAGCATGCCTGATAATTTTTGTAGTCTAGCTACTTTAAAAAAATGTTGTTATTGTTTTGAATAATTTTGCTGCTTTTGAAAAAGACCTTTACACTTTCATAAGAAATGGGAAAAAAAAAGAGAGAAGGTAAAAAGGGTCCACTGATAAAAGAATGTCTTTCATTCAGTGCTCCAGGCACCAGTGGTGGAGAAGCCAGAGTGGATGCCTACCCATCATCAGAGGCAGCAAGAGGAAACGGGGCCACCTGGGAGAGCTGAGAGCCGCTCTACATAGGTAGAACGTAAACCTGATGAATGGCAATTTAGAACATAAAAGCCAAGGAGGAGAGTGAGAAAGAAACAAAGGAAAACAAATCCCCAAATCAACTTCAGCCTTGTGAATTAGGGCAAGGTTAAAAAAAAAAAAAGATACAGCCAGGCAGCAAAAAGGAAAAAGAAAGAAAAAAAAGAAAAAAAATTGGATCAGCATGCACAACAGATAATGAAATATCTCTTTGTTCTCTAAGCAGAGAGGAGGGGGCTGTCGGGGAAGAATGTTGTATACATTGTCAGATGAAGTCACTGTATCAGATGACTATCTTGATGTTTTTGTTATAAAGACAGAATTCTAGGGCTGGGAGATGTTTGGGGGAGAGGAGAGCAGAGAAATATTTTCAGAAATTACTAAGATGTTTTTTAAAAAATACATCAATATAACTTCAAAACAAAACAAAACCAAAAAACATTGAGCCAGAAGCACTTTACACTTAGTGAAGAAATAGGCATTTACAACTTCACTCTTGTCTCATGAGGGAGCAGCACTGGCAGAGTGAATTTGGACCTAGGGCCTTGAATTTTCTGAACTGCTGGCACGGCTTATTTAATTAAAATAAAATTTTATTCTGAATTCAATAAACACCAAACAAAATAGAATTTCCATATACATAGTGGTAAAGAAAAAGATTTGTACATGACTATCCTGCTTGTCTGTGATTCTGGTCTTCCTTCTGGCTTTCTGTGTAATAAAAATACTTCAGTGACTTCCTTCCTTCCTTCTCTTCCTTTCCTTCCTTCTTTCTTTCTTTCCTTCTTTCTCTCTTTCTTTTTCTTTCTCTTTCTCCCTTTCTGAACCTTTTACCTTTTCTCTCTCTTTTTCTCTCCCTTCCTTTCTTTTTCCTTTCTCTCTTCTTTCTTTTTCCCCTTTCTCTCTTTCTCCCTTCCTTCCTCCTTTTTTCCTCTTCCTTCCTTCCTTCCTTCCTTCCTTCCTTCCTTCCTTCCTTCCTTCCTTCCTCTTTCCTTCTTTCTTCCTTTCTCTCTCTCTCTCTCTCTCTCTCTCTCTCTCTCTCTCTCTCTCTCTCACTTCCAACCTGCCTTACCTCTAGTCTGCCTTTTCTTCTCATCCACCCTCCCAAATGCAAAAAAGAAAAAGAAAGCCCTTGTGACAACTCTGCGTAGTTGAACCTAACCAATTCCTGCATCAGCCATGTCTAAAAATGTATCTTATTCTGTATCTTTAGTCTATCTCCTCTGTTAGGGGGTAGGTAGCATGCTTCATCATTAATCCTCTGGAATTGTTGTCAGTCATTGCACTGATCAAAGTTCTTAAGTCTTTCAAAATAGGTTTTTTTAAAAAAATTATTTATTTTTACTTTTTGGAGGGCAATTGGGGTTAAGTAACTTGCCCAAGGTCACATGGCTAGGTTTTTGTTTGTGTGTGTTAAGTGTCTGAGGCCGGATCTGAACTCAGGTCCTTCTGACTCCAGGGCCGGTGCTCTACTCACTGCTCCACCTAGCCGTGCCCCCCCCCCCTTTTTTTTAAATTTATAAATGGTATTGTTATTATATAAATTGAGTTCTGCTCACTTTTGGTTTGTAAGAATTTTCCCATGTTTCTCTGAAATTTACCCTTTGATTGTTTCTTATAGTACAATAATATTACATTAATTTAAATGCCATATTTTGCATAGCCATTCTCCAATTGACAGACATTTCTTGCTTCCAGTTCTTTGTTACAACAACAATAATTGCTGTAAATATTTGTGTACACATGGTCCCTTTCCATCTCTCCTTGGTCTTCTGGAGCATGGGTCTAATAGTAGTTTTATTGGGTCAAAGGGTGTACAGAGCCCAGTTTAGTGGCTTTGGGAGTTGAGGGGCCTTCCAGAATGGCTAGAGTGATTCACAGGCCCACCAGTGGTACATAGGTGTGCCCGTTGCCTCCAAGCCCCTCCAATGCTTGTCATTTTTCTCTTTTATCCTTTTCACCAATCTGATGTGTGTGAGGTGGAATCTCAGAGTAGCTTTCATTTGCATGTCACTAATTATCAGTGTTTTGGACAACTTTGTCATATGGCTGTTGATAGCTTGGATTTTTTCCTTTGAAAACTGCAGCAGAGGCTTACTCAGAGTCCTTTCTATAGCCAACAAGATGGAAGCAGTGGGTTGAGACAATTGTGGGGCTATTTTTAGACCTGAAAAGATTACCTTGTTAGTGAGACTGTGAGATGGCAGGGCATAGTTAGGAAAACCTTCACTCTCTCTTATTTTTTTTTTTTTGTAAGGTGAAGTTTGTTATTGAGGTAAATTCTCAACCAGTTCTCATTTGGCCTTTAAAAATCTTGGCAAACCAAAATGGGAGAAAAGAAAAGAATAACTTTATTCTTCAGTCATTTCCAACTCTTTGTAACCCATTTGGGGTTTTCTTGGAGTGGTTTGTCATTTCCTTCTCCAGCTCATTTTACAGATGAGGAAACTGAGATAGAGTTAAAGTGACTTGCTTAGGGTCATATAGCTTGCAAATATCTGAGACCAATTTTGACTTCAGGTCTTCCTGATTCCAAGCCTGGTGCTCTACTCACTGTTCTATCTCCCTGCGCTATAAAGACACTGATCCACTGCTTTATATAGTGAACCCATTTGAAGCTTCCCCTAACCTCTGATTCAGGGTGTGAAAGAAGTAAGAAGTTTAGGACATTTTACTGAGGAGGGAGGGTGAAATGAGGAGGAGAAAGAGGAAGAGGATGAAGATGATGATGATGACTGATGATATGATGATGATGATGATGGTGATTTATATAGAGTTTTAAGGTTTGCAAAGCACTTTACATATATTAATCTCATTTGATCCTCTCAAGAACCCTGTGAAGTAGGTACCATAATCTTCATTTTATAGTTGAGGAAACTGAGACTAAGAAAGGTTAAGGGACTTGCCTAGGGTCACAAAACTAGTAAGTGTCTGAATGGGGGAATATGAACACAGTGAATGCTATGGCCTCTGAATGAAAAACCAAATAACCTAGACAGGCATTCTAGAGGATTTCTGCAATAGGAAACATCTCTTTGCTTTTGTGGGATGTTCACTAGGCCTGTTCATGCAGAGTTGTCCAAAGAAGCTGTGTTCTTTGCAAAGCATATTCACCCCTTAATTTCCTATTTTAGATTGTTGACAGTGAATTATTTTTTAGGTCAGGTTGGTTTCAACTCACCTCCCCAGGTTTTCTATCTTTCAGGGCATAGAAACAATGGGGTTCAGTGAATCCAGTGCCAGACTTGGCATCTGGAAACTTGGATTTTATTATTATCTCTGATACTTGCTATGGTTTATGATCCTAGGCAAGTTATTTAGCCAGTCTTTGCCTCAGTTTCCTTATTTGTAAAACGAGAAAGTTGGATTCAATGACTTTCAAGGTCTCTTCTGCCTTTAGAAGTACAATCTTATAGCCTGCTAGCTATGGGATTATATGTAAGTCACTAAATATCTCAGGGCATCCATTTCCTCATCTGTTAAATGCGGGTAATAATAGTTAGATTATCTACCTTATAGTAGATTTTGAGCAAAAAGTTTTGCAATACTGAAGAACTATGTAGGCATGGATTTATTTTATAGTAAACAAGCAAGAGGAAACTAGATAGGAAAAGCTGAAGGGAGAAGAATCCCAAACTCTATTCCAGTAGTGATTATAAATAACTCTTGAACTATCTGCCATAAGGGAAGGAGAATATAGGGGAATAAGGATTTCTGTATCATCTACTATGTGCCTGATATTTGATCCTCACAACAACCATGGGGGGTGGATCCTATTAACTATCCCCATTTTACAGTTGATGAAACAGAGGCACAGAGTCACTTGTCCAAGGTCTCATCGTTGCTTGTAATCTTTCTCAAAGAAGACCAATGACAATCAGGAGGATGATGTCTTGACTTGCAAGTGAATTGAATTTGAGTGAGGCAGCACTATGCAAAGTCACCAGCCTCCATCTCTACTCCAGAGTCGCTAGAGTCCAGTGGCAAGACACAGGTCAGGATGATTGGAGATGGTCCTCCATCCAAGGTCACAAGCCTAGTGAGTGTCTGAGGCTGCATTTGCACTTGGGTCTTTCTGACTCCAGGTCCAGTGCTCTATCCACTGCCCCTCCTAATTGCCATAATTTCCCTCCAGTGGCAGAGACCCTCAAGGGGGGCCTTGGGTTCCATTTTATTGTAGTCCTATAGTTTTTGCAATATAGCCCGTTCCAAGATCATATCATCTTGCCTGTCATCTGCCTGAAGGAGGTCCTTTTTTGAGTATCATTTGAGACCTTTTAAAATATGAGGATTCCTCACCAGCACAGCTTGTGAGGTATATATATTACAGTGTCCCTGTAGAACAAAGGTAGAGTTAAAGTCAGTCTCTGTATGGTGGTCCCAGGTCCAAACAGGTATTTATCATTAACCACAGATGGTGCTTCCAGGCAGCATTGTATCCTCAGTGAGGAGGTGGTGTAGTGCTAGTTCAAAAGACCTCTGGTTTTCTGGGTCTTGTCTTTTTTCTTGTGACCCTTTTTTTTGTGATCCCTTCTCTAGGCAGACTCTTTCCTCATTTCTCAAGCCTCCATCTTCAGAACACATTTGTCTTCCCAAATAAATCTGGAATATTGTTGTACTAAAAAATTCTTAACTGTTGCCTCCTTTTGGTGATATCAGAGATGCCATTTTGATGTTCTTAAGAGACACCCTGGGGTGGCTAGATGGACCAGTGAATAGAGCAGCAACCCTGGGGTCAGGGGGAACTGAGTTCAAATCTGGCCTCAGACACTTAACACAAAAACTAGCCAAGTGACCTTGGGCAAGTCACTTGACCCCAATTGCCCTCCAAAAAGCGAGCGAGCGAGCGAGCGAGAGAGAGAGAGAGAGAGAGAGAGAGAGAGAGAGAGAGATCCTGTCCCTCCTCAGTCCTCTTTCATATCCTGGAACAGTACTATTCTGTGGGTGAATAAAGGTTTTTGGCTAACACTAATGGAGGAGAGACGAGATCCTAGGCTAACCTGAGCACTAGAGCAGGAGGGCTGCCTCTCATTGTATCGTTAATCCCTTTCTTCCCTCCTGCAATGGTCCAAAGATCATCCCTGAGTGTCTCAAGTTAAGCCTTCCTAGTGTTAGCTAAAAAGTCTCCATAATGAAGGCCTTTTGCTGTTAGCATCATTGGCCCACCTGCCTCTTCTGTGGAACCTTCTGGGTCTCCCAAAGCAGTGACAGTGGACCCCTGGAGAACTGGAAGGAAAGGGTGTATATCAGAAATAGTTCTATGTTTTAAGTTCTAACCAGGAATTGATTTTTGTTGTCTTACTTTTTTAGATTGTCAAAACATGCGGTTCCTTGAGAAACCTATCTGCTGAGATAGAAATTGGAAAGGGCTAAAACTTTTTTGAATATCAGCAATGTCTCTTCTCATCCCATTCCCAGAAATGATCTCACTTGTGAGAAATGTCCTTTGCTGCTGTTGAAGAACTGAAAAGCCCAGGACACTCTTCAATAAGCTTATTTCATCCTGCTTGACCTATGGATCACTTCTCTATTGAGAGAGTGGTCATACCAGGAAACCACTGATCCCTTCTAGGATCTACATTATAAAATGGGAACCTGATAACTTCTAACAAATTGACTTTGTGGTCTTTGAGATTTGCTTCAGATGACAAAGACTTCTAGGACCAGTTCTATTACTCACCAGCAGGACAGACTCTATTTTCTTTCTTTCTTTCTTTTTTTTTTAGAGACATGAAAATCTACTTTATTTTAAAAGTCTACTGAAAGTTACCTATTTTTATCCTAAAATTTCACAGTCTATTTAAAAAAATATTTATTTACTTTTAGTTTACAACATTCAGTTCCACAATCCCTTAAGTTCCAAATTTCCTCCCCCCCCTTACTCCCCTCCACCCTGCCCCATGGCAGCATGCAATCTGATATAGGTTCTACAAATACCTTCACATTAAACATTAGGACAGACTCTATTTTCAAGGAGCTCACATTTCAGTTGGGGGAGACAGGGTCCAGTTGAAAGGTTTTTGGTCCACAGGATACAGAGTCAGTATGGAAAGGAAGACCCAGAAGCCCTTAGGATGCTACAGTAGGGTGAACAGCAAGGTCTGGAGATCCTTAGAGTGCAGGTAATCACGTCTGCTCAGAAGGATGTATAGATAGATGAGATAATGAATGTTAAAGTGCCATATGAATATGAGGTGACTTGGTTAATGTCAACATTAAGCCACCATTAAGTCATTTCTGACCATCTGGTTTATGTATACCTATGTGAAACTGTATATATGTATACAATGCACTTTTATCTCCTTTCATATAGCTTAAAAGTTTGTGCATATCTGATTTTTCCCTGGATTGAGCAAAAGTCCGAACTAATTACTTTGAAAGAATGCATCTAGGAAGCTGGGGATTAAAATCTTGCTTAAATTCTTCACTGTTGGCACAAATTTTGCATTGGTGCTAGAAATTAAAGAAAATTAGTGAACACACTAGATGAAAGAAAGGTTCCTCTTGTACTTGTCTCGCCCCTTTTTTCTGATAACTGGTTTGATTGCATTGTTCTGAAAGGCAGAAGAGCTGGCTTTTAGTCCTGACGGCGGCACGATCTTGAACAAATTCCTTCTTCTTTCTGACTCAGTTTTCTCATCTATAAAATGAGGAGATTGAACTAATCTCTAAGGTCCTTTCCCCCTCTAACAGTGACTGATCAGTCCTACCTCAGCAGCTACTCTCCAACCTTCATAGGTCCCTGGCCCCTTTAAGAAAGCAGCCTTCTGACCCCTGACTGCTTCATGCCTCTGAAATAGGTCGATTTGAATGTATTCCAGTGAGGTGAGCAAGCCCTTCCCACTATCACACTCCCCACCCCCCCCCCCTTTTTAATAGGTCCTTGGCTTTTGGAAGTAGGAATCAACTCTATTGGCTTTTCCCCACTGTTGGGACTGAGTAGCGGCCCCAACTGCTGTGAATTCCTGACCTCCACGCAGCAATGAAGTAAAGCTTTGGGAAGAGGAATGAGTAGTGGGGATATTTGCAAGGCCACTGTGGCCTACTCCAGGCCCAGCTCAGCTTTCACCAGGCCCCTTCCCAAGGAGTATCAAATTACCCCAAAGAGGCCCACCAACACCAACCACTGTACTTCTGGCGCAGAGAGATGATAAATAAACAAAGGGCTGGAAGATAAATCACAGTTTATGAAGGGCCCTTCAAGGCTTGGCAGGTTTTTGTGCTTACCTCTTGCCTCCTAAGATTCTGCCTTTCTTTGCCAAAAATGACATTTTGCTGACTCTTAAAAAAAAACCCCAACAACTGTTGAGGGTAGGGTTTTACAAGCTGGATTGGAATGATTACGTTGTCCTCCTTGAGGCCTAAGAGAACATATGTACTACAAATCTACCACTCCACTTGTAAGTTGTGCTCTAGCTTCTTGGAGGGTTATTGAAATAATTGAGTAAGTTTAAAGGAGGGGAAACCCACACAAAGGTAGCCAAATCCATAAAGAATGAGCTTCTTGGGGCGGCTAGGTGGCGCAGTGAATAGAGCGCCGGCCCTGGAATCAGAAGGACCTGAGTTCGGAGCCGGCCTCCGACACTTAATCCGCACAAACAAAAACCTAGCTGTGTAACCTTGGGCAAGTTACTTAACCCCAATTGCCCTAAAGGGGCGGCTAGGTGGCGCAGTGAGTAAGAGCACCGGCCCCTGAGTTGGGATGATCCAAGATCAGATCTGGCCTCAGAAAATGAGCACCCACGCATAAATAATGACTAGCCGTGTAACCTTGAGCAAGTTACTTAACCCCAATTGCTTTAAAAAAAAAAAAAAAAGAATGAGCTTCTTTTATTCCTGAGGAGGTGCTCATTGATACACCCTAATTTAGTCCTTTATCAAATCATGCCTGGACTTCTTCAATCATTTCCTAACCAGTACTCCTGCCCTTAATCTCTTCCTTTTCTCTAATTCATCAGCAAGGTAGCTAACAAATTAATCTTTATGAAGCCTAGGTTTGCTCACATTACCCCATTCCCAATGGCTCCCTATCTCCCAACTCTAAATTCTTTAGCTCAGCATTCAGTACTTTCTATGATCTGACTCCAATTGCCAGTCCCTGGCACATGGTAATTGCTTAATAAATGTTTATTGATTGATTAATTGTCTTTCCAGCCATATCTAGAGATCTGGCTTTACCACTAATTAGCTCTGTGTTCTTGGGCAAAAACATTTGACCTTTTCTGGGCTTTGGTCATCCATATGTCAAATGGAGGGCAGGTAGGTGGTGCAGTGAACAGAGTGCCTGGAGTCAGGAAGTCCTGAGTTCAAATCCAATCTCAGCTACCCATTAGCTGCAACCCTGTGTGAGTCACTTAACCTGTTTGCCTCAGTTTCCTCATCTGCAACAAGAGCTGGAGAAGGAAATGGCAGCGAAGGAAACCTCAAATAGGGTCACAAAGAGTTGGACATGACTGAACAACAATAACACGGATGTACTCCCACCTTTCCTTCTTAATTCACAGGTGTGTTGTTTTTTTTTTTTTGCCTTTTTTTTTTTTGGAGAGGGAAGGTGGGGCAATTGGGGTTAAGTGACTTGCCCAAGGTCACACAGCTAGTTTTGTGTAAAGTGTCTGAGGCCAGATTTGAGCTCAGGTTCTCCTGACTCCAGGGATGATTCTCTATTCACTTAGCGGCCCCCACAGGTGTGTTATTAAGATCAAGTGAGATAACAGATTTGAAAGTACTTTCACAAGTTGATGGTGCTATAGGAATGTAAGGTAATCTTTACTCTCATATCTCTGCACTTCTTAATGTGTCCCCTCCCTGAAAACCCACTTCATTACCTGGCTCTGCTTGCCCCCAAAACTCCCAGTTTAAAGCTACATCCTCTCTGACCATTCCAGCTTACTGTGATCTCTCCTTTCTCTGAGTTAGAAGGTCAGCCAGGAATTAGGGAGTGTATTGGGCTTGGAGCTAGGAAGACCTGTCTCACACAGTTATGGGATTTGACTTTTAGGTGCTTCATTTTCTGCAGACTAACCACCTGAGATAACAGATGTAAAACACTTCTCAAACCTTAAAGCATTCTATAAAAAACAACAACTTATAATTATTATTTTAGAACAGTACATGAACCACTTATTTAGCACATTGTTGAGTATTATGGTTCCCTCCCACCCACCCCCCATCCTTAATGTGCATATTTTTCTTTTGTGTACAGTCCTTGAGGGACCCCTCCCCTTACTCCCAGCTGTTTATCAATGCATCCTCAACAAATTCATTGAGTACCTCCCAGGGGCTAGACATTAAGGATATAAAGACAGAAATGTAAGCTCCCTGCCCTCAGGTCTTAAATACTTTGTCAATTCCCTATGTATTTTGGACATCAGAATCAAAGATTTTTTTTTTCTTGATTAAAAGTTTTCTTTCTTATTTTAATTGTATTGATTTTGTTCATACAGAAGTTTTTTATTTTTACTTTATCTAAGTTCTCTCTAATCTAAACTGTCTATTTTATCCTTTAGGATTATCTTTATTCCTTCTTTTTGTTAATTATTTTCCCCTAAGCATAGAGTTGAAAGTTACCTTTTAAAATTTTCCTCTAATATTTTTATGATGCAACCTTTGATATATATGTATATGTATATGTATATATATATATATATATATATATATATATATATACATATACATGTATATGTTACACCATCACTTGGGGCTTATTGGGGTACGTGGTGTGAAATTTTAGTCTGAACCTTGTTTCTGCCAAACTGTTTTCTAAGCAGTTCTGTTGATTGGAGAATCCTCCTCCAGTGTTTGATGTTCCCAGGATATCTATCAATTGGTTTCTGTGCTTGATTGCTTCTGAGACTTGCTTATTTATTCTTTTCCACAGTGCTTCTTTTCTAACCTTTAACCTGTAGCAAATAGTTTTGATGATTACTGCTTTATAATATAGCTTGAAATCTGCAAATACTAGACCTCTTGCTTTTTTCATTATTTCCCTTCAGATTCTTGATCTTTTGTTCCCTCAAATGTATTCTGTTATTTTGTTCAATTCTCCAAAGTAAGTTCCTGGGAGCTTAGTTTGCATTCTACCAGATATATAACTTAAGTAGTAAGGTCATTTTTATGTATTGGCACAGTCAAATCATGCAGAAGAAACCTTTCCAATTTGTTGAATTGAACAAAATTAGACTCTCCATCAGAAATTGTGTCATCTTTTGGCTTTAGAAAGATACCTTTGGTCATACTCAAGAATAATCCTTTTATTCTTTTGTTTTTTAATGTTTGAAATATAAGCAAGTATTATGTTTTGTTGCTAGAGTTTCCTACTATGCCAACCATTGGTTGACATGAACATTTGCTTTTGATATTAGTATGATTTGTTTTGTTTATAGTTTATAATTTCAGTTCATATGTGGGCTGTACAATTTCTCTTTCTGTGATCAGTTGTCTGTATTATTTCCTATTCTATTAAATAGGCTATCTTATATAAATGTTACTAATTTCTTTAAAATGTTCAGTTTTATTGGCATGTCATTGGTTATGGACTAGAAGATGATAAATAACAACAATAATGTTTCTTTTATGTCTTCTCCTTTGTGAATTTTCTATTCTCATTTTTTATTTTGATAATTTGTTTTCTTCTTACTTTAAAAAATCAAATTAGCCAGTGTTTTCTCTATTTTATTGGTATTCTTTTTTTTAAAAATTGCCCTTTATTTTCTTTATCATCTCGATAGTCTTTTGGGGGGCAAATTTGTTTATCTCTGATTTTTAGTATCCTTGCTTTTGTGTTTATTTGACATTGATTCTCTAGATTTTTTTATTTGCATGTGCAATTTAATTTATTGGATGTTTCTTTCTCTTTAGTTGATGTTCCCAGAACAAAAAATTTCCCTCATAGAGTATGTTAGCTACATTATAGATATTTTGGCATAATTTCTAATTGTTATAATTTTCTTTAATAAAATTATTTTTGATTTGTTTTTATCTACTTATAACATAGATTGAATTGCTTATTTTCCATTTAAGTGTGAATCTTTTAATAATATTCCCTGATTTATTTTAATTGTTAATCCTTACAGTTTATAAAGGGTATGTTCAATATTTCTGCGTGTTTCCTTTTGTTTGTAAATTCTTTATATTATTGAACATGGATTATTTTTATAAATGTGCCATTAGTGTTAAAAACAAGCATGAATATTCCAATTCAGTAATTACTGAAGGTTTAATTTTTTTATCCAATATTATATCTACTTCTATTATTCTATTCAGATCTGTACTTTCTTTTTCTGTTTATCTTCTATTGAATTTATCTAACTCTAAAAGAGAAATATTGAAGGCCCCAACATTTATACCAAATAACAAAAAAAAAAGCATGGTTTTCTCTTGTGCCTATAAAAACATGTGACCTCTTCTCCATACTTTTCTGGTGCTGATTTCAAATATAGCTTCAGATTTTATCTATCACTTCCTGTTTTTTTTTTCCTGGGAATCATAGTTTTATATTTTAAAAGTTCATTTTTTAAAAAATAACACAATTATGCTCATTTATCTCACCTGAAATGTAACTATTAATTATTTTATATTGTATCTTTGCCTATTAAAAATCCCTTTTCAGCAAACAAGAGTAGTTGGGACAGTTAGGTAGCCCAGTGCATAGAATGCCGGGCTTTTAGTTAGGAAGACCTGATTTTAAGTCCAGCCTCAGAAAATTACTAGCCATGAGGCTCTGAGCAAGTCACCTCCATTCGCCTCAGTTTGCCTCAGTTTCCTCAAGTAAAAATGGGTCTAATAATAGTCCCTACTTTCCAGGGTTGTGAGGATCAAATGAAATAATATTTATAAAGTGCTTAGCACAGCACCTGGCACATAGTGGGCCCTGTGTAAATGTTAGCTGTTACTCTTGCTTTGCTATAACATTTGCACTGTGGAAATTTCTTGTGGAAATGTTTTCTGCACTTATCCCTGATAGTGCTTAGATTTTCCGGAAAGAAACACAAACGTGTATCTAAGAAATGGATATGCCATGTCATATCCCACAACTGTATAGGCTTTAAGATCACTGACAATTTCTTGGTAATTTTCTGCCTGGTAATTTCCCTAAAAGTTTTTATTTACTTAAAAAAATGGTTCCCATGGAAATTCTTCAAGTTAGTTAAAATGTTTTTCAATATGTTCATCTTTCATCAGTTCTCTTATTTAGGGACCTACAAATATTCTTTTTTTAAAAAAAGAAGTACCCTTTCTGATTCCCTGAAATTTATTTTGCAAATAAAGAAAATGTATACCATTTTGATATCTCATCTTGGCAACATTTTTAATAGCTTTCAATTAGTTTATTGTGCTATGGAAGTAAGAAAGCTTTTTTCCAGAACGATCAGTGGTTGACTTAACAAATTTTTCTCTCTTTGAATCAGTTTTTTCTTTTTCTTTTTTTTTTTTTAATACAGGGCAGCTTCCCCCCACCCTTTCCCATTCACAAATAAAGCAGCAGTACTGGTATGCTTATGCTGTAATCCTAATAAAAGCACAATCACTTTCAGATCTCAATACATATGCCAAGCATACTTTTTCCTATTGCAGCAATGATTCTGACCCCCACTGCCTGAAAGTCAGTTATATTACATTTCACCCCTCCCCTAGGAATATACCTTTAAGAATATGGGGAGTGTCTAGCTTCTGTCATTGGTTCAAGCCTCCACTAATTGTGTTCCCTCAATTTTAGGGGTCTCCAGTACTCTGGGTCTATTTACCACTTAAAAGTCAGATTAGCTTTTACAGAGGCATTATTTACTTCAACGAACAAACAGCAAAAATTAACACAAATATTCCTCCCAACACTTGGGGAAGGCATAATCCCTGTTTATAAAACTTTAGTATTTGGAGGGGAGAGTAAAATTAAGCCCACAGTTTAATTCAATTCCTGTATAGTACAGTCCCACTAACCTCCATGTCCAAAGTCCCTTTGGGTTTGCCTCCCTAGACCTCAGCTTCTCAGGGCTTTTCTTCTGGACTGGCAGCAATATCTGATCTTGAATCCTAGTTCCATGGTCACTAAGATTCCAGCTCCCACATAGGGAACTCCATTGCTTGTACCTAGAACTCAAAAGGACAAATGAAATGGACTCAAAACCCCTGAACTCATTTCTCAAAGCCACAGGGCCTAAGGTGTGTGTGTGTGTGTGTGTGTGTGTGTGTGTGTGTGTGTGTGTGTGTGTGTGTGTGTGTATAGTCCTTCCCCTCACTAAACTTGGTATATGCTGTTCATGCTCTGGGTGAACAGGACTCTTCCTCATGGACACCACTGGAAAGAGAGAACAACTGTCCCAATCTGGTAGACTTAGCTCAATCCATCTATACTACTAATGGAAAGAAACTGCTTCTATCATGGTAGGAGAATGCAGAATATCTTTTCCTAGAATCAGATCCTTGTCATCTCCCACAAGGGCCTCCATTTTAGGTGATAGAGACGAACACCAAAACAGGATTATAGTTTAATTCTTTTTAAGAAATGTTCTTGTTGTGAACATAAAGTTATGATGCTTGCTTGCAGTAGATTACATTCTGTTAAAAAAAAGCTGAAAGTTCAACTTTTTAGATGTTAAAAGGTCATTTAGGTCTGCTCTGGGCCAAACGATGCAGGAATGCAGGACCATCAGCTACTGTTCTGCAGGAATTGCCTCATTGTATTAGACTTGATAAAACAGAAAGTTGTTTATTTACCAAGGATGAACCAAATTTCACTTCAGGACAAAAAATTTCTATAAGCAGCTTTTGAACCAGACTGAGACTAAGAGCCTTCCCCCGGTTATCCTCTATACAACATACATATATGAACACAAATCCTTTGAAACCAAGTCATGACTTTGCAGTTGTTTCAGCCTTTTCTTTTCTGACCAAAGAGTTAGGCAGCTTTTACCCTCAGCATTTCTATCCTAGGAAGTACCTTTATCAGTAGACCTTATGATGGAGGGTTTGGCAGAAGTAATCAATGGCATTGTCTATGGAACTTTCTTACTTGTTGGTAATAATGGCAGCATGACCAGTGGAAAATCTGGCTGCTACTGTAAAGAGAAGAGGGCAAAAACTGCATACCTGAAAAAGAGAGAAATCTGTTGCCCTTCCAATCTTTTCTTCAATTGTGAGCAATGTTAATTATTCTAGATTGAACAATTCTGATCAAAAGAGAGGAGGAAGAAGAAGGGGAAGGAGGAGGAAGGAGGAGCAAGGAGGAGAAATAGAGAGACAGAGAGATGGGGGGAAGGAAGGAGAGACAGACAGAGAATGAAGCCACAGAGCCTGCTAAATCTGAATCCAGGCCTGAAATTCATGATGCTTTGGATTGTCATGGGTTTGAGGCAGAAGGAAAGAGAAAAGCAGAATCCCCAAAAGGAACAAGAATCTGAAAATGAGATTCCACAGCTAATTCCAATCCAAGCAGCATTCCCTCCAAAGTGCCCAGAGTTTCAGAAAGTAGCCTTGAGTCTGTAGGAGAATCAATGCTGAAAAACCTCAAGCTAAGATTCCTGGTTGGAAGAGAAGGGCCATGTGGCTCAGGACACCCCAAAACAGACTAGCTAAAGATGTCTCTGGTAAAAGACAAAAGCAAGAAGCTCAGGATCCCCAAAGAGGCAGAGAAAGAAGGTAATACCTAGTGGTAACAGCCCTGAAAAAGACTCCCAAGAAGCCAGTACCAAAGTCCCTTATTACTCATGATAAAGTAGCCAAAGTTATGCAATCAGTCCCCAAATCCCAAAACTCTCAGTCAAAAGCAGAAAAAATCACAAGTCCCCCAGTCAGCCTAAATATCTTTTGAATGACTTATTTAATAAAATCTGTTTGTACTTGCTGTTCTGTCTACTTGCCCACATAACGAAAACAATAAATGAATGCCTTAAAAAAATTCATGTTGATTGCTCAATTGTATTTTTTTGTATCTCTGTAGGGGACTTGATAAAAACCCTTTGGTTATTTATTTATTTTGCATTTTTCATAGTACCCTGCACCTGGCAAGTGCTTAATAAACATTGGCTTCTTACTCTTCCTTCCTTTTTTCCTTCCTTCCTTCCTTCCTTACTTCCTTTCTTCCTTCCTTCTTTCTTTCTTTTCTTTCTCTCTGTTTTTCCTTCCTTTCCTCCTTCCTTCTCTCTCTCTTTCTTGAATTGACCCTCATATACTATAGATGAAGCACATTAATCCATTTAACAAAACATAGCTATCACTGAATGATACTGACCAGTCTAATTGGTAATTAGATTTATTAGATTCAAAAGGTATCTGCTCTGAAAAATATCTCCTGAACTCTTTCCTTTTGGATCCAGTATTAACAGCCTTATAGTTCTAGTCTCCACATCGAGCCAATGGTTCTAGCAATAATGAAAGATATCTGTAGTTAACAGTCTTAGAAAAATAGAACATTGCATAATGTAGCGAATGGAGCACTGGGCAGGTGCGATGGTGAGAGGTTTGGGGGGAGGGGGACCTGACTTTGGAATCAGAGGTCCTGGGCCTGAGTCCTCCTTTTGCTACCTGTTATCTGTATGACCTGGGTCCTTTAACTCTAGTTTTCTCATCTGTAAATTAAGGAGGTCGGGCTACACAACTTCTAGTGTCCCTTCTGGCTCAAATCCTATGATCTTATGACCTTGTTACCCATCCTAATTCTACTACTAACTGACTGTGTCGCCTTCTACTCATCATTTCCGCTGTCTAGGCCTTACTTTCCATCAGCAAAATGATAGCTAATACTAGATGAGATTTTCTTCTATTCTATTTTGGTGCAGTTTCTGATCAAAAGAGATGAGGAGGAGGAAGGAGAAGAAAGAGGAGGAGAAGGAGAAAGAAGAAGGAGGAGGAAAAGGAGGAGGAGGAGGAGGAGAGACAGAGACAGAGAGATGGGGGAAAGGAAGGAGAGACAGAGAGACAGAAGTTTGATACCCAGGGAAGCTTCAAACCCAAAAATTTTTGAGCCATTTTCAAGACCCTTAAGGACAACATCATCTTCCCTCTTTGGGTCTCAGTTTCCTTATATGTAAAATGATGAGGTTGGACTACATAATCTCTAATGTCCTTTCCAGCCTTAAGTTCTATTATTTTATGAAAGTAATAGATGACCTGAATCATAGATTTAGGATAGGTAGGAACCTTAGAGGAAATCTAGGTGGCACAGTGAATAGAGTGCCAGAGTACCAGGTCTGGAGTCAGGAAGACTCATCTTCCTGAGATCAAATCTGGCCTCAGACACCTACTAGCCCCATGGTCCTTAGCAAGTTACTTTCCCTGTTTCTCAGTTTTCCTCATCTGTAAAATGAGCTGGAAAGGAATGGCAAACCACCTTAATAGCTTTTTTTTTCTTTTTGGAGGGCAATTGGGGTTAAGTGACTTGCCCAAGGTCACATGGCTAGTTTTTGTGTTAAGTGTTAGAGGCCATATTTGAACTCAGGTCCTCCTTGACTCCAGGGCCAGTGCTCTATTCACTGTGCCACCTAGTCACCCCACCATCTTATTATCTTTGCCAAGAAAACTCCAAATGGAGTCATGAGTCAGACATGACAGAGAAACAGCTGCAGAACAACAAAGGGATCCTAGAAGTCATCTTAATTCCTCATTTGACATTCATTAAGTACCTACTATGGGCCAGGCACTATGCCAGCCACTGGGGACACAAACAAGATAAGTTCTCTCAAAGAGTTCCCAACCTGATGGGACTCTTACTTGAATCGGAGTCCTCTGACTTCAGATGCAGTGTTCTTTCCATTACATTTGGTTGTGAGCTCCTCTAGAGCTGGGACTGGCTTTTGCCTTTCTTTGTATTGTATTCTTTGTCATTGCTTTTTCTTGATTGACTGAAGCCACCCTGGGTAATCCTTCCCATTCAGGCTGTTTCCTCCTCCCTTGCCCTCCTATACCCACCCCCACCTCCATGACCAGAGCTGTTGTTTCAGTTGTGCCCCACTCTTTATGACCCCATTTGGGGTTTTCTTGGCAAAGATCCTGGAGCACTTTGCCATGTCCTTCTCTGGCTCATTTTAAAGATGAGGAACTGAGGCAAAATGGGTCAAGTGACTTAGCTGGGATCACACAGCTGGCAAGTGTCTGAGGCTGGAGGCAAATTCTTGAAGATGTGTTTTCTTGATTCGAAGCCCAGTGTTCTATCCACTGTGCTACCCAGCTGCCCAGTGACAAGAGTATTTCTCTTTTAAAAAAAGAAAAACGCAAAGAGAATAATCTCTTCACTTTTGGGATACAGAAGATTTCAGCATGATTTGTGTGGTCCATAATTTAGCCCCCCGCCCTCCCCGCCCATTATGCCTCTTGGCAGGGTTGTCCAAATGCAGCCTAGAGTGCATCTTAACTTTCTTGCTTAAGTAGACCATGTTGGGGGTGGAGTAGGGGGGAGGGAGTCTGTGTCTGACTGAGAAATCATCATTGCTTTAGTAAAGTGCTACTATTGTCATGATCTTCCCAAAAAGACATAATAGGCATATTCATATGGGGCCTGTTGTTTACAAGGAATTCATTCAATGTTCCTTGTAGCACACAAGACAGCTTTAAATCTCCTAGACCAGGAGCCATTTAGTTTAAGGGTTTGTGCCAAACTGTTTTTTTTCCACAAGCTCCTTTTCTTATTTTTGGATGAAGTCAATTGACCATGAAATGGCTCTTTATTACAAAATGGAATTCCTAAGCTCTCCCTGAGAATTCATGGGTTAAATTGTGGTTTGAGGCCCATTAAGGTACTATTGGATTATGGTGAAATCTTTCCGAATGTTAACTTTACTGCATAAAGTACTTGGAAACTCAAAGCAGTTCCAGGTCCACAGTATATGAGTACCAAATGATTCTTTCAAATGACATTTACACTTATTAAGTCAATAGATTGGCTTGAAAATGTAATTCCTTTGTTCTGCCTTTTCTTATGAACAGGAAAGAAGAATTTTTCTTAGTCCAGCATGGGGTAAAATGTTAACCTGATTATCTGCTAAACATTTTTCTTAAATTAATACTTTTTATGGATATGTTAGTTGAATTTAATTATCAATACAAATAGAATTTTCTTAGGATTTCTCCCAGAAACAAATGATCTTTCCTGTTTGTATACCACTTATGTCTGTGTAGGCTCAATTTGGTATATTTCTTTTTGTGGTCTTAGCCCTGCTATCAGATTATATGCTGCTTGAGGACGGGAATGGTCTTTTTCACCACTTGGGTGGTTGTCCAGAGAGATGCATTTACTTGTCCAAGGTCATACATATAGCAAGTGGCTGGGTCTTAATCTCTTCTCTCCAAATTTGGTGGTCTTTCCCTCTACAGTAACACCCTTCTGAGAGATCTATTTGATCACTTTGAATAAGATCTTCTACCAACACTTCTTTTAGAAAAGCATAGTAAAGAGGGAAAAAAGGATGACTAGATTTCCTGGTGTTCTTATGATTGATTCCTGAGATGGTATGTTACCATATACCATTGAATTTCTGTGGATTCCATTGGATCAGGATGCTTCTTTTGGTCAGGCATTAATTTATATTTGGTCCTAGAGTCTGGAAGACTCATTTCCCTGAGTTCAAATCTGGCCTTAGACATTTAATATCTATGTGACCCTGGTCAAGTCATTTAAACCTGTTTGCCTCAGTTTCCTAATTTATAAAATGAGCTGGAGAAGGAAATGGCAAGCCATTCCAATATCTTTGCCAGCAAAACCCCAAATGGATTCACAAAGGGTCTGAAATTACTTAAAATGACTAAGCAATAACAAAAAGGAGTCGAAGTACAAAGCAAGCTGTATCAATATCTGTTTTTATTTTTATTTCCCTGCTCCCTTTCCTGAATCCTATTCATTCATCCATTTTAGATTGCCCATGCATCAGTGACATCTGACTCTTTTTCTCCTGACCTATGATGATTTCATGTTGACTTCTGGAACCTGTACATGCCTTTTCTGAACCTTTTCACAGGTCTCTGGGATTTTGGGGGTTAGAGTAGAGGTGACCATAATGTAATAGAGTGGGATATTATTTAGTAATTCCTTGAAAAGAGGAAACAACTGGAATTTAGTAGAAAGAGCCCCAAGACTCAGGTTCTAAGCCCTCCCTGGCCCCTAGATTTCTGGATGACTGGGTAAGTAACTTCTTGTCTCTGGCTCTTAATTTCATCTTCTGTAAAATTAGGATTTTGAATTAAAGTATTTCTCAAGTCCCTTCTAATTCTAATGGTCTGGTGCCTTCCAATGGATATCAGCAATTTTGTTTTTTTTTTCACTTGGAACAAACAAAAACCTTGAAATTTAGGAAGTGAAAACTCAGAATGTTTTTCTCTGAGAATTTAAAAAAATTATTTACCTTATAATCACTTAATATTCTTTCCCATTGTAAATCCCTCCCCTCATTGAACAATGAGAACAAAGAAAAAGACAACCCTCATAAATATGTGAACAGTTCAGCAAATCAAATTCTCCCATTGGCCAAGCCCAAAACAAGTATTTTGTTCTGCATTTGGTCCATCATATCTCTGTCAGGAAGCGGTAATACATTTTGTCATCAATTCTTTGCCCTCAAGGTTTATTATTACATTTGTAAGTGTTCTAAAGTCTTTCAAATTTTTTTCTTTATGATATTGCTGTTGTAAATATTATTGTCTTAATCCTCTCTTCACTCTGCATTAGTTTACAGAGCTCTTCCAAGTTTCCTTTGAAACTGTCCATTTCAGGGGCGGCTAGGTGGCACAGTGAGTAAGAGCATTGGCCTCGGAGTTGGGATGACCCGAGATCGAAACCGGCCTTAGAAAATGAGCACCCACACATAAATAATGACTAGCTGTGTAACCTTGAGCAAGTTATTTAACCCCAATTGCTTTTAAAAAAAAGAAACTGTCCATTTCATAATTTTTATGGCATAATAATATCCCATTTCATTTATATACCAAAATTTTGTTCACCCATTCCCCAGTAAAAGGTTATACCCTCAATTTTCAGTTTGAGACTACTGTGAAAAGAATTGTTATAAATATTTTTGTACATATGAATCAGTTTCCCTTTTATTTGTCTCTTTGGGGTATAGAACAGGGATTGTCTTTTGCCTCTTTTTGAATCCCCTGGGCTTAGTATAGTGTGTGACATAGAGTAGGCACTTAATAAATGTTAATTTATTAATTGATTGAATGAAAAAGAGCTATATCAAAAGGTATGCAGAATTTAGTGACTTTTTATGTGTAGTTTCAAATTGCATTTGTCCAATTTGCAGATCCACCAACAATACATTAGGGTGCCCTTTTCCCCACAGCCCATCCAGCATTTTTCATTTTTATCTTTTTGTCATCTTTGACAATCTGAAGATGGGAAGTAGAACCACTGAGTTGTTTCAATTTGAATGTCTCTAATTATTAGTAATTTGGAGAATTTTTTCATTGTTTATAGATTGGATTTATTCCTTTGAAAACAGCCTGTTCATATCCTTTGACCTTTTATTTACTGGGGACAGCATGACTTTCTTAAATTATTTGGAGTCTCTAAGAAGAACAAATGTTATAGATAAGCAAAATTAAAGGCTTACTGAAGCTAATTGAATAGAGTTACAGCATGAATTGAACTTTTATTGTAGAGTGGGTTTTTGTTTTATTTTGATTGGTCCAAACCACTGATTTCATCTGGGTAGAGAGCTCCAAGTATAGACAGTCCTTTCACTAGTACAGATTGACAATGGTCTGTAACTTACAATTATAGAAGTTGCCTGGGATGATGAAAAGTTAAGTGACTTGCACAGAATTACTCAATTAGTAATGTATGTATCAGAACCCAAGATTTGTAATGAATTGATTTTGTATGTATACTGAACCCAGGATTTCCTGATTCCAAAGCTTTCATTATATCCATGATGTCACCTGTCATTTACAATGAAATTGAAAATCATACATTTTAATTTTCTCTTACAGTTAACTCTTTTTAAGGCTCAGCTCAAGTACCATCTTCTAGAGACCTTTTCTGATTTTCTCCATTTGTTAATGTGCCCCCTCCCCTTGTCTTTTATCTTCTACCTAATCTGTATTTATTTACTTGTAAAGATTTTACTGTATTCAGTAAGAATGTAAATTCCCTAATAGTCTGCATTATCTTACTTTTATATTTTTATACCCATTACCTAGTAGGCACTTCATACATAGTTGGTGGTCAACTTACTTCAGTGCTTTTAACATTCATGGTCTTTTTTGATCCTTAAAGCAGCTACCTTAGAATAGATGGTTCAAGTGTCACTATCCCCATTTTTCTCATCATTGAGGCATTTCAATTGTGTTTGACTTTTCAGAATCTCATTTGGGGTTCTCTTGGCAAAGATATTAGAGGTTTGCCACTTCTTTCTTTAGTTCATTTTACAGATGAGGAAACTGAGGCAAACAGGGTTAAGTGACTAACCCAGAGTCACATAGCTAGTAAGGCTGGATTTGAATTCTGGTCTTCTTGACTCCAGGCCCAGAGCTCAATCCACTATACCTCCTAGCTGAATGTGAGAGAGGTGAAGTGATTCCTCTGAGATAATAGATACACTACAAAGCCAAGTCTGGGGTCCACGGGCTGGATTAAAAAGGCATATTAATGCATTTTGAAATGCAAGAATGTAAAATGTATAATGGTATTTCTGCTATGCCACATATTATGTTTTCCTCAATAATGAAAGGACTAGGCCCTCATTGGCCAATCCCATACTATACCTCTAAACTTGCTCTTACAACAAATGAAAAACGAGGTCATTATTAAAAGTTAGAGTCATGGGGTGGCTAGGTGGTACAGTGAATAGTGCACTGCCCCTGGAGTCAGGAGGACCTGAGTTCAAATCCATCCTCAGACATTTAACATTTAACTAGTCGTGTGACATTGGGCAAATCACTTAACCCTAATTGCCCCTCCAAAAAAAAAAAAAAAAAAAAAGTTAGAGTCACAAAGTTTGCAAATCCCTTGCAATCAACAAGTGAAAAGAATATAAAAAATCCTCATATTTATCTAAATTTATATATTTATACATATCTATGTAAGTTATATAAAATTATATTTTCTTAAAATATCATCATTACAATTCATAATGAATTGTAATTCATTAGAAACTAATATAATAAGAAACTAATTACCAAAAATACATCAAGTTCTCAGCACAAAGCAATGACAAATTCATATCTTGTGTTGTGTTTCTCTCTGTGTTCTTTTTTTTAAGCCTTTTCAAGTCAGTTTGGAATAATCATTTTAAAACCTTTTGTGATTATTTCAATTATTTTCTGGCACTTAAGAAAATAGCCTTAGTCTTTCCATTTGTACATATAGGAAGAATGGCCCTAAAAGTACTCTGGCCACATTTCCTTCCTTCCTTCCTTCCTTCCTTCCTTCCTTCCTTCCTTCCTTCCTTCCTTCCTTCCTTCCTTCCTTCCTTCCTTCCTTCCTTCCTTCCTTCCTCTCTCTCTCTCTCTCTCTCTCTCTCTCTCTCTCTCTCTCTCTCTCTCTTTCTCTTTCTTTCTTTCTGTATCTGAGGTTGGATTTGAACTCAAGTCCTCCTGACTCCAGGGCCTGTGCTCTATTCACTGTGCCACCTAGCTGGTCCCCAGCCACATTTTCAACATTGCTAGGTTGTACTCTGATTAGGGATCCAGTCAAATTCAAGCTTAGCTTGATGGCAATTGGATAAAGCCCTGGGCCTGGAATCAGGAAAACTAGAGTCCAGACTCAGATACTTAATAGCTATGTGACACTAGGCAAATAATTTAATTTCTATTTAGCTCAGTTTCCTCAACTGTGAAATGGTTGTGAGAATCAAATGAGAGATTATTTGTAAAAAAAAACCAATAAAACCTTTTAGGAGAATGAATGGCACATAGTAGGTGCTATGTAAATATTTATTCCATTCCCCTCTCTCCCTTCATTTTCCCTTTCACACCTTGAGGTGAAGAACAAATGAGATCATACTTGTAAAGTTCTTAGCAAAGCACTTGGCACATAGTAGGTTTTTTTCCTTCTTGTCTCCCATGAATATAACCACAAAAGCAACTTAAGATTCTCAGCTGCAGAAGTGCTCCAACTCATGTTCCTTAGCATTGTGTGTGCTTGCTGAAGCCACAGAATTGGAAAAGGCCAAAGAGATCAACTCTTTATGGCACAATCTAGTGTCAGAGCTGGATCAGACCTAGGAGATCATCTAGTCTATCATCTATCATATTAGATCTAGTAGATCATCTATCATAGATGAGGAAACAGGCCTTTAGAGGGGAAATGACTTACCCAAAGTCATGCCCTAGTTAAATTCAATTCAGCAAATATTTAAATACCTACTACATGTAAGAATTTGTGTTGTAAATGCAGGTGATACAAAGGCAAAAATGTGAAATAACCCCTCCTCTCAAAGAGCACAGTTTCCACTTGCGTGGAGTGTGGTGGGATGGGGTATATATAACAGGTATATAGAGAGGTAAGTACAAAGCAATTTCTAACAGAGCTGGGATTAAAACCCAGGGCCTCCCAATACTTAATCTTCTGTTCTTTCATAAGTCTCACCTTATATTTGTGTCTGGAAGAACTATGTCATGCTCCATGCCCATTGTGCTGAAACTTGAGTTGAACAATCTTGTGATGCTTTTTCCTAGACTTTTAGCTTTGGAAATGGAGGAAGGAAGCAAATTATGAAGAAAGAAAGGAAGAGAAAGAAGGAAGAAAATAAGTAAGAAAGAGTCGCCAACTGACAAATTGCCCCATAGTGCTATTGACCAACTTTCTGATGGAATTCCTCCAGATAAGAAAAAAAAAACCCCTTTCCCCCATTACAATGAAAATTAAGTGGAGATTTCTTAGAGATACTGGCCCTAGCTTATTATTCTGTTAGCTGGAGGGACTGGAAGTTTGCCTTGTGTCTGTGGGTCTGGACTCTGGTCTATTAAAAATGCTTAAGGAAGAAGGGAGTTTTAAGTCAAATGAATAGTGTTTGTGAAAACACAAAAATGAATATGGGATAGCCCAAGAGCTTAAATTTTCTTGAGCAATGAAAAAAATTGTCCTTTGTCCCCCTCCCTACCTCCTGTGATTGAGAAATATCTTTTCAAACCACCTTACTACATTTCATTTTACTTGTTGAAAAATAGAATCTGAAGGTCACATGAGGGGTGATGACATGTGGTACAAACTGGTGCAACTCCTCAGTTAAAGGTTTCCATGATATTGTATGTGGATGTATTGGGGTGGGGGGCAGCCTTCATCTAAGGCATGGCCACATTAATGGAGCTTACATTTATGCAAACAAAATCAGATTTAACCAAACTCTGTGGTTTTGGTTTGTGTAATTAGCTGCTGTTCTCACACTGGCATGCCATGTGGCAAGGACAGGGAAACATCTCACCCAGCATTAAGATGGACTGAACAGAGTGAATATTTGAGCTCTGGTCCAATGAAAACCTAGCCCAAGTGAAGAAAATAGTTGAGCTATGATTTCAATCAATTTAGACAGCCAATTTGGATAACCCAGACAAACAAGACTGTTATTTTCCACATTAGAAGACTTTTTAATTATTGAGCTAATTATTTCAACTCTACACTTTTTTTTTTTTGCCATCGTTGGAAAGTCCAGGAAGTCTCCTGGAGAAGTCTCTTGAATTATATTTTAAACCATTGTAGTCCATCTCTGTTGACTTGAAAATTTGTCTACAGTAAATGGAGTTTGTTTATCGATAATATATAGCATGGGGCAGCTTGTTGGCACAGTGGATAGAGCACTGGGCTGGGAATCAGGAAGACTCATCTTCCAGAGTTCATATCTGGCCTCAGGAACTTAGTAGCTATGTGACCCTGGACAAGTCACATAACTCTATTTACCTCAGTTCCTCATCTATAAAATGAACTAAAGAAGCAAATAGTAAACCACTTCAGCATCTTTGCCAAGAAAACCCCAAATGGCATCATGAAGAGTCTTTTTTTTTTTCAAGAGATATCAATAAAAATTTATTTTAAGAAGAGAGAGCTCTAGACTTGGAGTTAGGAGACCTGAGTGAACATCCCAGGCATGATTCTCATTAGTTGTATTGCTCTAAGTAAGTAATTGAAATTCTCCGAATCTCCATTTTCTCACCTATACAATCAAGATAGTCATACTTTTCTCTACCCGTTTCACAGAGTTGTTAGGAACATGTTCTTTTTTTTTAAACAAATGCTTTATTAACTTCTGTTTTACATCATTCATTTCTGCCAGATTTTGAGTTACAATCATTTTCCCCCCATTATTCCCCTACCCAACCTCCCAGCATAGCAGTCCCACAAGATATCGCTTCCTCCAATCTTCTCTCTCCCATACCTTCTCCCATATCCCCATCGACTTTTCCATTAGAGGAAGGTGAGCCTTTGTGTCCCAATGCCTGCATATCTTATCTCCCTATTACAAGCAAAAGAGTATTAATAATAGTATTTATATATATTTGAAACATTTAATGTTAAGACCTCGAATTTCAGATCCATTTCCTTCCTCCCTTGTCACCCATTCCCTCTTGAGAGATAAGTAATTCAGTATATGTTGTACATGTCTAGCTATGCAAAACATTATCATAGTAGATATATTGTGCAAGGCTGCTTATAATTCCCTCCCACTCATCCCACCCCCCACCTGGTCCATTCCCTACATGATCCTGTCCCTCTTCTATAGTGGGTACTTCCAACCTCCCTCACCCCAAGGATGCCCTCCCATCCATCATCCCTCCTCTCATCCCCCTTCCCCCTATCCTGCTGCAGGTTGAGATATCCCATTTAGTATGTATGTCATTTTCTCCCTGAACCAAATTCAATGTGAATGTGGTTTTGCCTTTTTAGCCTTCCTTATTCTCCCCCTCCTTTGCAACCACTTCCCCTTGCTTCTTCTACATGGGATAGTTTACCCTACCCTGTCTCTCCCCATCTCCTCTCGCCACTTTCCTCTCTCACCTCATAATTTCATCCCTTGAGTATTCTCCCTTCCCAACAAATTCAACCTATGCCCTCTATCCATATATAACTGTAACCATATACACACACATTCACATATGTATTCATATGACCACACACCCCTCTTCCATTATTTTCATAGTGAGAAAGATATCATCAGTCCCAGTTATTGCTTTTCCATATAGGAATGTAAATAGTTCAACTTTGATAAGTTCCTTTTGATTTCTTTTCCCTGATGACCTTCTCAGGCATCTCTTGCTTCTTGTGTCTGGATGTCAAATTTTCTATTCAACTCTGGTTTTTTCCTCAAGAATGCTTGAAAGTCCTCTATTCCACTGAATGCCCATATTTTCCCCTGAAACAAAATACTCAGTTTTGCTGGGTAGGTGACCCTTGGGTTCATTCCCAGTTCTTTTGCCCTCTGGAATATCATATTCCATGCCCTTCGATCCCTCAGTGTAGAAGCTGCCAGGTCCTGGGCTATTCTGATTGTGTTTCCACAATATTGAAATTGTTTCTTCCTGGCTGCTTGTAGTATTTTCTCCTTGATCTGGGGATTCTGGAACCTGGCTATAATATTCCTGGGAGTTTTCTTTTTGGGATCTTTTTCAGGAGGTGAATGGTGGATTCTTTCAACCTCTATTTTGCCCTCTGGATCTAAAACATCAGAGCAGTTTTCCTTGAGAATTTCTTGAAGGGTGATTTCTAGGTTCTTTCTTTGATCATGGCTTTCAGGTAGTCCAATAATTTTTAAATTGTCTCTCCTGGATCTATTTTCCAGGTCAGTGGTTTTTCCCATGAGATATTTCACATTGCCTTCTAATCTTTCGTTTGTTTGGATCTGCTTAACAGCATCTTGATTTCTCATAAAGTCACTAGCTTCCATTTGCTCCAGTCTAACTCTGAAGGAATGAATCTCCTCAGTGAACTTTTGAGATTCTTTTTCCATCTGGCAAATTCGACTTTTTAAGGCATTCTTCTCCTCATTGCCCTTTTGGGCCTCCTTTGCCATTTGAGTTAGTCTATTTTTTAAGGTGTTGTTTTCCTCAGTCAGGCTGTTGACCCTCATTTCATACTTTTCCTGCATCCTTCTCATTTCTCTTTCCAATTTTTCTTCCACTTCTCTTATTTGATTTTTAAAGTCCTTCTTAAGGTCCTCTATGGCCTGCAACCCGCCCATGTTTTCCCCTGGGGCTTTTGGAGCAGGACTTCTGGCCTCACAGTCCTTTTCCTGTCTATGCCCCCAAAATAGGAATCTAGGGTTGCATTTTTCTGTTTCCTTTGCCTTGGCATGTTGCCACTTAATTGCTTGACTTTTGGGCTTGTTGCCATACTATAGCTTGAAGGCCAGATAGAGGAATTTTCGTCCCAAACGTGTGGGGGGCAACTTCTGTTTCTGGCAAGCTGTAAACCCACCCACGACTTCCACCCTAGATCACAATCCAGATCCAGGGAGGTTAAAGCAAGAGTGATTACCCCCCAAGACTGATCGCTGGATCTCCCTACAATTTGCAGGCCGGGAGCTGGAGCTGCCTCAGAAAACTACAAAATGGCCTGTCTCCTCAGTGGCTTCTAGCCCCCAGGGGAGGGAGCCGACGCATTCCCTAAATACCAGTCCCAAAGTCCATAGGACACTAACCTCTTACTTTGTCCTAGGCATGTCTATGTTGATAATTCTGGAGTCACCACAGCTCCTGGTGTTCTGGGGTTCCTCCAGCTGGCTGCTGGCCCTGCAGCCCTGGAGCTAAAACCTCGGCTCACGAGGACCTGGGCTGGGCTGGGCTCGGCTCCTGCTCTCTGCTGCCAGCTCTCTGCTGCCAGGTCCCAGACTGCTGCACTGGTCCTTCCTGCAGGGCTGCTGGGCTGTCCTCAGCGGGAGGTTAGCTTCTCTGTGTCATTCTGTGGGTGCTGGGGCTCCAGAAGTTGTTCAGAGTCCCCTTTTACATAGTTTGGGGGGAATCTGGGGGCAGAGTGGCTTGGATGAGCTGTTTCTACTCTGTCATCTTGGCTCCACCCCCTGGACTGAATAACAATACGTAGCATAAGCATAGTAAGGTTTTCTCATGTTGGTGGCCATGTCCAACTTCTTTTGTGTCTAAAGTTATCCATCACAGAAGGCTCTTCACCTCTGGAGGCTCAACCTTTTTTGAGGACCATTGTGTAAACTGGACATTATCAAAAAAGGAGAGATTTTTCAATCTCCTTTCTTGATTGTGTCTGAGAAACTTGAGGGCCCCACCCAATGGGAATTGTCCATGGTATGACATGGTCTTGAGTAACCAGGACAGCTATTTGTTTACGGTAAATTATAAAAACTCTCAAAACCCACATTCACTTTTTCCTAGGTTTTCTGCTTGGTTTGGACTGGGGGATTAAACTAGTCATTTTCATTTTCATTGCATTTAGGCATAATCACACTGTAATTGAGTCCAAATTTCCAACTCTGGGGGAGGATTTAAGCTATTTTTCACTATTGTAGCTTTTGTTGAATTTTTTAAAATGAGAACATTCATTTTGAGTCAATAAAAGACTTAGAACTACTAAGTATAAGCAGTGACCTTAAACAGCCAAGATGCTTTTCTGCATATCATTGATCCCTGGAGGAAAAGCTGAGGAACATTCTGAGCATTCTCGTGGGATAGTCCAATTTACAGTGACATCAGATGCATAGTCTGCTGGTGTCCCCAAGTGAAAAGGCTAATTATATTTTTTGTTTGTTTGTTTTTTCCCTTGTTGAGGTTCTAACCTTGACAACCCAAAACTATGAAAGCAAAGAGTTGAAGGAAATTCTTTGGAAAGGATAATTTGGTGGAACTTTCTGCAGGCAACAAACGGGAACAGAAAGACCATTGGGCTGCAAGTCATGAAATCCAAATTCGAATTCATATCTCTCTTGTCATTCTTTGTGACCTTCAAAAAATCACGTTCCTGGTCATATTTACCCATAGATCAGTTCTGCTTGAGAACTCAACAAATGTGAATTAAGTGCCAGATACTTAATAGGTGATTTAATAGGCTAGAGCACTGGGCCTGGAGTCAGGAAGACTTGATTTCAAATTCGGCCTCATGTACTAACTAGCTGTGCAAGCCCAGGCAAGCCACTTAATTGCTGTCTGCCTCAGTCTCCTCAACTGTAAAATGAGCATAATAATAGCACTTACCTCCCAGGGTTGTTGTAAGGATCAAATGTAATGGTTTTTGTAAAACATTTAGCATAGTGGCTGGTACATAGTAGGTACTACATAAATGCTAGCTATTATTATTACTCCTCTGTTTAAGGGTACTGCACTGGGAGCCAAAGACAAAAAATAAAAACTACCCATGCCCTCAAGGTCTACAACATGACTGAAGAAAGACAAAACCGAGGTATAATTGAGGACATGAAGCATGAACAATTGGGGAAACTGGGAGAGTGCTTCAGGTAGGAGGTGGCACCTGAAATGAGCTTTGAAAGAAACTTGGGATACTGAGAGGAGCAGATGAGAAGGGAATTTATTACAGGCCTGGGGGTGGCGGGATGGGGGGAAGAATGGCCTGGGGTTACCCTTTGTGAAGGGACTTACATGGCAGAGATGGAATCCTGAGTCTGGCGGACAACTAGTAGGACAGTTTGGCTCGAACATATGCCTCTATTTCATGTTCACTCTTGTTAAACCTAGAAAAATAGCATATACCTCACAAAGCCCTTAATGTTGTTGCCATTTCCATTGGTGGTTCCAGGAACAATATTATGTAACAGAAAAAACCAAATGAAGTAGAAAGAATTTTGAGCTGGTTGGAGCTCAGAGATCTAGATACCACCCCCCCTTTTTACATGTAAGGAAACTGAGGCCCAAGATGATTAAGGGTCTTGCCCAAAGTCACCTATGCAATATCAGAGGTAGGATTTTAATCTGGGTTCTTTGAGTCAAGAGGCCTGGGTTCTAGCTGCAGCTTTACCATGAATTAACTGGGTGACCTCAGACAAGTCATTTAACTTCTTAGTGATTTCTTCCTCTGTCTGAAAAAAAGATGGTGGTCAGTCTTATTGAATTGAATGGAATAAAAGTAAATTCTTCCTTTGCAAAGGCCTCATCCAATTGACGGTATAATGCAGGGGAAGCACTTTGAATGCTATGGGACACAAAAGCTATCTGAATTCCAGGCAATTATGTTGTTATTGTGAAATCCTTTTGTCAGGAATGTGAACTGCTTTTGGACTAAATCTCTGGCTTCACAAAGGCCTCCCGAGTGGTCTGTATTAGGAAGGCCAACAATAGTGGAATTGGTGACTTGGGAGTCATTAAGATGCTTGAAATATTTCTTACAGAAAAAAAAAATGGAGGATTTCAGAGCATCATCAACTTTTAGACAGAAAAGACCTCAGAGATCATCTAGTTCAACCAAAGAGGTTGTGACTTCCCCAAGGCCACAGGGTTAGTCAGGAGCTGAGATTGGACACTTTAAGCTATATTAAGACACCCAGACAAGTCAGGCCTTTTTTCTTTCTTTCTCACCTAGGCTCCCATGGGTTGGCTTGGAGCCAGAATTGTTGTCAACAGAAATGCTATTCGAGCTCCAAAGGGGTAGCTCTTTGTAAAGAGGACTGATGACTGCATTTGCACAGTGCTTGCATTAGCTTGGTAGTTGGAGTGTTCCTAAACCTTAGGTCATCAATTGGATCCCTGTAGGGATCAGTTAGCTTTACTATGCAGAATGACTCTCTGGGCCATTTTGCAAATTATGGCATGCTAAGAGCTCCAAGAGGAGCTGAGCAGTAGAGGTTGGACTGAAATTGAACACTGATCCCTCTTACTTGATTGGCTCCTTTATCCAAGACTACAAACATCCTCAGTTTTCTCCTATTCCAGGAAAATCATCCTGTAAATCCACTCCTCACAGACTACCAAACTACTTCTCTTCACTGACACATTTCTCAAAAGACTAGCCAATACCCACTGCTTTTAATTCCTCACCCCTCACTTTTTAATTATTTATAATTAATCTCCAATTTGTTTTTCCTGAAACCTCTCTTTTGAAGACCATAAACGACCTTCTAATCACCAGATTCTGTGGTCTTCTCTCTTTCCTTCCCCATTTAACTTTCTTGAAGTATTTGGCAGCTTTATCTCCTTCTCCTGGACACACAATTGTGAGAAACTTTGTGTGCACTTGTGTTTTAACATTTTGTTTGGTTGATGATTTTGCTTTTGGGGGTGCTAGGGTAGGGCAGGATCTAAAAGAATAACAAATCATTTATTAAGTACTTACTACATGCAAATCACTGCACTAAGTCCCTAGTTTAAACTCGGATTTCCTTGTTATAAGAAACTCCTAGTGTGGAAACTCACTTCACAGGTGCAGAAGAGCCTCTTTTCCCTTGGTTTCTGTCATCACAGTATCCTAGTTCTTCATAGCTCTGCCTCCTTTGATTGTTCCTCTTCTTCCTCTCACCCCTTCAGTGTTAGAATTCCCTCAGGCTTTGCCCTCAGCATTCTTCTCTCCCTATTTTTTCCTTTGGTAATATCACAATTTGCATAGATTCAACTATGCAGATGAATGCAAAATCTCTCTCTCTTGAGGTATCTATCACCAGTCCAATATCACTCCCATCTCTTAGACCCACATTTCCAAACACCCTGCTAGACATTTCCAGCCTCAAGCTCAACATGTCCTCAACCAAATTCCTCCTCCTGTCCCCTATATTAAGCAGCTCTTTCTCCTCACACCTTACCTCTGTTAATGGAATCACTATTAGCTTGGCAACGCTCCAGCTAGAAACCTTGGAGTCAGCTATGACTCTCTCCCCTTTTTCATTCCCTACATCTAATTAATCCCCAAGTCCTGTCAATTTTATTTCTCTAATATCTCTCAAATACATTTTCTCTTTCCAATTACCACTGACAGTATCCTATTTCAAGGCCTCCTTATTTCTCCCTTGGACTGTTGAGATAGCTTTCTAAGTGGCTTTCTCCTACTTCTAGGGTCTCTTCTTCCCCATTGATTCTGAACATGTCTGCCAGATTAATTTTCTGCCAGCCTAATTTTCTGACTTTACTCCTCCCCTTTGAGTAATCCACATTTTAGCTGAATTAGACTTTCCATTACCTGAACATGTGCCTATACTTCGGCACCTTGGTTTACATCATATCTTTTGCCTCCTGCTATCTCTTGCCTGTTGGAATTATACCCATCCTTCAAGGTCCAGCTTAAATTCCATCATTTACATGATATCTCTTCTGACATAGCTAGAAGTGATCTGTCCTGGAACTCTCATGGCACATCTTTGCATATTATTAATATAACTGTACCTTGTTACTTCTGTTATCTGTTTTGTGCTTTCTGAGATTACATAAACTGGAGGGAAGAGAGGCTCAATTGGTCAGAGGCCAATTACTCTACTCTTGTTTTATTTCTCCTTTTCTCTACAGTAGTCTTCATTTCTAGGCCTTGACCATAGTAGGTGATTATTAAATGTTTGCTTGGAGGAACAAGAAAACATAATGAATGACTGGGGAATGGAAGTTGGGTTGTAGTAGGGTTCATGTAGAGAAATATGACACGTGTCTGGAAAATTAGGATGGAGTTATTTGTAGAGAGACTTGAATGCCAAGCTAATACATTTTATTTTATTTAATAGGCAGTATGGAACCATTACAAGGGTTTGATGCTAATAGAGTGGTAATATATTCATAACTGAAAGAAGATTGAGTAGACTGTTTTTCTCTTTCTTTTAAATATTTTATATCTGATGATTTTGGATTTTTTTTTAATTTGGTGAGTGGGATGGAGTTGAGAACTTTGAATTCACTGGCACAAGAAAGTTACAGTATGGAAATTCCTTCCATAGATGTAGATCAGCAACTTTTCTGTTAACAGTTTTAGAGAGCTTCATGTGACACTGAGAGGTTAGATGGTTTGCCCATGGTCACAAAGGAAGTGTGTGTCAGACACAGGACTGAAGACTTCAAACCTCTATCAACTATGCTCTTTCTCTCTTTCGATTTCCTTCCCTTCCTCCCTCTTTTATTTGTCTGTCTATCCCTCCATCCTTTCCTCCATGACTCTCTTTCTCTATCTCTACCCCTCTCTCCTTCCCTCTGTCTCTGTCCTCTTTCCTTCCCTCCCTCCCTCTGTTCCTCCCTCCCTCCATCTGTCTCTTTCCTTTTCTCTCTCCTTCCCTCCCTCCTTCCCTCTATTTCTATGTCCCTCTTTTTTTCTCTGTTTCTTTCTTTTTCTCTCTGTCTCTCTGCTTTTCTCTTTGTCTTTTCTTCTCTCTTGTATTTGTTTCAAGATTCAACTCAAATCCCACCTGCTTCAAGAGACCTTTCTCAATCCCTCCTCCTCCTCCCCCAACACACACACACACACTGCCAGGGTCTCTTTCTTCTGAGATTATCTCCCATTTACATTGTATTTGTCTTGTATCTACATAATAGTTTGCATTTTTTCTGCCTCTTACAACAGTGAGGTTCTTGAGGGCAAGGACCTGTAGTGGCAATGGGAATTTGAAGATCTTCCCTGCTTCATAGTTCTTCTCTGCCCTCTAATAGGCTGAATGTAATCACATGGAGCCTGTGGTGGGAGGGGTTTGCTGAAGGGTGGAGCAGAGTCCATAGGAAGCTGGGATTCAGAGCAGTTGGAGAGGGAGGAGAGGAAGCACCCAAGTAGACAGGTTTGTGAGTAAATGTTTCTTTGTGGGAAGGCTAAAGGATGGTGTGGCTCCCTGCTATGTTGTGGTGTATTAACTTCTATGTTGCTATGATGGATGCAGTTTTCTGGTGTTGGGATTTGGTTTTCTGGTGTCTGAATAAATGTGCTACTTCTGTTTTCTATATGGAGAGTCTGTTATATTTTGCAATTGAGCACTATGCCAACATATTTACAATTGCCATTGCTACTGTGAATATTGCATTGGTTCTACAGGACCATGTTTTTGCTTTCTTTTGTATCCCCATTAATTAGCATAGTCCCTGGCACACAGTAAGAGCATAATAAATGCTTATTGACTAACAACCATGTAAAAATTCTCGCATATTAAAAAAAATCAAACCATAATAGTATCTTAGTGCTAGAAGGGATTTAAGAAATAATCTACAATCCTCCCATTTTATAGAAAACAGAGGCTCAGAGAATAAAGGCAATTTTCCCAAGGTCACACAGAAAGCTAGTTATAGACTTTGGAACTAGATTTTAGATCTCTTTACTCCCAGTTGAAGACTTCAGGTTCAAGACTTACAGATCTAAGATCCCAAGCCTTATTAGAGTAAAACAGAGAACTATAACCTTGAGGTCTTTCCCAACCATCAATGTATACTCACTATTATTATCTGGCCTCAAACAATTACTAGCTGAATGACCCTGGGTGAGTCACTTAACCTTATTTTTTATCTCAGTTTCCTCATCTGTAAAATGAGCTGGAGAAGGAAATGGCAAACCACTCTACTATCTTTGCCAAAAAACCCAAACAAACCCCCACACCAACAAACAAACAAAAAAACCCCATATCCCTAATGAGGTCACAAAGAGTTGGAAATGATTGAAACAATTCAAACATGTACTTCACCAGTATATTATTTTTCTCTCTCTGCACAAGTCTGACCATGTCACTTGCTCTGCCCTTCTCCATCTCTTAGACCATCAGCTTCTTTCATCACTTAGCTGATTTGTCACTATGAAGCCTTTTCTGATCCTGCTTAATGGTTATTACTCTCCCTACTCAAATTATCCTGTACATTCTTACCTGTTCGAATGGTATATCCTCCAAATAGAATGTAAACCCTTTGAAGTCCAGGACTGTTTAAAATTTTTGTTTTTGTATTTACCATGTTTAGTTCAATGCTTTGCATATAATACACACTTAATAAATACTTATTGGTTTGGTTTGGATTGGACTGGACATAGGTCCCTCCCTCCCCTCCGGAACAAACATTGGAACAAACTATTGGACTTCGTAACCTCAGAAAGAGGCTAAATTATGATCGAGTATACAGAGAATTTCTGTTTTGAAAACCATGAACTAGGAATGAACATCTAACTCTAGCACCTTATTGACAACAAATGTTATTAGAACTATTTATAATAAAAGTTACTCAACAAACATTTATTGAGCCCTATCCTATATAAATAGGAGCTAGCATGCTACAGGTGAAAACTTTGGAGTTATAGGAACTGGTTTAATTATTGATGTGACTTTAGGCAATTTCCTAATCTGAAAATGAAGGGGTCAGACTAGATAAACTCTAAGGCCCCTTTCATCTCTAGATCTATCAACCCATGACATATATGTGTGGGGGCAGTTAAGTGGTACAGTGGATAAAGTGCAGGGACTGGAGTCAGGAAGACTCATCTTCATGAGTTCATATCTGGCCTCAGAGACTTACTATGTGACCCTGGGCAAGTCACTTTAACCCTGTTTGCCTCAGTATCTTTATTTGCAAAATGAGTTGGAGAAGGAAATGGCAAACCACTCTAATATCTTTGAAAAAAAAAAACCCAAATGGGGTCACAAAGAGCAGGAAACAATTGAAACAATTCAACAAAATATTTGTGTGTTGTCCACATAAACACAAATTATCCCAAAAGTCTTAGTGCAATTTAAAGCTCCAGTAACTCCAAAAGTATAAATGTCACAAACATAAAAAAAAATTATTTGAAAGCATCTTTTTTTTTCTTTTTTCTTTTTGTTTTTGGAGGGGGAAGGTAGGGCAATTGGGGTTAAGTGACTTGCCCAAGGTCACACGGCTAGTTTTGTGTTAAGTGTCTGAGGCTGGATTTGAACTCAGTTCCTCCTGACTTCAGGGCCAGTGCTCTATTCACTGAACCACCAAGCTGCCCCCAAAAGCATCTTTTAAATGTAATCCTGTGAATTTTTAACAATATACTTTTAATTTTAAATTTTTGTTCACGTTTCCTTGGTTAAAGGTAGTAAACATAGTTTTTACTGTTAGAAAATCAGTTTGGGCAATGTATAATATGACAGTGGTTATATTGAATTTTAGTAAGAGCTATATCAATATATCAATATATATATATATATATATATATATATATATATATATATTTTTTGCTTTTTGGAGGGCAATTGGGGTTAAGTAACTTGCCCAAGATCACAGGGCTAGGTTTTTTTGTTTCTGTGAGCGTTAAGTGCCTGAGGCCAGATTCGAACTCAGGTCCTTCTGACTCCAGGGCCAGCACTCTACTCACTGTGCCACCTAGCCGCCCCCTGCTATATCAATATTTTTAAAATTTACAATTAAACTTTTAAATTTTGGGATTTTTTTGTCAGTTCATAGCATTTAGACTTAAAAAAATTAAAAACTTAAAAAAATATAAAACTTTCAGGACATCCTGTGTATTGAAGCAATAAAATTAGAACTTGTCATTCTTGGTTTGGGATAGGGGGAGTGGGAAAATGACAAAAAACATTTGCCAGTGGTACATCTGTCTGTCTGTCAAATGTACCAAAGTATTTTTTTCCAATCATGGAATCCTTAGAGCTGTCCAAAAGTGTGATGAGCTGCCTCAGGAAATGTTGGGTTTCTCATCACTCAAACCGAGCCTGGATGACCACTTGTCAAGGACATCATAGAGAGGTTCCTCACCAAGTTTGTCAAGTCATGTCAAGAAGCATTTATTAAATGCCTACTGTGTGCCAGGCACTGTGTATGCACTGGGGGTACAAAAAAGGAAGAAAACCAGTCCCTTCTCTCAAAAAATTCAGCATCTAATAGGGCAGACATCATGCAAACAACTTTGCAGAAACATAAGATCCCTTTGACTCTGAGCCTGTGGTCACTTGCGTCCACTGTGCTTGGAAGAGAGAGTTTTCTTCCTTTTCCTCGACTTAGTTTACTGGAGGTTTGTCATGAAGGTGGATTGCTTTCTTCTCCTAAACTTGATGAAAGGACTCCGACAGAGAATGATTCTTACTCACTGTTCTTCCTGGCCCCTAGTATGAGGCTGTCATCAGATAAGATGCAGCATCCATTTTTTTTTTATCCATTGATGGCTTGTCTAGCAGTACCTCTCCAGATGGCTGTTAGAAACCGGGACATTATAGAGCAGAGGTTTTTTAACTTGGGGTCTCATTTTGTAACATTTTATTCTTATTTTAATATAATTGGTTTCCTTTGCAATCCTATGTATTATGTTTTCTAGATTTAAATTCATTCTTCTGAGAAGGGAAACATAGGCTTCACCTGACTGCCAAAGCAGTCCATAATACAAAAAAGGTTAAGAATTCCCAGTCTCTAATGTGGAAATGTTTTACATGATTGCACATGTATAACCTATATCAGATTGCTTACCATCTCAGGGAAGGGGAAGGGAAGAGAAAGAGGGTGGAAAGAATTTGGAACTAAAATATATATATATATATATGAAAGAAAAACAAACCCAAACGTAAAAATAAAATGACTTTAACATGTAACTGGGGGAAAAATAAAATTAAAAATATGATTTTTTTTAAAAGTCCAGTCTCTAGCACTTTCAGACCAATCAGAACTGTATCTAAGTATTGCTACTCCTTAGCAAACTGGGTCCAGGCCACAGACTTGTATTTATGACTGGTTTTTAAAAAATTAAACTGACTTCAGAAGGAAACTTCAAGGCTATGATAAGGAATTGTTAGGTTAGAGCTGTTTTCTTCTGCAGATAAGGTGATTTAAAAAAAAATAAAATGATCTCAGGAGGAAATTTCAAAAAAGTGATAAGGAATTATTAGTTTAGAGCACATTTCTCCAGGAGATTGTGTCCTTCCTTCCTAGAAAGCCAATCAACAAATATTTATTCATCACCTATTGTCTGCAAGACAGAAGAATGCCCAGAATGTTTAGGATTGCCAACCAGCCAGTGTTAGACTGTTGTGGCCAGTATTTCAACAGAGAAGTGTTTTTTTTTTCTTAATTAATATCTGTCATGTAATTCCCTTTTTGGGTTGTTGTTTGCTTTAATTTTGCTTCATGAGCTATTGTGGTCAAAATATCCATCACCAAGTGGCCAGTGGCCTGGTGATTTACTTAGTGGGGTTGGTCCTTGGGGAGTGTAATGGAAATGCAGATTTAAAGATCTTCCCTGCCTCTAGGCCCTTTGATTGGCTTAAGAGACTTTGATTGGCTTTAAGAGACTCTGAAAACCTTCCTTGACTTGAAAATATGCTCTGCCTCCTAATAGGCTGAATGTGGTCACATGGAGCCTGTGGTGGGAGGCTTGGTTTTCAGGGAAGCCCACACCTTGATACTTTGTGATTGGGCAGTGAGTCCAGAAGGTTGTTACATTCTCTGAGCCAGGAGAAGGCTATATAAACCCTGAGGAGAGGCTTTGCTTTGGGGCTCACTTTGAGAAGTGTTGTGTGATTTGACCAGATGAGACTCTGGGAAGCCGTTGTTGAGAGCCCCCCGGCTTTGAAAACCCAGATGTTGATGCTTCCCTCTCTGGTAACTGTGATTTGGTATTGATATAATGGTAGGACAGTTTGGAAGCCTGTCTGTTTGATCTGTAAGTTCTGTAACTCTGAAGTTCGGGTGCTGACCTTTTTCCCCTGAACTAGGTAATGTATGTTTGTTTGATTAAAGTAAGCTTGTTAACCCATTTTGAGTTGCTTTCCTTTTGAAAAGCAGATCTAAGAACCTGTGTTGGCAGTCACCCTGGGGATATTGGGGTGCTTGCTGCTACAAAATGGCGACGAGGGATGGGATCTGCTGAGTAAAAGGAAAGTATGGGGGCTGGGATAATTGTTTGTTTCCCAGTTGTGGTAGCTGTGATTCTGTGGAGCCATGGAGCAGGAGAGAAAGACCTGCATGCTGACTTCACTGAGCTGAGAGCAGGAATGGTGAGCTGCCTGCATGGAGACCTGTGGAGAAGCCTGGAGCTGCTGCCTTCTGCTGGAGAAGGAACCCAGGAGTTTGGAGTTCAGCCACAGGACAAGATAAGGACTGTGTGGCAAAGCAGGGGCACTGAATGTGTTTCCTTGCTGCATCCCACAGTTTGGGACCCAGGGGGAGGATGGACTTGTGACTGGTGGGTGGGGTGAAGTGCCATGGACCCCAAGGACCCCACTTTGGTTTTGTTGCCCAGCTCCCTCTCTGGACTTGGAAGCAGGGGCTGGCACAGTGTTGTGGGAAGGACACCCCCCTCCTCCCAAGAGAACTTTATGTGATAATGCTTTGTATTTTGTGTTTAAGGCCCAGTGGCCACTTTGGTAACTTTAGATGTACCTTGAAAATATGACTTAAGGGATGGTTAGTGATAATTGAAATGTAAATTGTCTATGCTATGGGCATACTTAGTAAGACTTTACTGAATAAGTGACTAATTGTACTTTGAGATACTGTTACAGATAAACTAATTGAGCTAATCAAGACTTTGCCCCATGAGTGGAAGACTTGTACTTTGAAAACTGATGTAACTGATCGAGTTAACTTAAGAGTGACTATTTTTTGATTTTACTTATAAGTGACTGAGTTAACATTTGCCCCATGAGTGGAAGACTTGAACTATTGTATTTTGAGATTATATTGTGATTTTCTTATGTACCTGGAAAATGTGACCTAAGAGATGTTTTAGTGCTAATTCAAATGTAAATTGCGTATGCTATGGGCATGAAAGATCTTGGGGCCGAATGTAATGGAAATGCAGATTTAAAGATCTTCCCTGCCCCTAGGCCCTTTGATTGGCTTAAGAGACTTTGATTGGCTTTAAGAGACTCTGAAAACCTTCCTTGACTTGAAAATATGCTCTGCCTCCTAATAGGCTGAATGTGGTCACATGGAGCCTGTGGTGGGAGGCTTGTTTTTCAGGGAAGCCCACACCTTGATACTTTGTGATTGGGCAGTGGGTCCAGAAGGTTGTTACATTCTCTGAGCCAGGAGAAGGCTATATAAACCCTGAGGAGAGGCTTTGCTTTGGGGCTCACTTTGAGAAGTGTTGTGTGATTTGACCAGATGAGACTCTGGGAAGCCGTTGTTGAGAGCCCCCCGGCTTTGAAAACCCAGATGTTGATGCTTCCCTCTCTGGTAACTGTGATTTGGTATTGATATAATGGTAGGACAGTTTGGAAGCCTGTCTGTTTGATCTGTAAGTTCTGTAACTCTGAAGTTCGGGGTGCTGACCTTTTTCCCCTGAACTAGGTAATGTATGTTTGTTTGATTAAAGTAAGCTTGTTAACCCATTTTGAGTTGCTTTCCTTTTGAAAAGCAGATCTAAGAACCTGTGTTGGCAGCTACCCTGGGGATATTGGGGTGCTTGCCGCTACAGGGAGCAGGCAGAGTCTATTGCCAGAACTGTACTTGAAGATTTTCCAACATGGTAGAACATTCCAGAACTTGTGCTCTGTTGGCATAGACTTTGAGAACTCAATGTGTCTTAGTTGCCGCAATGAGACCTTAGAATAGGACTTTGTAGGGGCTGAAGTCTGTATTACTGGAGGAAATACCCACTTCAGAGAGATAACAAATCCATTGGAGCACTTTGATTTTGGTACCTTGCAATGATGGAGATGTTGATAACAGCTGACATTTATATAGTGATTTAAGTTTTGCAAGCACTTTCTATAGCTTTGTGCATGTGGGTCTTTATCACAAACTTGGGAGGTTTGAGATAAAAGTTATAGGGCTTTTCCCCCCCAGTTTTCTTATTTTATAAATAAATAGAGGTTTAAAGTGACTTGTTCATAGTCATATAGGAAGTGTAAGAGGCAAGATTTGGACCTGAGTCTTTGTGGTCCCAGATCCAGTACTCCATTCACTATGCCAGACTGGGGTTTGGGCCAAATCACGAAGAACCAGCAATTATTAAGTGTCTGCTTTGTGCAACTTGGTTTTATAGTGGACAGAGCACACAACTTAAATCCTGCATCAGACATGTACTAATTGGGTGAATAACTATCCCCTCTGTCTTAGTTTCCTCATCTGTAAAATGGGGATCAGGATTATTGAGAAGATAAAGTGAGTTAACCTATATAAAGTACTATATAAATGCTAGCTTTATTTTATTTATTTAAGGCCCTATACCAGACTCTATGGACCAATGATGAATAGGACCTAGTCCCATCGTTCAAGGCTTTATAGTCTGGTTAAGAAAGTACAAAGTAATATTTAAGGATATAGACAATTCCCACTTTCATCAGAAGTGTTATTTGGGCATCCATAGGTGGAATCACCTACCTCAAGAAGTTTTACAGTCTCTTATGAAGGGAAATGCCTCTAAATAAAAAAAAAAACTGGGGAGACTCAAGTCAAGGGTTCGAGGTCTGCCTCTAAGTCAGACAAAGTCTGTTTTCAAAATAGCATGAATTCTTAGAATTAGTCATAGACTTGTAGTGTTAAAGGGACCTTACTTGAAGGAACATTGCTTCTACTCTTCTTGATACAGGAAACTCTTCTGCAACATACCTGACTGGGACCAACTGCCTTTTGCTTCAGTACTTCTAGTGACAGAGAAATCATTACCTACCAAGACTCAGTTTCTGATCAGCTCCAATTTGAAGGAAGTTATTCCTTATCTTTTGGTGAAATCCAGGGTCATACACACACATACATAGATATATATGAAATGATGCAGACTGAAGTAAAGGATCCAAGAGACTTTTACAGAATGACTCTAAAGATATGGATGAAAAGATCACTGAGGGAAAGTAGGACTCTGAATATTTTTAAATGGTCTCAATGAATAAATAATGAAACACAGCTTCTTCCTTTTGAGATGCTACTAGGACAGAATGGCATAGACAATTTCAGATGTTTGCTGCTTTTACTTGGTGGCTTAATTTTTCTTTTTAACAAGGAAGGATTCACTTTAGTCAAGTGGAACATACAGAAAGTAAAAACATAAGGCACCAATATAACTTTTTAAAATCTAAGCTCATCTGTGAGTTCCCTGTATAGCCATATATGTCTCCAGACATTCCCCCCTTTTTTAATTCAGGAAAAAGAATCTTCAAGGAACATTTCTAGAAACCATAATCATAATGGGAAAACACAAAATTTCTTTTTATCTTAACAGTTTGTAATGGATATTTAAAAATTCAGGGACTGCTTTTATAAAAATGAACAGAATTAATTCAATTTCTTAATTATTATTTCCTTGGAATTAATCAATTAGAAAAGAATTGGTCGGGGAGAGGAGGTTATATTGTAGGTTGGGAGGGAGGTTTCTCAAGGCTTTAGTTTGAGTTCTGTGAAATCAGAAGAATTTTAAAAGTTATCTTTTACACAGAAACCTGATTGGTTCCATCTCTTTTTTTTTTTATCCCTCCTACTTTGTTGGCAAAATATTGAGAATTTGCCTTCTAACTAACTACTAATGGGTCAATTCCCATAATACTCCAGTCCAATACCTCCTATTTCAGTCGTATTTTATCTGTAAGATCCCTATGTAGATTATTGAGTGAATCAAAATGATTTGGATAAAACAATGTAGGATAACATGGTAAGGTTAATCTTAGTGGTCACCAAATATCACTATCTTGTAACACTCTGAGATATCTAACAATGAAAATATGTTAATTTATTGTTTTTAATGTAAATATTTGGTTATAGGCACTTTATGAGGGGGGAAGAGAATGATGGATCTGGACCTATGATTTCATTGGCATAAGAGCTGTTGGTGAAGACACTCCTTCTACTGTTAAAAATGGTCAGTTCTCTAAAATTGACAGCTTTAGAAACCTGCCTAGGGGTACCAAGAGGTTAATCCCTTAACTTGTCTGCTTGCAACTAAGGCAGAACTCTGAACTCAAATCTTCTGGATTTCAGAACCAGTTATGTATCTGTAATACCAGGACACCACACATAAGTTTTAAATATGGAGTTTGACTGGTAGTCTAAATGGAGACTGTTTAAGGGGATTTTTATTGTATTGTTGGTGTTTTAAGAATAATCTTGAGTCCAAATGTGACCTTAGACACTTATAGCTATGTAACTCTGGGCAAGTCACTTAACTCTGTTTACCTCAGTTTCCTCATCTGTAAAATGAGTTGGGGATGGAAATGACAAATCACTCTAGTATCTTTGCTAAGAAAATCCCAAATGGTGTCACAGTGAGTTGGACATGACTGAAATGACTGAATAGTAACAAATAATAATAATAATATATACTACCACTTTTTTTGAATGGTTCAAAGTGATTTCATATTTAAAATTTTTCATTTATGCTTGGGAGCATAATTGGAGGGAGGAGCAGGTATTATTATCCTACAAATCTAAAATAACAAAGAGGTTAAATGACTTGGCCAGGGTCATACATGAATCATTGTCATAGTCATTTGACCAAGGTCCCACAGAAAGTTGGAAAATAAGACCAGACACTTATCTCTCATTAGACTGGGTTCCAAGGAGTTCATGTCTATTCCCTTTGGGGCCTTTTGTGTTGCTGTTCCCTCCTGATCAAGTTTTCACATCTTAATGGCTTCTCTTTCTGCCTTTCCCCTCCCCATTAAATGTCTGTTCTCAGTAAAGAGTCACTTAATGTAAATCCAGATCACTGTGTTCCCTCTCCTGGGGCATCTACACTTAACTTTTACCACTAAATAAATGTTTGCTGTTGAGTGAATGAAATTGAAAATTAATGGAAGGATACATACCCTGGTAAAAAGCATTTCCAATATTATAAGAAGGTGGGAAAGATATTTGGGGGTAGTGACCCTTCCCCAACACCCTTGAAATTGTACTCTATGCTTAACCCCAGGAAGCTGGCCCTGCTGTGCTAGGGGAAAAAGAACTCTCCTTGACTTCGACAACTCCTTTTCCCATCAGCATCTTGGGAAAGACATTGCCTCTGTTATGGTGCAACAGGTGGTCTTGGGGAGAATAGGTTCCTCTTCTGAACTTTCCTTCTGACTTAAGAGGGGTAAAATCATGGACATTTTGGGTTCTGTTTAGTTTCACAGGGGAAACGACTTACTAATTAGGGTGAGAGTCTTTACAAAAATATGTTTTCGATTCCACTGATAGTCAGTTACAAGCGATAACACTGTTAAACGTAGTGCCTAATAAATCTAGAAAAACTACCCAATAAATGTAAGTAATAACAATGATTAACAATAAATTAAATGCAGAGAACTAGGAATGTACCACATTATTTTTAACTAGTTTGGGCCATCAGGTTCTGATTATTCAGTTTGTCCTACACACCTGGAGTTTATTAGAGTGTAATACAAACTCAACAGTCCCTCAGAGAGGCCATTGAAAGGGCTTAGTATAAAACAATATACAAGTTTAATAGTGGTAACTGACCTTTCTTTCTCTTACAAAAACACATCTTTGTAACTTGAGCCCTGAGGAAATGTAATACTTTTTACCTAATCCTGATTGTTAATTTTCTTTTTATTTAATTTAAGCTTTCATTTGTTTCATGAGATAGCAATATACAAATTTATATTCAATAATTCTTCCTGAGCTGGAAAGAGATTCAAAATGACTGGGTTTCTCTTATTCCTGCCATGTACACTACAAGAACAAGGAAGGAAACAGACGAATGGTGTGCTTGATATTAATGGCAGCTGGTTAAAAACCACATTTTAAAATGGTCAAATGAAATGGTATACATATGTTTATGATCAAGATGCATTTGCCTAATTTTCCTTAAACTCTTAAATATTACTCATTTGGCAAATGCCAGATAATTAGGAGCACTCTGTGTTCAAAACATGGTCAATGTTAGTCTAGGGAAGAAGAGGACTCCAGTTAATATTTCAAATGTCTATTGTTCAGTTGGCATCAAATGGTCTGTTCCATTTGCTGAATCTCCCAATCTTAACACTCTCTTCCTATGTAGAAATAGTTCATTTTGAGTGAATGCAAGAACATTACAAATAGCTTCTCAGTTCTGAAGGGCTTTTAGTCAAACTATGTTTGGAGTCATAATTTTCTGCAGCCCCAAATTCATCCCTCCACTGCACAGATTCCAAACTGAAAGATCTGAAGATAGTTTCTCCTGGCTAAGTTATTTTGAATAAGCTTCATCCCTGAAAGCATCTGGGAGCTGAAGTACTGAGAAAAAAAATCAGCACGGGCAAATAGTCCATAAAATCCTGCCTGCCTTGAAATAATTAAATGAAAATGCTAAGTACAGAGGGGCAGAGGTGCAAATAAGGGTAATTGCATAGGGGAGTCAGAGTAGACCCAGAAATAACTTCTTATAGTCTATGTTATCTTTAAACCTGCTAATCAACAAGGATTGGCTCCAATTCTTCCCTGACCAATTGACGGGGCCTCAGACCACATACAGTTTGCTGACTGTAAGCCTTCATTTTATAATCAAAACCATTTAATTCGGAAGCAACTCTTCATCTCAAAGGCTGGGGATGTTCAACTACATTGGGTATAAAAAGAAGCACCCTGCTCCAAATCAGAACTAGTTAGACTTTCTAAGCAAAAAAATCAAGCTAAAACAAGAGGAATATAATTCCCTATCCATTTTCTGGAGAAATTAACACTAATTAGTAAAGGAGGGTTATTTTATTGTTAGAAGTTTATAAGAATTTCTAAGACTTACTTTGACTTTCTCTGCTATAGGGGTGATGTTTGGGTGGGTGGGAGTAGGAAGGGGAGCTTGGTTAAAAGAGCTGTAATTCCATGACAAATGGGCAAATCCTGGGTCGGCCAGTCTCAGGACAAATTGTAAAGTAGGCAGAGTTTAGTCTTGGAGACTCCAAGTCAAAAGGTGAAAGTATAAAGGAGGTAGAAATCAGTCAATATAAACATACTTTTCTTTTTTAAGAATAAACTTTTATTGATTTTTTTTTGTTTTTGCATTGCCTATATTTTCTCCTGTATCCCTCGCTTTCCCCCCTCTTAGAGAGCCATCCCATGTAACAAAGAACATTTCAAAAGAAAAAAGAGGAAAAATAAAAAAGACAACCAGAAAAATCAATTAATACATTGAAAGAAAATGTGACAACATCTACAATATCCCATGCCCATAGACCTCCTCACCATTACAAAGGAGTAGCAAATGGTGTCTTCCTATAATTCATCTTTGGGGCCATGCTTATTCTTTGTAATTCTTCAACACTCACTTATGATTGTTTTACAGTTGTCTTCTCCATTTACATCATCATCGTGTATTGTTTTCTTGGTTCCATTTATTTCACTCTGCATCAGTTCATGCAAGGTTTTCTGTGCTTCCTAACACTCATCCTACTCATCATTTCTTAGAGCTCAGTAATACTGCTTTACAGTCATGTGCTGCAGTTAGTTTAGACATTCTCCAACCAATGGGCATCTATGTTGTTCCAATTCTTTGCTTCCAAAAAAAAAGTACAAGCAGCAGCTTTTAAACAATTTTATCAGACCAGCAATGGAAGAGGTTACCTTGTGAGGTAGTAAAAGATAAGTGTTCAATGAAGATGTTAGGGGATACTTTAAAAGTGATTCCTATTTGGGATGGAAGCTTGGATTAGGTAATTTCTATGGTCTCTATGATTGTATTTTTTAAAAAAAATCTTTGATAAATTTAATTCATGACAAGGTATGGATGGCTTAATCTGGTAGCCACCCCAGCATTACTTACATTTCATAGAGCATAAAAGAATAACTTTCTCATTATAGAATTTCAGACATTTGTGACAGGTTTGAGGAGGTATATTATTGGGCAGGGGGACCTTCCCATAGCCCCTAAAATAAGACCACATAGGCAGCCACTGACTCCTAATGGTAGGCCTAGGTTGTTTCAAAAGATTTTGTACCCCAATACACTGTCGAAAAAGATTGTACAGACTAATTCCCTATGGTTAATTCACTTTGACTACTCTGGGCTGCTATGAAAACATAAGTATTGTGGTTATAGAGTGAGAGGCTCTGGTTTCAAATCTCACCTATTCCATTTATTTTTGGTGGAACTTTGGGCAGGTCACTTAATCTCTCTAGGCTTCATATAAAAAATAGGGGAGTAGAACTAAATAGTGTCTTACAGATCTAGATTTTCCTTTACAGATCCTAGTTGCTAAAATAATTGAGGCAGGGTCAAGGGAATGGTGGTTCTCTTTATCTGGAGAGGGAATTAGTACTCTCTTCTATGTGAAAAGGAAAAATCAACTAATTATTTCCATCACATTTCCATTTTCATTTTATTTTCCTTACAAATTAAGAGTACAAGGATAACTAGAATGATGGCAGAAGTCTTTAATGTTAGGATCATGCTTCCTATATAGTTTTGGAACTTGGAAGCAATGCTGGCTTCCCCATTAAAGTCTTGGGAGAAATTAGGTAGCTCTGATGTAACAAAACATTTATATTGCAGAAAAGCACTGCTCCCCCAATCTAAACTCTGGAGAGTATCAAGCTTTGTGTCTTCTGGGAGAAATTTATAAAATATGTGTGATGCTCAAATAAAAACATAAACAACTTCTTCACCCCATGAATGTACATGCTTTCCTGAGTTGTTTATAATGAAGGATGTGTATCAAAGATTTGGGAGGGGGGAGATGAAATAACTTAATTCTTTCTTAAATTAGGAAATTTTCTTCTATTTGGCTAAGGGAAAATAGGCTGTGGATTAACCCACATGGAATTAAAAGTCTTTTAAATCATATTTTATCCCCTTTTAAAGGATACTTGACTATTGTATAATTTCACACATCTTTTAGCCATTGAAAAAAGATGAGATTCCATTCCAGACTTTATAAAAGGCAAAGCAACAAGTTAATTAAACAATTTTCACAGACATTTGTTTTTATTTATTATTGTATCCAAATGATTAAATTAAATAAAGTTCAGATTAAATTTTAAGTGACATAGGAGATAAAATTGGCTCTGGATGCCTAACTGAACCACTTGGTGTTTCTTTCATTGAAAATCTGGAAAACTAAATGTTGACTTTCTAACTTCATCTATGCATCCAAAATCCTGCTTTGAATATACACATGTGTATGTGTATACAGACACATAAATATATAATACATATTCATATATCTTCTAATTAAATTTTCCTTAATAGATGTTGTGAAAATTCCAGGGGGATATGGATTATATGTGAGCCATATTTTCAACTGGCTGCAAAGTTATGTAAAACAAAGTTCACCAAATAATACCTTACAGCTGATTATAATTTTCTAAAATTATCTAGATTATTTTTTTCCCTCAGCAAATTGCATTCTAAGAAGGAGATTTTTTTTCTGAGACTCTAATTATTAGAGTATAAATAATTAATCATTTAAACCCAACACAATCTGGGTAGCCTCAAATTTGCAATGAAGATACTTTAGTCCTGTAAAATGCTTACTAAAAGTCAAGTTGAATTAGAAAGTAATGGTGACCTGAGCCAATGGAATTTGTAGGCCTGGTCCATTTTTCTAGTTTCTGCATCCTATTGGGAAATCTATATTTGTATTATTTTTAAATATTAGAGGTAGAATGCAGAAGGAATAACAGTGGCCATGTTGCCAGAAACTGCCAGTGCTAGGCATTGGCCTGGGCATCTTTAAGGACATCATCCCTCTATGGTAGGGCCAGAAACAGGACAAAGAACTCATGGGAGCTCTGCTTTCTATTCCCTCAATGTTACACTGCTGAGTGGAAGGAATAAAGGTCAGGATAGACTTAAGTTATTTTTCCTTGTGTTGTCATCTCAGTTTCTCAGTCATGATGGTTGGCAAATGCTCAAACTTTTTTCTTTTCTCTTAAGAAAAGAGCATAACCAAGAATTCTATTTCTGAGCAATTTGTAGATGAAAATGTGAGCTTGTGGGGATATGCTGTGGGGGCCTGCATGGGTTGACTCAGTTATTCTGTGATTTGGGGAAAAATGAGCTATTCTAGGAGGTGGCAGAGCCATAAGTAGTGAGGGATGACGGGGGCTTTCCTCCAAACTGCCAAATTTAGATGATGCTGACAGTGTTTCCAGTCCATCAGCAGTGTAGAAACTACAGAGATTAGCATTTTTGTTAACAAACTAGTAAGCTACCAGGCAATGGGCTGGGGTGAGCTCCTCTTTCTCTTTATGCCCCACCCTGAGTGGCTCTAGTTATGTGGCAAACCCTAAGTTTTCCCTAATGGAGAACAACTCATTACATGCACATCTCAGGAGTGATCTGCGGTGCTTGCCCCAGGTATAAACATTCCTACTTAAGGCTTTGGAGTTGTCTTATCCATTTTAAGCTACTCAAGGTTGGTTTAGTGTGCTTGTTCTGGGAATCTACCCATTGACATACTGATCTGGAAGACTGAATAGTACCTTCCTAAATCCTCACCATCATCTCAGGGAGTGAGTTTTTCTCCATCAATAGGAGAGGTAGCCTGAGCCAGAGCTAGCTGAACTAATACAGCATTCAATAAATTGGCTAAGGTCCCAAGCTGAAAGAGAACTGTAACACTTACTTTCCAAATGATTGTTCCCATGAACAGAATCTCAGAGTTTGCCTGACTGGGGTGGGAGGAGAGGGAACAAAAAACACAAAACTCCCTCTGCTTTTGTGAAAAGCAGTTTTTACATAAGACATCCTACTACTGACAAACCTTTTAAAAGCAAGTCAACTCATTTGCTAAGCCAAGCAGAGCAGTGAAGTAACCAGGAGAGGCAGAAAACAACAGGAAACACAGGCTGGAGGACGTAGATTCAGACTCATAAATTACCCAAAATGAGTTTGAAGAAAACACCAGGTTCAATTTAAGCAGACCTTTCACAACTAGGTGTGCCCACAGCTGACTCTTTAGGAGTCATTAAAACACATTGCACCCAATCTTTTTGCCCATAATCATCTATATTACTTGGGCAGCCCATCTATCAGCTTGCCAATTAAATGGATTCCCCTATTTTGTGCAGCTTTCTGATGAGCAAGGAACTTGGGAGGGGAACCTTGCAGAAACAGCATATTGAATGCATGAATATCGCCAAAGCTTTGGATGCTGGGACCACCTCTGCCTGAATCCAGTAATGAAATACATTCTTCTCTTTCCAAACTGTTTCCAGAGAGGCATGAAATAAAATTGAAATTTTTATTATTATTAAAAACATCAAAATGTGTTTACAGATGAGACTTCTTAGGCACAGACTCTGAAATTGGCATTAAATACATGGAAAGAACTTTTGTCTCCCTTTTTCTATATGTCCTTTCCAAATATTCCCTTGCCCCACCTCCCCACCCCCAACATAATTAAATGTAATGATGACATCACAAAAATGGAGGCAATCTTTTGGTTTATATCACATGCAGAAGATTATAAACTCTGATCTGAGAGTGTTCCTGAATTTGACAGGACTGGAGGCATTCTCAACTGGAATATAGTATTTCGATTGACTCATTGAAATGCTTAATGAGAAACTCCTTTCTGTGCATTGCTTCTCATGGCTAAGTGCTAAATTTCGATGGGCCCGAACAAATGCCTTCTATCATAAAAACATGCTCTTGGCAGAGTTTAAAAAGTAATAAAGTTATGTATGTATTTTACAAGTTGGAAAGGAGATGAGTGGGGGGGGGGTTGCTATGTGGAGAAATGGTAGAATAGAAATTGTTAGTATAACGAAAACTGAAGAATGACAGGTAAAAATTGACCTGAAAAAAGTCTGCAAGTGAAAGACAGAGAAATGCTTAAATGAATCTGAAGCACTTTACCATGAATTAAAGATGGGAGAGTCTATGTATGAATGGATAGCACTTGCTTAATGAGCATAGCAGATGTCTCCATTTAGGAAATGCAAAGAAAAGTAAAACCTTGTAAAGTTTTATGTATGATCCCTTTCACCGAAATATGAAAAACAGATTAGAAGTGGGGAAGGAAATATCTTCTATAAATAAATTTGAAGAAACACTCAGCCAGAAGGAGACAATTGTTTAAGTATAATGTCCAAGAGAGAAAAAGCAGTCAAACCAACAAGAAATCCCACTTTTGACTGTGCCGCACAAACATTTTTGTGTCTCTAGGCTATAAAGCAGAAACTTTTTTCCACCCTACCCTTAGAGAATGCCTCACTGACCTCAGTGTTCTTTGGCAAGTCACATTTGTTAGAAATAATAAATAATAGCAGCTGAAGATCTGTAGCCTCCTTGCAAAGACATGTAGACATTATAAAGACATTTTTATCAAGTGTCTATTGAAGTCTATAGGTTCGTGTTTGGCCCAGATCAGTGAAAGTCATTCATTTTTTCTCATAGGCTGCCTTTTTAATTCTTCTTCTTCTTTTTTTTGCATCTTGGATCTGTGCCACTTTCATATCATAAACAATTTGCCAGTTGCTGAGTTGTCATTGAGCTATGTGAGAGAAATGCTTCCCTTAGGCATGAGATCCTATGTCAGAGGCCTCTCTGAAAACTAGTGGCTGTGAACACGAGTCTGCTGCTCCTGAGAACAAGAAATCAGTTTTTGATGGAGAAAAACTTAACTCATTCTTAATAGTTTTTTTAAATTATAAGATCAGGTTCTTTAAAATAAGCAAACAAAAGGATCATCAGTATATTATTTCTTTTGGATTATGTCTCCAAATACATGAGAATAACTTCAATTGCAAAGTTATTTTTACCTAGAGCATTCAGTAGGAAATGCTAAACTGGGTTCTGAAAGACCAAAAGACACTGGAGTAAAGAATACTGACTGACTCCTGTGTCATTTTGGTTCTATCTGGAATCTACTCAATTTGGGAGATTTCATATTGCTACATTACTGAAATTGAGATTTATGTTCTATTGGGTTCCAAACAAGCAAAAGGATTTGGCTTTTTCCTCTTTGGCAAATTCTTCTTTAGTTCTGAAACAGAAAAGAAAATTGTCACTTAAAAAAAATCAACTGTAGCAGAATCATAGCTATTGATCAATTGCAACAGTGCTAAAAAGAAGAAGTTAGTCATTCATGATCAGCAAAATAGCCCAAATGATGTCATCCATCAAGATGGACACCACAATTTGCCAACTATTTTCTCATAAATCAAGTCATGGTCCCTCAAGGAAGAAGAGGCGCGCCTGAAGAGCCAACATGGCAGCCGTTATCGGCAGACTGAGAGAAATGCTCCCTCAAGTATACAGTAATTATTTTTACTCGATGGGAAATAAAGAGAGGAGAGATGGTAGGGTAGAACTGGAGAGTGTCTGCCTCACTTCATTACTATTCCCCAGGCAAGGGACACAACATATGCTTTTCATTGGGAAGCCAATAATTTTGAATCGTGGGACAGGTGAAAACTTAAATGACATTTGCAAACCTTGATTTATTTCTCTGCTTAACTCTGGAACATGCTTTAGATTTAGCTATATAAGTTTCCATAGATTAGTGGTCAATGTCAAGTATTTTCAATGACATAGGCGAGCTTTCCCTGTCCCTATCAGTTAATTAAATATTTTCACTACTAATCTTTTCTTATTGAAATAGCCCCTTTTCTCTGGGTTAGACATTTGGAAAACAACCATATAGAGTTTAAACTTTTATTTATTTATTTATTTTAAAATACCCTTTTCCCCATGTGCTATTTTACTTGCTGGAAATCTCATTAAAAGTTATTTATGAGCTGTTAGTGATCCCATAAGGATTACACCTAATTCAGTCTGTAAAGCTTTTGAGTTACATAGCTTCCCAGGAATAGTCTCTTTAGCATGAAGGACCACCTTCTCCATTATTCTGCTTTCCTTATCACCCAAATAAATGCTGTAGACTAGAGTTTCTTAATTCCTAACCTTCTTATCCTCCTCGTTTACATAAGTAGGATGCTAACCTGTAAGAGCATGTCTTCTCTTCTAGATTTTCTCATGGGTTTTCCTTGAAATAGGCATGCGTTATCAGACTAGTAAAACTGAGGAAAGATAGGAGGTGCTGGAAAGTTTGGGACTCCAGAGACATGAGTTCTAGTCCTGACTGTGCACTGACTCACTGTGTGATCTCAAGGATGTCATTTCACCTCTCTAAGCCTCAGTGTCATCATGTGTAAAAAGAAAAAAAAATGAGGAAATGGTTGGGCTAAGGTCAGGTGTGGGGACCTGCAACTTCGAGGTCACACATGGCCCTCTAGGTCCTCAAGTGCAGTCCTTTGATTGAATCCAAAAAGAGAAAAATTCATCCATTCTAAGCTGCCTTCTTTTTCAAATATTCTGTGATTCTATGGGCTGAAAGGCATTATGTAAGTATCTATCTCATGATTATTAGACTTAGGTTACCATGAAGGCAATGGACTTTAGGTATTATTAAGCTACAGGATTTCATAGGTCAATCATTTATTCATATGGGTAATACTCTCTTATTGTCTGTTTTCCTTCTCCTCTGAAAAAAGTCAGACTTTATCTGATTGATAGGTGTTATTTAATTTGCAGACCAAAATGTTCATGATTTTGAATGTTTATAGAACTAACTAAATTCAAAATTATCTGAGCCCCCTACTTGCCTGACAGATTAAACTGTTATTTTAGTTACCGAAGGAAGTTTTTTTTAAAAAATATTTATTTATATGTAATGTGTCGGAATTCTCTTTTTTATTAATAATAACATAATTCAGATTTGTATAGCTCTTTGATGTATATTTGTATAACTTTTAAAAGTAAATTTATGTTTATCTGGATGCTCAGAAAAACATATTAGATTCCCTGTTTGTTACTAAATGGTCTTGTATTTATAATAGCCACCAAAGGAGCATATCAGTAATCAGTTAGAGTCCATGGGCAACACCAATTAAAGCATCAAGCAAGGATGGGAACTGGATGGCCCCCAAGTTTCCTTTCATCTCTGAATCTATGATTGTATTACTCCTAGTTTCCTTCCAGGACTTTTATCGGCTTCTTAAACATGAATTAATTCCTCCAATAAAGAAAACGGGCATCCAGAATGAGCTTTCTATGTCTGAATCAGGTAAATGAATTTTCAACTTTAATAATCACTAGGGTTGCGGATTCCAAATAAATTTATAATTATGAATGTTAAAAATCTGGAAGTACATTTCAACAAATGGATAAGAGCTTCTTTCTTCAACCAACAGAGAATTTTTTCACTGTTGGAGGAATGAAATCATATTTAAGAAGCTGATAAAAGTCCTAGAAGGAAACGAGGAAGAATACAACCATAGAGTAAGAAGTGGAAGGGACCTTAGGGACCATCCAGTCCCTGTCCTTGCCTGATGCAGTAATTGACATCGACCATGGACTCTGATTACTGATATGCTCCTTCGGTGACTATTACAAATGCAAGACAGTTTAGTTAACATACAGGGGATCTCAGCTAAAATATATATTTGTTGACATCAATTATCTCCACAAGCTGAAGGTAGTTCCATGTAGTTAAAGAGTTCATTTTGTCACACATAGCACACAGTGCTTGGCATATAGGAAGTATTTAATAAAGGCTTATTGGTTAAAACCTGTTCTGGGGGTGGCTAGGTAGTGCAATGAGTAGAGCGCCAGCCCTGGAGTCAGAATCTGGCCTCAGACACTTAACGCACACACAAACAAAAACCTAGCCGTGTGACCTTGGGCTAGTTACTTAACCCCAATTGCCCTCCAAAAAGGAGAAAAAAAAAGACCTGTTCTTACCATTTTTAGCAATCCGGGCTTGAGGGATATGAAAGGGCTACAGGGACAGGTCACAGGAAATCATACATAGTTTCTATTCTTTTCAGTCTGGTTTGAACATAATAAAAATAAAACATATAATATTATTTTTCAGTTGTTTCAGTTATGTCCAACTCTTTGTTAGACATTTGGGGTTTTCTTAGGAAAGATACTAGAGTGGTTTGCCATTTCCTTCTCCAGCTCATTTTACAGGTGAGGAAACTGAGGCAAACAGGGTTAAGTGACTTGCCTAGGTTCACACAGCTAGTAAGTGACTCAGACCAGCTTGATCTCAGGAAGATGAGTCTTTCTGACTTCAGGCCCAGCACTCTATCCATTGTGCCATATATAGCACTTCTAGATTTGCAAGCACTTTTTATTTGATAATACAGCCAGGTCTCTGATTAGTAGAAATTATGACTCCTGTAAAATGGTTGCATTATTCAAATTCATACTGCCTATTTCCAGTGGGCTGGAACCAGTCATATTTCATATAAGTATAACTTTCAGTAGTGTAAATTGTAATACATGGGGCCACTACATGGGACTGATTCGACATCCACACTAATGGGACCTATGCACAGGGAGATAGCCCCCCAAAAGCTTAACCTTTAGCTCCTTCTTTCAGAAACAAGGCTCACTCACAGAATCAGAGAATTCAGAGAGCAAAGGATTCTCAAAGGCCATCTAATCTAATCAGGATCTGAACAAGAATCAGCTTTACAAAATACCTGACAGTTGATTCTTTTGAAGACCACTAGGAAGTGGTACATTCCACTCTTGGATAGCTCTAAGGATTAGGAATTTCTTTCCTTATACAACAAGTCTAAATCTACATCATAGGAATTTCCTCCAGATTCTCCTCATTCTGCCCTCTGGGCTAAGTAAAAGAAGCCTTGACCTGGGAGGGACCTTAGCTTAAAAAGACTGAAATCTCCCACTGCATCAGGACCATCTCCAGTTTTTCTAATCTATGTCTTGCCACTGGACCCAGATGGCTCTGGAGGAGAAAGTGAGGCTGTTGACTTTGGACAGCTCTGCCTCACTTAGATCCAATTCACTTGCAAGTCAAGATATCATCTTCCAATGTCATTTATCCTCTTCGAGAATGAAGGACAAACAACAACGACAGCTCTTCAAATACTTGAAGACAGCGGTCATATACTCCTTGTCTTCTCTTCTTTAAGCTAAATCTCCCCCCCATTCATTCCTTCAACTGTCATCATCCTATTTAATTTTGAAGCTCTTTACGTTCTCCATCTTACTGGTATCCCTCCCAAATTTTCACCCCCAGAACTGAATAGAGTTATTCCAGAGCAGAATAAAATTCTCTGACCAGAGCAGAATACAACCAGACTATCACCTATCTAGTCCTGGCTGCTATATTTCTTTTAACGCAGACTTGATTCACAATAAGTTTTATGGGGCTGCCATATTATGCAGTTGATATGTGGGGGATAAATATAAATTATACCTGTAAAATCTCTTTGACCAGCCAAAGAAACTTATCAAAAAAGGAAGTAAGGTTACTTTGGTATGACTTGGTCTTGATGAAACCACATTGGCTTTGTCAATCAACAAAGCAATACAAATTTATTAAGTGACTACTGTGTGCCAGATACTGGAATCAGTTTCTTGGCCAAGACTTTGTAATCCCCAGAAATTATTTCAAAATTCCTTCTGGCCAATATCATGTGAATCTATGTGATTTACTAAAAGTGGGGCATTAGGTTTAACAAGTCTTGGTATGTTCTCTTGCTATATCCTAGATATGTGCCCTGGGAGGCAGAAGACCAACCCCCCCCCCTTTCTCCCTCTCTCTCTTGCTTGGAGGGCAATTGGGGTTAAGTGACTTGCCCAAAGTCACATGGCTAGTTTTTGTATTAAGTGTCTGAGGCTGAATTTGAACTCAGGTCCTCCTGACTCCATGGCTGGTGCTCTATTAGCTGTGCCACCTAGCCGCTCCTCTCTTGTTCTTGTTAGATGAACATATGGACATCCCAGTACCCACTACTGCTGCTCGCTTCAGCAACCTTAATGGATGAGTGTTCATGTGATGATCCCATGAATCTACACCATTATTCTTAGAAAAAATATAAATGCATCCACTTAGAAGCTTCTAGCTACCTACTTTTTTAGTGGTCGCTTATATCTGTGTTTTTGTTCTAAGTATTTGGTGATCTTTTTCACTTCTCCATTGTCTTCCTCTTCTCTCTTTCCCTCTCCTCTCCCTGTCTTCCTTCCTTTCTCTCTTCCTCACTATCTCATTCTGACTCTTTGTTTCTCTATCTCTGATTCCATCTCTGTCTCTATCTCTGTCTCCATGTCTCGGTGTCTCTCAAAATATTAAAAAAGTCCAGTCCACAGACCCCTTGAAATCTGTACACAGAGCCCCTAAAAGGTCCCTAGACTCCAGATTAAGTACTCTTTTTCTAAAGTGTCTTTTAAGGATGAATAAAAAGAGGAAATGCTATTTTTATACCTGTTCATAATTCTTAAAAACAAACTACCACAAATAACAAACTAACAAAAAACTAACAAACACAAATAACTTTAGACAAAGAGTAAATTTATCTAGTCTTCAGAATAGGACATTAGAAATCCAGTGATCAGAGTATCATGTTTCTTCCCGAATGTTTGCATTAGTCACTCAAACAAGGGAGATACATTATAGTTGCCAAAAATAAAATTATACTTGAGGGATTGAATAAAGTTAGTAATATATCTGTTCTTTGGTCAGAACTCCTTTTCTGTGGAATGTTACAAGAAGGAATATGAAATGGGGAGAGAGTAGCTCTTTGAAGCAAAGTATATTGTTTCTTGGTTGCTCTGAGAAAGACAAGAGCCGATTACCAAGCATTTATTAAGCAACTACTATGTACTAGGCACTGGGGCCACAAAGACAAAAAAAAAAAAAAGGCTGAAACCCTCTAATCTCAAGGTACTCACATTTGCATCTGTAAAATGGTGTTGATAATAGCACCTTCTTCCCAAGGATGTCTTAAAGGTAAAATGAAATATTCTAGTACCTTGGAACTTCTTGGTGCTATGGAGAGTGCTAGCCCCTTGATTTCATATCTGTATCATAACAGAGTGTAGGAATATTGTCTCCTTGACAGAATTTCATTGTTTTCACTCTTTTCTAGAATGTTACTGATAAGGCAGAAAAGCTCTTTATAATATGATTTGCTTACCACTTAAAATCCCATACCTTTTTTTTTCTGACCAGTGTATTATGGGGAAAGAGAAGACAGAGGAGGAAGGAAACATTAAAAAGAAACAGTATACGAGTATCATTTGTAAACTAATCTATAGACTCTGAGCCAAGTTATTTCAACATTCTCTGGGGACAATTACAAGGGAATGAAGAAACATTTTGAAATTTGTCTTATGCCTAATTAATCATGGGACTTGAAGAACAAAGGCAATGATCCTTCAAAGTTTCCAGCCTTCCCTCTCTAAGTGGAGGGGAACAATTCTCCATTTTTACCTATTGGCTCAGAGCTCACTAATATGTCATTGGTCTCTACATTCCCTGCCCCCCACATAGAGAATTTCCATAGACTTTAACTTTCTCCAACCTCTGAATCCTTATTTAATGCTAAAGATTTTATATTTTTATATTATTAAAATTCTTAAATTTCAATTTGATGACCTTCATTTCCATTTTCTAAGCTCCCCATCCCCTAAATACATTACTACTGCTTAGATTATGTAAAATCCAGACACCAAGTATTGATTGAGTTGATACTTTCAGGTTTAGAAGTCCACTAATACACAACTGTGAATATATGAATTCATTGTTTCATTCCCCTTTTATCCCATTATCACCCAAACACGTAAAACGTTTAGGGTTTTTGTCCTTTTTCTAAGGCAGAACTCTGGGGTCCCTGCCCTCCCCCTACATCCATTTCTTCCATGAATCCCTTTCCTCTTAGTGCATCAGCTGTAATCCTGTACAGGGAGGTTGTTAAGATGCTGTGTGAGGGAATTCAAGGTATGAATTTGTCATGCTTCTGTAATATTAGCATTAGGTCATTTACAAGTTAATCAGATATAAGGAATTATCAGTTTTCCACTATCCTGCCACATAGAGCAGGAGCTAGAGAGTGTGGGGCTTAGAGCCAGGAAGACATGAGTTCGTTATGTTTCAGACATTACCTGTGTGACCCTGGAAAATCAAGAGGAAAGAAGAAGAAAAAGAGGAGGAGGAGGAGGAGGAAGAGGAGGAAGAGGAGGAGGAGGAGGAGGAGTAAGAGGAGGAGGAGAAAGAGGAGCAAGAGGAGGAGGAGGAGCAGGAGGAAGAAGAGGAGGAAAAGAAGGAGAAGGAGGAGAAGAAGAAGAGATAGCTTACTTTTATGTAGGAGTTTAAGGTTTATAAAATAATTCCTTCAAAACAACCTAATGAGGCCAATATTCCAAGTATTTTTAGCCTCATTTTACAGATGAGGAAACTGAGGTGCAGAGAATTAAGTTACCTCCTCAAGGTGACAGAGGCACATTGCAAACCTATGCATCTCTGTACTACATGCCTTGCGCTCTGTAAACACTACCTAAAAGTTATCAAGATAATTGTGCAATAGTCTATCTTATACTGGCTTTCCAAATAAAGAGATATAAAGATAAAATTATCTTTTTAAATTAAAAAATATTTATTTTTGGTTTTCAGCATTCACTTCCACAAGATTTTGAGTTCCAAAATTTCTCCCCAACTCCCCTCTCCCCCACCCCAAGATGGCGTGCATTCTGATTACCCTTTCCCCAAATCTGCCCTTCCTTCTATCAACCCTCCCCCTTCTCTTATCCCCTTCCTCTTTTATTTTCCTGTAGGGTAAGATAGATTACTATATGTCATTGCCTATATATCTTATTTCCCGGTTGCATATAAATACAATTTTTAATATTTGTTTTTAAGACTTTGAGTTCCAAATTCTCTCCCTTTCTCCTTCCCTACCTACCCTTATTGAGAAGGCAAGCAATTCAATATAGGTTGTATGTGTGTAGTTGTGCAAAACACTTCAATAATAGTCATGTGGTGAAGCACTGACTATATTTCCCTCCATCCTATCCCATCCCCTGTTTATTCTGTTCTCTTTTGTGACCCTGTCCCTCCTCAAAAGTATTTGCTTCTGTAAAAATGATCTTTTATGAGATATTTTATTTTCTAAGGATATTATGAGTTTGATTGGTACCCCTAGGTTTTTATGGATTGAGACCCTCTCCTGTATCCCTTTCTTTTCTCTCTATATATACTGTTTCTCTTGGTGATCTGATCAGGTTCTATGGATACAATTATTGATTCTCAGATCTATCTATTGAGTCCTAACCTTTCTCTTGATTTCCAGTCTCACATTTCCAACTGCCTATTGGATAACTTGAACTAGATGTCTTATAGACATTTTAAACTCAACATTTCCAAAACTAAACTCATTATCTTCCCCAACCCCAATCCTCCCATCTTCCTGCATTCTCTATTACTGTTGAAAGTACTACCATCATCTTAGTTGACCCCTCATTCTTTCTCTCACTTCCCTATATTCCAGCAATTGCCAAATCTTGTCATTTTTACCTTTTTAACATCTCTTTTGTAAGCCCCTTCTGTCTTCCAAAACTATTCTTATCCTATGCAGACCTTCATCAGCTCTCTCTTGAACCATTGCAATAGCCTGCTGGTTGGTCACTTCATCAAGTCTCTTCTCTCTCTAATCCATGCTCTACTCAGATGGAAAATTGATCTTGAAGTTCAGGTCATCCCTCCACCCCTCTAGTAAATGCCATTGGCTCTCTATTACCTTTAATATCAAATATAAAAATATTTTATCATTTAAAGCCTTTATGACCTGGCCCCTTCCTATCTTTCTAACCTTTTTATACCTTCTTTCTGGTGGCACTGGCTTCCTTATTATTCTTTGAGCACATAACATCCCATCTCCTGACTTGAGGTATCTTCACTGGCTCTCCTTCATACCTGGAATTTTCTTCTTCTTCATCTCCACCTCCTGGCTTCTCTGGCTTCATTTAAGTCTCATCTAAAGTCTCACCCTCTACCAGAAGCTTTTTGAAACCCTCTTTAATCTCCCTTCCATTCCCTCTGAAATTATCTTCAATTTATCCTGTACATATCTTGTTTGTATATAGTTACTTGCATGTTTTCTCTCCCATTAGACTATGAGCTCCCTGAGGGCAGGGATTTTTTTAACCTGTCTTTGTATCCCCAGTGCTTAGCATAGTGCCTGGCACATAATAGATAACAGGTGCTTGTTGTCTTTATTTAGACTGGATGAATCTAGGGTTTTCTGTTAAGTCAAGTAATAAAAGCTTGCTTATGTGCCTTGTCTCTAACATTATATCCTTCCCCTGCTTATTATGTTTGTTATAGTTATTATATTTGTTATATTATGTATTATATTTGTTATATTTATGTGCCTTGTCTCTAACATTATATCCTTCCCCTGCTTACATGATTATTAACCATGAATGGAATTGTTTTTACTTCCTCATTGCCTTTTTTTCTCTCCTCCAACATGCTATTCACACCAACCTTACCAACCAGATTGCAGGATAGGACTTTTTTTGTCTTTTCTTAAGTAAGGATGTACTAAAAAAAAGGAAAAGAGTGAGAAGATATTCTCTCTCTGGTCCCCATTCTTTTCCACCAGCCATGCAGGACCCAAAAGAAAAAATTGTGTCAACAGATATTTACTTGTTTTGTTCAGGAAACTTTGGCAGATGTGAAGAACTTAAGGAGGGGGAAAATCATGAATTCAAAGAATTTTTGGTCTAGTTGGGGAGATAAGATATACTATTTTGTTGTTTAATTGTTTCCGTCTTGTGTGACTCTCCATAACCCCATTTGGAATTTTCTTGACAAAGGTACTGGAGTGGTTTTCTATTTCTTTCTTTAGCTCATTTTATAGATGAGGAAGTTGAGGCAAGTAGGGTTAAGTGACTTGCCCAGTAACTTGCTAGTAAATGTCTGAGGCCAGATTTGAATTCAGGTCCTCCTGACTCAAAAGCCAGTGCTTTATCCACTCCGCCACTTAACCAAAGGACATATATACATAGGTGATATTATACACTATTATAAGGATAGAAGTACAATGAGAAAGGTACAAATTGGTATGTAGGTTCAAAAGGGAGAGGTAAATATTGCTTTTTTATTTTGCTTTTTGGAGGGGGGAAGGCAGGGCAATTGGGTTAAATGACTTGCCCAAGGTCATAGAGCTAGTAAGTGTTTCAAGTATCTGAGGCTATATTTAAACTCAGGTCCTCCTGACTCCAGGGCCAGTGCTCTATTCACTGCGCCACCTAGCTGCCCCTAGATATCACTTCTAATCTGGGGGTGAGGGTGGGGGTGGGAGAGATAGTGTCTAATTTTCAAGAACCAAGTACTTTGGTAAATGATAGGTCAACTTTTTTCATCTTTTCATCGATACAACTTGGCATTGTATCAACATGACCCAAATGTTGTACCAATGGAATATTTTCTTGAGGAAGAACAGGACCTTTTCCTCCTCTATCTTTATGTTTCTAGGAGCATATTTACTTAATAAATGCTTGTTGAGTTTTATTGAATTGAATGATCATTGCAAGGACCCAATAGCAGAAGATCAGAATGCATTTTATTCCAAGCTCTGTCCCTAACATTCTACATAGCTTTGGACCAGCTATTATATCTAATTATCACATAGCTCTTCTCCCTTGGAGACAATAATATAATATGACAAGAGTGTTGTAAGACTTAATGAAGATTTGGCGCAAAGCTTTGAAGTCTGAGAAGGGACATGGTTGTTGAAAAGTCTGAAACAATAGCCCTAGAAGATGCACATTTGAATTTGGCCACTTTAAAATTGTTTGTTTGGTTATTTGCTTTTTGGAGGGCAATTGGGGTTAAGTGACTTGCCCAAGGTCACACGGCTAGTTTTTGTGTTAAGTGTCTGAGGCCAGATCCAAACCCTGGTCCTCCTGACTCCAGGGCCAGTGCTCTATTCACTGTGCCACCTAGCCACTCCCACTTTAAAATTGTTGGTCCCATTTTCCAGCTTCTAGCTTTGAGAACTTGGCTTTGGCATATGTCACCCCTTGCTGTGGACAGTTTCATCACATCAGCAGAGGTGTCAAACACATTCCTCAGAGTAGGCTTATGATCTATGACACTCTGAAATGTAGCTCAAAGCAGTTTAAAATGTAACTCCTATTTGATTTTAATGTGTTGATGTATTAAAAAAAATACATACACTGAGGCAGCCAAATGGTACAGTAGATAGAGCACCAGGCCTGGAGTCAGGAAGACCTGAGTTCAAATTCAGTCTCAAAAACTTACTAGCTGTGTGACCTTGGGCAAGTCACTTCACCTCAGCTTCCACATCTATAAAATGAAGATACTAATAACACCTCTCTCCCAAGGCTATTGTGAGGATCATTGAGATAATACTTGTAAAGCACTTAGCACAGTGCCTGGCACATAGTAAGCCTTAATTAAATGTTAGTTATCATATAAATAATCATCATCATGATTATTATTAAACAGGTGTGGTTTTCTAAGCAAATATGCAGCTTGCAGGGATCCTTCTGGATGGCTTAATGCCCACCCCCCCAGTTGTATACAGCATCTAAGTAGGATGGCAAATAGGATACTGGATCTGGAGTCAGGAAGAACTGAGTTCCATTCCTGTCTTAGACATTTACTAACTTACATATTTACTAAGATTCTGGATAAGTCAGTTAACATTTCTCAGCCTCTATTTCCTCATTCATAAGTAGGTGATAACATATAATTATAATAATAGCGGTTACCCTACAGGAGTGTTGTGAAAATCAAATAATCAGATCAAAGCCAGGTGCTGTGGTACAAGCCTATAATTCCTGCTATGGAGCAGGCTGAGGCTGGCGTATCACTTGACCTGAGAAATTCTGAGTTGTAATGGTTCAAAGACAAATGAACCTCCACACTTCTGGTGCTGATGTGGTGAGCACCCAGGAGAAGTGGGTCCTCAGGCTGCCCAAGGAGAGGCAAACAAGCCAGGTTGCAAAAGGAACAGATCAAAGCTCCCGGGTCAATTAGTAGTGGAACAGCATGTATGAGTGGCTATTATATTTCCACACTCGGTAAAATAGGGATTTGCTGTTATTTAGTCATTTTTCAGTCATGTCTGACTCTCTGTGACCCTATTTGGGGTTTTCTTATGAAAAATACTGGATTTGTTTGCCATTTCCTTCTCCAGTTCATTTTACAGATGAAGGAACTGAGGCCAACAGGGTTAAGTGACTTGCCCAGGGTCATACAATATTAGGTGTGTGAAACGAGATTTGAATTTAGGAAGATGACTCTTTCTGACTCTAGGCCTGGCACTCTAATCCACTGTGCCCCCTAGATACCGAGTCCAAAAAAAAGTGTGATTAAGTGAGATGATAAAGTACTTTGAAAATGTAACAGTATATAAATGTTACCCATTATTATTTTTGTTGTTGCAAAATTGTTCTGTTCCCAGGATCACCTGTGACAGACAATATGAGGAACTTTCAGAGATAGACAAAGAGTGACATTAATATCATTTAACTGTTAAAATGACTCAGTCAGTGGGTTACTGAATAAGACCGAGGCACTGGTTCCAAAGAGAAAAATGTAAATTTCATGGGAGATGAGTGTGGGAAAGGGCTGATACATCACATTTTTGGAGGGAACAGAAAGAAAAAATAATAGTTCACATTTTTCAGAATGAAATAAAGTTTTCAAAACACTTCCCCCCCCAAAACTTGTTAGTTTATTTGTGAAAGATTTAGAATGTCTTGATTGTGGGAACTCCCAGTGTAGAAACTCCTTCCACCACCATAGACAGCAACTTGTTTGTGATTTAGTAGCCAAATCCTATGGAGTTGCCCTAGGAACATAGATCTTCTGTGAATTGCCCTAGGACAGCTACCTAGTAGGTATCAGAGGTAAGATTTGAATCTGGGTTTTCCTAATTCTAAACCCAGCACTTTATTCATCATGAAACATTGTCTCTAATGGATTATATTTATGATCTTTTAAAATTTATAATCATTGTAATTATTTTTATTTTACAGTTGCAGAAATTGAGGCTTGGAGAAATCCAACAATTTCAATACAGTCACCCAGTGTGTAATGGAAATGCAGATTTAAAGATCTTCCCTGCCCCTAGCTTAAGTGCACCTGGAGCTTGTGGTGGGAGGCTTGTTTTTCAGGAAAGCCCACACCTTGATACTTTGTGATTGGGCAGTGGGTCAAGGAGGTTGTTACATTCTCTGAGCCAAGAGAAGGCTATATAAACCCTGAGGAGAGGCTTTGCTTTGGGGCTCACTTTGAGAAGTGTTGTGTGATTTGACCAGATGAGACTCTGGGAAGCCGTTGTTGAGAGCCCCCCGGCTTTGAAAACCCAGATGTTGATGCTTCCCTCTCTGGTAACTGTGATTTGGTATTGATATAATGGTTGGACAGTTTGGAAGCCTGTTTGATCTGTAAGTTCTGTAACTCTGAAGTTCGGGGTGCTGACCTTTTTCCCCTGAACTAGGTAATGTATGTTTGTTTGATTAAAGTAAGCTTGTTAACCCATTTTGAGTTGCTTTCCTTTTGAAAAGCAGATCTAAGAACCTGTGTTGGCAGTCACCCTGGGGATATTGGGGTGCTTGCTGCTACAAAATGGCGACGAGGATGGGATCTGCTGAGTAAAAGGAAAGTATGGGGGCTGGGATAATTGTTTGTTTCCCAGTTGTGGTAGCTGTGATTCTGTGGAGCCATGGAGCAGGAGAGAAGAACGGCCTGCATGCTGACTTCACTGAGCTGAGAGCAGGAATGGTGAGCTGCCTGCATGGAGACCTGTGGAGAAGCCTGGAGCTGCTGCCTTCTGCTGGAGGAGAAGGAACCCAGGAGTTTGGAGTTCAGCCACAGGACAAGATAAGGACTGTGTGGCAAAGCAGGGGCACTGAATGTGTTTCCTTGCTGCATCCCACAGTTTGGGACCCAGGGGGAGGATGGACTTGTGACTGGTGGGTGGGGTGAAGTGCCATGGACCCCAAGGACCCCACTTTGGTTTTGTTGCCCAGCTCCCTCTCTGGACTTGGAAGCAGGGACTGGAGCAGTGTGAGGGGAAGGACACCCCCCTCCTCCCAAGAGAACTTTATGTGATAATGCTTTGTATTTTGTGAATTGATGTGAAAATGCAATGTACTTTGTTTAAGACCCAGTGGCCACTTTGGTAACTTTAGATGTACCTTGAAAGTGTGACCTAAGAGATGTTTTAGTGCTAATTCAAATGTAAATTGTGTATGCTATGGGCAAGAAAGATCTTGGGGCCGAATGTAATGGAAATGCAGATTTAAAGATCTTCCCTGCCCCTAGCTTAAGTGCACCTGGAGCCTGTGGTGGGAGGCTTGTTTTTCAGGAAAGCCCACACCTTGATACTTTGTGATTGGGCAGTGGGTCAAGGAGGTTGTTACAATCTTTGAGCCAAGAGAAGGCTATATAAGCCCTGAGGAGAGGCTTTGCTTTGGGGCTCACTCTGAGAAGTGTTGTGTGATTTGACCAGATGAGACTCTGGGAAGCCGTTGTTGAGAGCCCCCCGGCTTTGAAAACCCAGATGTTGATGCTTCCCTCTCTGGTAACTGTGATTTGGTATGGATGTAATGGTTGGACAGTTTGGAAGCCTGTCTGTTTGATCTGTAAGTTCTGTAACTCTGAAGTTCAAGGTGCTGACCTTTTTCCCCTGAACTAGGTAATGTGTGTTTGTTTGATTAAAGTAAGCTTGTTAACCCATTTTGAGTTGCTTTCCTTCTGAAAAGCAGATCTAAGAACCTGTGTTGGCAGTCACCCTGGGGATATTGGGGTGCTTGCTGCTACACAGTGTCAGAGTCTTTTTACTCCATCTTATTTCTCCCAGCTGATCATATTTCCTAGAAGGAGAGAACCAATGGATGTATTTAGAGCTCATTGATTCTCCATATATATGAACCTAAGTCACCATGAAAACTTCCCTGAAGTCACATGGTTTCCCCTGCTGTTTCAAGGACTTCAAAATGATGATGATAGTGGTGACAGCAATAGTGTCTCACACTGATATAGCCCTTTATGATTATAAAGGGTTTTATGATATTATCCCATTTGATCCATTTTCCAGATGGAAAAAGTAGAGCCTAGAGAAATTTCAACCATGCCCAAAGGAGGGTCTTTAGTAATGTGCTATCAGCTTCTATTTGTGGTTAGAAGTGATTTAGATTAACACATAGATGGAGAACTTAATCAGATTTGCAGATAACATAAGACCAGAAGGGACAAAAATATTGTGTATGGAACAATCAAGAGTCAACCCCGAAATTGCAGTAAGTTAGGAAAATGTGAAGAATCAGATATAATAGCATTTAAGGGAATAAATGAAGGTTCTACATTTGGATTAAAAAAATTAACTGTAAAAATATAGGATACAGGAAATAAGATTAGAGGAGAGTTAATATGGGAGGCAGCAGTAAAGCACCCTGGGAAATGTAATGAATTTAAGTTTAGTATGAGTCAAAAGAATGACACAACAAGTAAAAAAATCTCTTATCCTAGGCTAAGCATGGAATGAATATTATGCATCTGCTCTAATACATCCCAGTAAGACAACGTTCAGAATATTGTGTTCTTTTCTGGGTTTTAAATTTTAAGGACATTGACCATTTGGAGGGAGTTCAGAAAAGAGTGACTAGAAAGGTTAGGGGACAGGAAGCCCTTACATCCAAAAAATAGTATAAGGAACTGGGTAGCTTTGCTCTGCTACTTTGCCATCAGGCTAGCCCAGCCATCTCTTCATTTCTCATCTGGCTGCCCTCCTCAGGACTTTTGTCCCAGAAACTTCTCCATTCTGGAAGATTACTCCGATCCTGGAATTCCTATCTCATAATTTACCTTCTTCCCCTGGTTGTCTTTCCTCTAGGTGGATAGCTCTTCCCAGAACCTTCATTCAAGAGAGTGCTCAGGCCAGACATCTCTCCATTTCTCATCAGGCTGCTTTCCTCTGGATTTCTCCATTATACCCCATACAAAATGCCAAAACAATGAGTTGACTTAGGTAAAAGGTGAACTGAACCACTGGTGTCATGTAGAACAAACAAATAGGTTTCCAAAGGCTTGTTTGTGGGGTTTTCCAATGCTCACTGTCTTAATGCTTCCACTTAGCCTGAGTGAAGGTCAATAATCTGATCCTTGGATTCACAAGTGAGAGAATAAAGTAATAAGTGAGAATAGTGCTGACCGTGGTCCATTGCAATCACTTTAATAAACGCTTGTTGATTGAATGATTTTTAGGATGTTCTCTGTTGGTTTGTGTGGAACCAGGGAAGAGAACGTCCATTCAGCACTGTCACTGCTCACACATTCTTAGAAGTATGGCCTTGTTCTACATGCTTTCTGGTGTTTTTAGGAACATGAAACAATAGAATCTTAGAAGTAGAAGGAGCCTTGTGATCTTGTGGGCAGGTTGTACAAAGAAGTTCAAATGACAAATCCAGGGCCCACACCTAGTTGGTGACAGACCAAGGTTTTGAATCTGGGTCTTTTGCTGACAATACATTATTATTCAGACTAGGACAAGACAGCCATTTTCATATCTGGTCCCAGTTGTGGTAAGAAGACCCAGAATGAGGAAGGGATAGGGAGGAATTATACCATCTAGAGTCAGAGTATGGACATCTAAAAAGTGTTTGATTCAGGTAATTTCAAGGTGTTCTCTAAAGTGGAGAACAGTAGAAAAAGCACTGACTTTGGGGTCACAGGACCTGAATTCCAAACCTAGATCTGCTACTCACTACTTAAATTATCTCACCAAGCCATTTCCACATTCTTTTGCATCTGTAAAAACTGACCTCTAAGTTTTCTTTCACTTATAGATCCACCATTCTCCTACTAAGCCTGTCATTGACTTTCTGTACTTCAAAACCACCCCTCCCCACCTCCACTTAGCCCCAGATCTTTTTCCTATGTTGTCTAACCCAGTTAGAAAGTAAGCTCCTTGAGGGCAGGGACTGTCTTAATTTTTGCTAGTATTTGTTTCCCTAGCACTTAGCACAATTCAGGCCACCATAAACACTTTAAAAATACTTATTTCCCTCTTCCTTCCTTGCTCTTAAGATCTGGCATTTTATTTTAAAGAATACAGGGAAAGAGATGTTAAGTCCACCCTCAGTTCAGTCACAATGCCTTTCACCACCCAAACTTGCATCTGTGGCTGTGTTACCCTCCCGAACTTATGGGTCTTTTGGAATTTTAATGTGCTGTCTGGACATTGAATTTTTCTTGTCTTGCTCCACCCAACCAATTACCATTCATAAAACACTTTGAAGATGAAGTGTCCAGCAGCTCTGAATGTCATCATTAGCACTGCCAGCAATGTTAACCAGTCTATGGCTGTGTATCTGGTAACCAAGGAAAAAGAGAAGGAAGGTGAGCAATAGCCCCATGTTTGTTTTTTTGGTGCCAACTTGGAGTTTTTCTATGAGCTACACTGGGAACCTCGGGTTCACACCTTTAGAAATTAAAAGCACATGTCCCACTTTAGGAGGAGAGCCATAAGACAGAACTCAAATTAACCTGATTTCTGTTTTTGTGACTGTTATTGAACCAAACATGTAGCATCGGAGGCACGCCCTGGCATCAAACATTGGAAAGGCAGCTGTTGCCTCTTGCATTTGGAATTACAAACCCACTGATCCTCCACGGCAACAGCCTAAGGAGACAGATGCCAACTGGCATGTGAGCTTGCTGAAATGGATGGTGGAAATCATGGGAGCCAGTGCCCTTCATCCCCCAGCCCCTATTGCCTTGAAAGGCTATCTTCTCTTTCTTTAACTGGGGTGGGGTTTAAGTAGCCAAAGCCCACTCCCTCTCTGAGCCGGGATATTATTTTCTTCAGGGTACACTCCTCTCAACAGCTTTGCTGGTGATGGAGCCAAGTCCAAACCGCTTCATTCTTGACCTCCCTCCAGCTGATCTGTGGAGTATTAATCTTGCCTGGGGCTCTGAGGTCTCTTCTCTCCTCTCCTGGCTTAGTAAGTGGCTGAGTTATTGAAGGTCCTGGGTAATAAAAGATCCTTGTCCCATGTTACCTCCTCTCCCACCCAAGGTTGCCCAAGGCCCTGCTCAGAGACAGTATGCATAAAATATGAAACAGTCAACTAAATGCCACTTGATGGTTCATATTGAGCCTTAATGAAAACAAAGACTCAGGAACACTATTTGAGAATGTGTTACTCAATAAAGTGTTAGAGAAGGAGCTCATAAAGCTGCCAGGAAAGTTTAACTATTGCAAAGAACAAGAGATGAATATAGTTCGAACCTGCAGGACAGGGCTGGGGAACCCGAATCTTTTTTATCTCAAGCACTTGGGGCTTTTTATTTAAAACACATGAAAAACACCAAGATTTGGCACAGAACATTTTGTGGTTTAAAAAAAAATTAGAAATGCCCAAAAGCTCTAAAAAAGAAAGAAAGAACCCCCAAACAACCAGATGTGAAGAAATTAAGACAGATGACAGAAGGTGTTCCACAGGCAGTAAAACCCATCTAAAGTGACGGCGAAAGGCAAGAGCAACCAGCATTTTCCAATGGCAGTTGATAGACACAAGCAATTGAACAGTTCGTACCCTCTCTGTTGTCCCTGTCATAAGATTTGTAGGTCGTTCTCAGCCAGCCACCAGGGTGAAAGGGCAGAGGTTATGACCTGCTGATTTACCAAAGTATGATCAACTCACACAAATTATAGGCGTAAGAGACTCCTGACAACTTCAATATGATGAGCAATGAGAGCAATTATTTGTGACATGTGAAACCAGTGTGAGAGTATAATTCTGTCACTGCGTGACAAGGCATTATTAGTCGGGGCAGGCAACGGCTTGAACCGGGAGCAGCTGGAGGGGAGCTATTGAAAGGGAGGGAAGCCCCAGAACAGGCTTTCTCTCCCAGGGCAGCAAATTATTGACTGTACCTCTTTGTGGTGAAGAGACGCAAAGCCAGAGAAAAACAAAGTTTCTCCATCTTTGGGCAGTCTGGAAAAGACTAAAACAAGGCAGAATGTGTGTGTGTGTGTGTGTGTGTGTGTGTGTGTGTGTGTGTGTGTGTGTGTGTGTTTCTTGTGGGAACAGCGGTGTAAACCAACTTTTGAGGAGTGGGGCTGGCATTTTCTTTGAACTAAATTGCATGGGAAATATCTTATATCCAGAATTTACAGGGTGTTAGGTGAAATGAGGTCCCACATTCCATTTGAGGGCCAGAAATCCAGTCATTTGCCATGAGGGTGTGAGACAAGAATGATGAGGGAAAAGACAAAGAAGAGCAAGGATGTGAATCTGTGTCCATCCCTTCTCTCCTATTAAGTTACAAGCATTTCTTCTCATGCTGGATATTGGTGGCTACAGTGCCTGCCGATTAAGTCCTGGCAGAAGTTGGAGGTTTGGCCAGTTGATAATAGGCAGGGGAGGGATTGAATGGTAGCTCCTGTGGACTTTCAGCCTAACCTTCTCTGGGCCCTTCTCTGGGACACAACTCTGCCTGCAGGGAAAGGTGTGGGTGAAGCTCTGTTTCTCTTTCTAGGGGGTAGTTAGCCCAGATTAGACCAATCTAGGTTGCTGGAGAAGGATTTACACAATCGGACCCAGTGAGGGGTGAAGTGGGGTTACCTCAAGGCAACTGCCCTGAGTATTTGATAGGCCATTAATAGAAGTTTCAGAAAATAGGAAACAGAGGCATGGTTGTGGATATAATACAGATCATATGGAATGATGCTATATTCAGTACCTAGTTCCATCTCTTTACATTCTAGTGTACCATGTTAAACCATGGGGCAAATGATGCCAACACCTTGGTTTTAATCTATTTGAATGACAGTTAACTTCCCTCTCTTTTGTAGAAGTTGCTCTATCCCTGGGCAGTCATCTCATAAATATGTAGCTTTGGTATCAAGGGACAAAAAAGTACTTTTGTATCAGTAGAAACTTGCTGCTGAAAAAGCAAGCCTTATAAGGGCATATTTTATTGACCAATAATACTATCTTTGGCTATGGAGGACAGGAGTGTATTGAAGCAAAGTGGTAAGGTAGAAAAAAATTAAGACAAAATAGAAGACAGAAGACCTAGATTCTTGTTGTTCATCCTTCGTTTTCTGAGAAGACCAATCACGTCACTTAGTGATGTCTTGACTGGCAAGTGAATTAGACTTAAGTGAGGCAAAGCTGTACAGCTCTGCTGTTCTCTATTCCAGAGTCATCAGAATCCAATGACAAGAAAAAAGTCAGGACCACGAGTGGTGCCCCAGGACTCGGTGAATGACCTTGGCACCTTTATGTCTGACCAACCCCTAAACCCTCTCTAGAAGCTGCCTTTATGGCCAATGGAACAAGTTGTTCTTATTCACCCAGGGGAAGTCTTCACATGCTTGGGGCAGACATGTCCCTAACTCACTGACAGGTTGGAAGCCTGTTAGTTATCCTCCACCTGGTTTAGCTTGTCTGCCAAGAAGGTTTTACTGGGGTGTGACTGCTGAGCATGCTGCAGCTTTTTGGAACCCCAGGTGAGAGTTGGGTGAGAGGTGGAAGCCAAAGGTGGATAAGCAGCCCTGGAAAGGGCTTAGGAAGCCATCACACCAGAGATGCTACCTCCTCCCGGAACACTTCATAGACCCCTTGATTCTGGTATCAGCTCCACCACTCAATGTGTAGACCTTTTGTAAGTGATATAACCCTTTCTAAGCCAAGCTTCAAGACTCCATTGACCCTTACCTTAACAGTTAGGCAGGATCAGGGACTCATCACCTAATTACCCTATTCCCCTTTTTGCTTCCCATATTTTTCTCAGGAATTAATAATTAAATCAATATTACCATTACAACTATATTGTGAAGGAAATCTACTATGCTACAGCACCACTTAAAATCTCTGTGAGTGAGTCAGAAGCTAAATACTCTGCATAGGTTTTGTGTTTTATTTTGTATGTATATATTGTCTCTTCAACCCCCCCCCCCCACAATGTAAACTCCTTAAAGGCAAAGATTCTTTTACTTTTTTCTTTTTATCACCTAGCATAGTACCTGACATCTAGGAGATATTCAATAAATGTCTATTGAATTAAATAGAATGGAATTGGGCCTTATTTTCTTCCACTCTATAATCAGGGAGTTAAATGAAATAATTTCTCTGAAGCCTCCACACACTCTGGCAAGCTGGTCACACACCCCAAAACCTCCACCCTAGACTGCAATCCAAGTCCAAGAAGGTTAAAGCAAGAGCAATTACCCCCTAGACTAGTCTCCTGGTCCCCCTACAGTCTGCAGGCCAGGAGCTGAAGCTGCAACATGGCTCCAGCTGCACTTAAGCATCTCAGCAGCTTCTCGCCCTGGGGGCAAAAGCCAACACTCTCCCCACTACTGGTCCCAAAGTCCGCAGTGCACTGACCTCTCACTTTGTCCTTGGCATCTATGTGTTGTAAATTCTGGAAATGGCCACAGCTGCTGGTTGTTCTGGAGTCCCTCCAGCCAGCTGCTGGTCAGGCCCACCCTGGGGCTAAACCCATTGGCTCACACGGGGCTGGGGTCGGCTCCCAGAGCACTGTGCTGGCTATTCCCTGCAGGGCTGCCAGCTGTCCTCAGTGGGAGGTTAGCTTCTCTGTGTAATTTTGTGGGTTCTTTAGCTCCAAAGTTTGTTCAGAGTCACCTTTTACATGGATTGGTAAGGGTAGGAACTGGAGCTGCTCAGATGTCCTGTTTCTACTCCGCCATCTTTGAAATAATTTCTAACTTCTCTTTCAACTCTGAAATTCTATAATTCTGGGATTTCAAAGTACAAAGGAGATAAAATATAGAATAGCTTAGCATAATTAGTCCTAACTATCTGAATCACAAGTGTCAAACATGTAGCCCATGGGTTGTATTTGGCTCATAACATCCCCAAGTGCTGCTGGAACCAAATTAAAATGTAATTGGGAAATATTTACAAAATAAATAAAAATCCAAGAACATATAGATAATATATTTAAAAACTAACTCAATATGTACCTGCAAGGATCCTTCTGTATGGGTTAGTGGCCTCTCCTTAGCTGTGAGTTTGACACCAATGCATGATATTATGGTTTTATCTCTTATGAGGCATTTTGGAGCTAGGTGGAAATGATGACAACGAGATGGTTTGTCTTGTTTACATAGCTCTTTATCCACATGATATCCTTTGATTTTCACAATGTCTCTGCTGGGTGGCTGCCATGGGTATCAAATATGCCCATTTTATAGATGAGATATTGATACCGAGAGATACACAGCTATTATAATATGTGTCAGAAGTGAGATGAACTCAGATCTTCCCAACACCAAGGCCTGACCTCTATTGACTTTATTTTTGATATGTTCCCCTACCTCTTCCCACTGGAACCATCTGGACTCTGCCCCTAGGTCCAATGGGCTCTTATAGGTAACTTCACCCCTCCCCACCCTTTTTTGCTAAGAACCAGACCTTCACGTCACTTATTGGGAACCTGGTCACCATGCATATATCTATAACCCCTACTATGCTACAGCTCCACTTAAAATCTCTGTGACTTGGGGCAGTTAGGTGGTACAGTGAATAGAGTACCAGCCCTGGAGTCAGGAGGACCTGAGTTCAAATCTGGCCTCAGACACTTAACACAAAAACTATCCGTGTGACCTTGGGCAAGTCACTTAACCCCAATTGCCTTACCTTCCCCACTCCAAAAGGCAAAAAAAAAATCTCTGTGACTGAGTCAGAAGCCAAGTTCTTTGCATATGTTGTCCCTTAGAAAGCACATACATAAGGATGGGTATAGTAGAGTAGAAATGATTAATATTCTTTTGTAACAAGGATTACAATGAATTCCATGAGATAAGGTAACTGAATCCTTCTGAGCCCCTCTATTCCCAGATGGAATCTTCTCACAATAGCTTCGTACTTTTGTGCCTAATACTTAGGGGATAGGGACTGGACCTGAGATTTCATTAACATAGGGTATTTACGTTGTAGAGTGTCAGCACTTCTCTGCAACATATTATCTGTCCTAGCACTCTGAGGGGCTAAGTGACTTGCCCAGGGTTATGCCTAACTGAATTAAATTTTGAAGGGTTAGGAATTTCCAAATTGTCCCACATACTCCCATATTCAAATGGAAGCATCTGTTAGGGATACTTGTAGAGAGAGAGTTCCTGAATTAGATCATAGGAGTTGGACTACATGACCCCTAAGATCCACTCCAGCTTGACTTTGCTGTCATTCTAGAAATGGTCTGGAAGTTGTTTTGGGTGGGTTTGCTGTTGTTGTTTTATATTATACTTGCTACAGCTGCTCTTCATTAGCAGGAATCTGAAATTGGTCTGAGTTTTTATTCGAGGAGATTGTCTAAGCCACCTTAAAAGGAAAAACTGCATCTACATGTCTGTCTTTCTGTCTATTTACAAATTAAGGTGGTGAGTTATAACTTTGGACAATTGTGATGTGATGTCCAGTCAGGCAGTGTTGACCAGGCAAAGAAGGCCAGGTTAGACCAGTTTGACCAATGATTTGCAAGTAGTTGACATTTTATAAGATATATATATATATATATATATATATATATGTATATGTATATATATATATATTTCCTATTTATTTCCATATGTTTCCATTGTATATAAAAGTGAGACAGAGCTCTTAAAATAATTTTAAAAGTTGTTGCTACTTTGGATTTCAGCCAAATAAAGTTACATTTAACCAAATAAGAAATAAGGTAGACTATAGGATCTGACCCCATGGCATTGCAAATTAGATTGAATTTATATTTCAGCTTCCAAATGGAACTCTATGCTGTAAGGGGAATGTAAGCTCCTTGAAGGCTGGGGTTATTTTTTGTTCTCTCCTTGTGTATCCAGTTTGCAGCATAGCGTTTTACACATTGTAAGTACTTAACAAGTGTTCGTTGGATTGAGTTGGATGGGGCAGGGTAATAAAACCCAGTTCTCATTTACTCATGGGTTACTCTCGTCAGAATGAAAGCTGATTCCTCAGCTGGACAGTTCAGATGCAGCTGAATTCTGTAGCAATTTATGAAAATCTCTGGAAAAGTTTTGTCAGTGTGAATGTGGCCTCTGGTGGCCATCCCTGCATTTTTGGGGGCTATGATCATTTCCCCCTTGGCTGGTGTATTATGTATCACTTGCTGTGATATTTCTGGCCATTTGTTTTCTTTCCAAGATAAGGAAATACTCAAAATAAGTACACTCATCCATGAAAGTAGCAGGCTTTAATTTAACAAAAAGGAATCACAACATTTATTCTGTAGCCACCAGTTTGATCAATGCATCCCAAGTAGCTGACATTTTGCAAGACATGTATTTCTCTTATTTGTTCCCTAATGTTTCCATTGTGTATAAAAATAAGTGCTCTTAAAATAATTTTAGAGTTGTTGCTACTTTGAGTTTAAACCAAACAAAATGATATTTAAAGAAACATTAAATACATTATTTATCATGTTGGTCAATAGTTAGGGGCTTTTGGCTTAAATAAACGAATTAGAATGCCAGGTACTCTCTAAGAGTTGCTTTAAAAATCCCTCAAAGGACTTGTAATAAATCTTATAATTTTTTTTTTTTTATCAAGCACTTGTTTTCAATGCTGAATCACTTGCTTTTGCTGAATAATGCTCATTCAAGAACTCAGCTTAACCACAAGAGTTCTGACATCCATACTGGAAAAGTCATATGAAAGGATAAAACCCACACTAATGCCAAGGACTACAACCAGTCAAAGAATTCTCATTATTTTCCAAGAATCTCAGAGCTGGCAGACATGTGAGAGGTCAACTAGTCCAATCCTTTCCTGAAGGGTGGAGCCCTTCTACAATATCCCTGACAAATAACCTTATCGGCTTCTGTTTAGACGATTTCAATCCTGAGGAACTCACTACCTATAGGAGATAATAGGGTCATAGGATTTTGATCTGCACAGAAGTAGAGAGGAAAAAGTAGTTTGAGGAACCCAAAGAAGAGGTGATTCACAGGGCTGTTGGTGACTAAACATCTACAGAGCAGCTAGGTGGTACAATGGAGGCTCTTTTTCATGAGTTCAAATCTGGCCCCAGATACTTATTAGCTATCTGACCCTGGTCAAGTCACTTAACCCTGTTTACCTCAGTTTCTTCATCTGTAAAATGAAATGGAGAAGGAAATGGCAAACCACTCCAGTATCTTTGCCAAGGAAACCCTAAATGGAGTCACAAAGAGCCAGACATTACTGAACATCACAGGTGAAAAACAATGAAGAAATAGAGTGAATGGAGGAAAGATGATAAGGAAGTGGGAGGAGAGACCGTATTTTTTTTTTTTTTTTGCTTTTTGGAGGGCAATTGGGGTTAAGTGACTTGCCCAAGGTCTCACAGCTAGTAAATATTAAGTGTTTGAGTCCAGATTTGAACTCAGGTCCTCCTGACTCCAGGGCTGGTGCTCTATTCACTGCACCACTTAGCCACCCTGACTATAAGTATTTTTAAAAATGAGAAAAGTGGAGCAGGTAATATAGGCTGGAGGTGGCCCAGTATTTGAGATACTAGATAACTGTTTTGGCTCAGTTCCAAATGCAATTTATAATTGAATTTAAGGAATAAACTTAGAGAACCCGAAAATATCATGGAAGAATATCTTTTTTATTTAAAAAATTTATATATTTTGTTTTTAATTTATGAAATAAAACAAGCATTTCACAACAGTATAATTTTTAAAAATGATTGCACATGAATCTGTAAATCTATTATGTACAACTTGTTATTCCTTTTAAATATATACTAAAGTTATTGTGTAAATTTCTTTTCTTTTTTTCCCTTCCTCTCCCTGCCTCTGTCATATAGATGGCTACTATTAGCCACAAATATATATATATATATATATATATATATATGTAAAATTATTCTATACATACTTCTATTTATCAGGTTCCCCCCCCCGGATATAGATAACATCTTCCTTCATATGTCCTTTGTAGTTAATTTGGGTATTTCTTTTTTTTTTAGAGGGCAATTGGGGTTAAGTGACTTGCCCAAGGTCAATTTGGGTATTTCTAATAGTCAAAATGACTTATTTACTCAAACTTATTCTTAAGCAATATTGCTGTTACTGTATAAAATATTCTCTTGGTTCTGCTTATTTTGCTCCCATTATTTCATGCAAGTCTACACATGTTTTTCTAAGAACATTGAGCTTGTCATTTCTTATAGCACAATAGTATTCCGTCACAATCATATACCACAACTTGTTAAAAATATCTCTTATGAAAACAGGGGACCTTTCCAAGACATAGAGAATCCTTAGAGATTCCTCATTCTCACATGCCCATGCTTTTGAACAGGGTCTCACATATTTGGAATGCTCTTTCCCCTATTTCCCCCTTATTTCTCCTTTTAAGAGCCTTCTCTTCCTTCAGGTTCCAACAAAGGAGCCAACTGTTCCATAAAGTCTTATCTTGCTCTTTCCCCAGCTGGAAGTAATCTCTTCCATTTTGAATTTCTCACAGCACTTTTTACTGGCCTATCCTTTTCCACTCCATTTCTAATTTGGATTACAGTTATTTGTATACGTCTTCACTATCTGACTAGTTTATAAACTCACTGAGGGCAGGAACCAGGTGTCATTCATACATGTATCTCTCATAGCACCTAGCACAGAGCAGGGTTATCGAATCAAATAGTTTAGCCCTGGAAGGATAGTTTTTGCCAAGCTAAAGATCAAAGTAGGCCCTCTGCTTTCTCAGCTTCAGTGTTTCCTGGTGGGTAGAGTAGTCACTAGAAATTCATAAACTATATGCAAAAGGATCCTCTCTGTTTATAGGAGAGAAAAATGTCTGCAAAAAGTTGTTGAGTGTGGATTTTATGGAATGGGGGATTACATTTCCACAAAGTACCCCAGCGTTTGAAAGCTAAGCAAGGGAGAGCTTGACTGACCACATCTGGGACTTCAGCTTTTATTGAACCGGGTAACGAAAATAATCTTTTCAAAATATTTTAGAAATATTTGATAAACACAGACTAAGCCTGTGTCTATACACACAAGCCAGGGTTTTTTGTTTGTTTTGTTTTGTATTTTTTGGGGGCGGGGAGAGGGTGGCGAATAACCTTGAATTCATGTAGCTGTTAGTAACAGGTTGAAAATAAGATCATAGCTGTAGAGATGGAAGGAAACTGACCCTCCATCTATACCAGCTTCTTAGTTTATTATTGAGAAAATGAGGCCTAGAAAGGTTAAATAATTTGCCCAAGGTCAAGCAGGAATTCAGGGACAAAGGTGGGATTCAAACCACATCCTCTGACCCTAAAATCTGTTGCTTTTTTTTTCTGTACCACACAGACAAACATAACAGGGTTGGGCACCCAGTCAATGCTTGACAAATACTCATTGAATTGAATTAACTAGTTATTTTCAAAATAGCCAGTTGTTTGACTAAATTCAAAAAGGTCTTGTTTAAAGTAGCTTATGGGGAGACAGCCTGAGGCAGACAGTGACCCTTTCACAATCTACTCTCTCTCTCCCCATAGTTTACATCAAATTATAGGAGACAGGAAGAGAGGAGAGAGAGAGATGCAGAAATTTTCTCAAGAATTAAATATGATTTCTTCCACTATTCTTACTTTATCATTTATAAGTCCTTTGTAAAAGTCTTCCCTCCCAGTCCAGCAGAATGACTTTCTGATCCCCAAAGATGTCAATGATTTTCCTGCCTTTATATTCTTGTACATACTATTTATTCCCATACATAAAGCCAGGAAGCCCTTCTCCTCATATCTTCACCTCTCAGAGTACTATCTATTGTCCAAGGTCCAACTTTGGTGCCACCTTTGCCATGAACCCTTCCAGCATCCTTTCCAAATATGATCTCTCTTCTAAGAACAATTTATCACTCTCTCATGACACTTAGATTTCTTTTATTATGCTTTATGCAAAGGCTTCTGGTTTATACCATTTTACATATGCTAAGTGCCTTCCAGACTCTGAATTTCCCTGAGTATCAAATATGAGGTGGGTTGAAACATAAAATTATCATTCTTAAAGACTGTAATAGAATCTTTGGACATGAAAAGATTATAAAACAAAAAAAGAATAATAGCAGTGCCTTGGAAACTATCCACAACTCTTTTGAGAATCAGAATGTAAGAATGAACAGGGACTTCACACACCAGCTAGTTTAACCCACTCATTTTACAGATGTGGAAACTGAGGTTAAGAGGTAAAGTAATTTCACCAGGGTTACATGACTAGTTCTTGGCTAGATGAGGTGTGGACCCACACAGATTACTGATTCTATACTAATTTTACAGACTGGTCTTTTCGGTCTACATAAATTCAATTGTCATCTCTAACCAGATGATTCTCATATTCACTAATTTAGCCCTGTCCTGTCTCCTAATTTCCATTCTCTCATCACCAACTGCCTATTGGACATCTTGAAACTCAACATGTCCAAAAGAGAACTCATTAATTTTTCCCCTCTTCCAAATGTTCCCATTACTTTAAAGGGGATCACCATCTTCCCAGTCAACCATGCTTGCAGCCTCAATGTCATTCTTAATTTCATACTCACCTCACATTTCCTATCTGTTGTTAAGTCTTGTCATTCATTCCTTCACAATGTCTCTAGTGTATGTCCATTTCTCTCCATTCACATGGCTTCTACCATGGCTCAGGGCCCTTATTACCAGTAGACAATTGCAATAACCTTCTGGTTGCTCTTCCTGCTTCAAGATCGTCCCACTCTAATCCATCTAGTGCCAAGGTAATCTTCCTAAAGGGCAGGTCTGACTGTGTCAATAAATACCAATGTTTCCCTACTACCTCCAAGATTAAATATAAACTTCTCTGTTTGGCTTTTAAAGGTTCTTACAAATTGGCTCCTTCCTATCTTTCTAGTTTCTTATATCTTATGCTCCACCATGACTTCCTTCAAGACCTAGCTCAGATCTTTCCTTCTGCCTCTCCCTATATTTACCTCCCAAAGCCCCTTACCTCTGCCTTCCCACTGAGTTTATTTCCCATTTACACTGTATTTATATCTTGCATACATACAGTTGTTTTTTTTTACATGCTTTCTCTTCCAATTTTTAGACTATTATCTTCTCAAGGGCAGAGACTATGTTTTTGTCTTTCTTTGTATCTCCAGAATTTAGCACAATGCCTGACATACAGTAAATAATAAATGCTTGCTGACTTGTTCCAGGAATAACAGGCTTTGGCAAATTATGTTTCAACTAGTTATAAAGGAATTAAAAATACTTCAGAGAACAAAACAACATATAATTTAGGCAATAGCTGGATAATTCAGGCCAACTCACCTAAATTACCCATAGATTTAATGTAAATGTGAAGTTGGTAGCTTGACTTGTTAGGGTAGTAATAACAGTTCTCATTCAATTTTACTTTTATCGTAGGGGACCAAATCAAATATGATTGTCTGTCCATCACATATATTTTTATTCTGTTGGAGTTTTTTGGCAAATATTCTGAAAGATTCCTTGCTCTGATGTTTTATATTTTTGGTGACACACAAATGCCATGGATACAATGTTTCAAAAATGGATGAAAAAGCATTTATTAAGAGTTTAATATATTTCAAGCACTGGAAATACAAATATAAAAGGGAAGAGAGTCTAGTTCTCAGAGATCTTACTTTTAACAGAAGGAGACTATGCCAATAAGAGAGTGGTGGCCTTGGGAGTGGTATATTTGAATTTGGAAAGTTACAGGGGTAGTGAAGGGAGCCATAGGAGAGTAGATTGGCATACCCTTTCCAGTAGCCATGACATTTCAATAAATATTTATTATGTGGATGATAATAATTAAAGCCCAAACATAGAATTTACCTGTATTTGGCATCTCTGATTTCAGCCATTTGGAATAACAATAATGAGATTGGGTGGGGACGGCCGTAGGGATGGTTTGATATAAGCCATCAATAGCTCTAGTATAATCCATACCATCAATAGCATAAGAAGCTCATTGTTCACCTACATTGCTCCCTAACCTCAAAGCTCCCCAACCTTTCCTTTCCCTTAGCTTCCTTCTCAGTGACCTTGTATTTTCCTGTTCTTCTCTATCTCTTTCAAAACTAACTTAACAAATTGCTTAGAAATTAAATCAGTTGATCATCAAGCATTTATTAAATGACTTCAATGTGTCACTTGCTGTACTTGGTACTGAGAATACATAGACAAAAATGCCCTCAAGGAGCTTACTTTCTATCATGAAGACAAAATGTGCACATATAAGTATCTAATATACACATATGTGTACATGTATGTATATATGTAGAAATAGCCATATTTTATTTACGTGCATATATGTGTGTATATGTATACATATATATATATATATTTAGATAGATAGATAGATAGATGGTAATTTGCAGAGGAGGGTATGTTATCAGAGATTATTAAAGTCCTACTTGCATTGAGGTGGTAGTTGATTTGGACTAGGAATTCTAAGTCATGGAGATGAGGAAAGAGAGCATTCTGGGCATTCCATTCTGGAAATGGCATATCATGTGTGAGCAACAGTAAGCATACCAGTCTGGCAAGGACCAAAGAGTGTGTGAAGGGGAATGATGTATAATAAGCCTGGAAACACAGAGTAGAACCATGTTGTGAAGGGATTTAGCTCTTTTCTCCTCTAGATGACATCTAACACTTAGCACAATGTCTGGCACATAGTAGGTATTTAATGAATATTAGCTGATTGATTACTACAGGCTTTATGGAGACAAAGCACTTTACATCTATTCTTTCATTTAATCCTTGCAAGGACCCTGTGAGAGGAAGCAGAGGGGATAGTCCTGAAGGATTTACAGTTTAATGAAGACTGGAGATGTAGTACTGGAAAGGGCTTTGGAGGTCATCAAATCCAGTCCAACCTCTCCATTTTATAGCTAGGGAAAACTGAGGCTTTAGGAGGTTAACTGGCTTGCTCAGGGTCACCCAGGCAGTAGTCTTTAGGGGTGAGATTAAAACCCAGGTCTTCTAAGTACTTTTCTTTCTGTAATACCTCAGTGTCTTCCAAAGCTAATCTAAAGAGATGACTTTTCTACCTTGGAATTTTAGGCACCAGAGAGCTGGTGAAGATGGTTTCGGTGAAAGGGAGAAACAACATCACCAGCTCTTCTAAAATCACACCACATGCCTGGTCTGGTCAGGCTGGCCCAGAGCATTGTAATTTCTGTGTTATATCTGACAGCTGACATTACCCCCATCCTTGCTGATATGGATGCCATGAATTCTGTCCAACAGGAAATTCTGCATAACAAGTGGGATGGGCCCACATAATCCCTGGCCCCTTAGCAGTTGATTGATTTAAAGATGTTGTCTTTTTCATAGGGCAATAACTGCTTTAGAATTAGCGATTGAGTTCCTTCCCATAAGATGTCTCAATGCATCCAGGGAGAAAAATGGAGGGTAAGAAATAAAAGACTATTTGGGCCTAAGATGAGACAGTTTATTCTGAGTTTGGTATTAGGAACTTTGAAAGCCCTTCCTAGTCAAATCAAGACTGAAATGAACTAAACAAGAGTGTGTGACTCCAAGGACCTGCTTCCAGGCAACATCTGAGCCTCTGGTGTGGTTGATTCATCCTTTAAAGATTGCTGGGGATGGTGCAGTGAGTCAGGAGTCAGGGGGATCTGAGTTCAAATCTGATCTCAGACGCTTGACCCGTAATTAACCATGTGACCTTGGGTCAATTGCCTTGCCTTTCCTTCTCCAAAAATAAAAAGGTTTTTTTTAAAAAAAAAGATTACTGAGCTTTTTTTTTTTGCTTTTTGGAGGGCAGTTGGGTTTAAGTAACTTACCCAAGGTCACACGGCTAGGTTTTTGTTTGTGTGTGTGTTAAGTGTCTGAGGCCGGATCCAAACTCAGGTCCCTCTGACTCCAGGGCCAACGCTCTACTCACTGTGCCACCTAGCTGCCCCTGAGCATTTTTATTAACTGATATACAATGCCAATCTTGTCAGATTATACAAATCAAGGAAGGGGAGCCCATCTATTGGGATAATAGAATCAGGAGCCACAAAAATCTAGACTAAAACTATAAATTGAGTTTAGTACAATGGAATTTTAGAGAGACAAAAGTAAAATTCTAAAATTGGAGCAAGAAAACCAACTCTATAAGTTCTAGGTTGGGGAGGGGAGTGATTAAACATCTTTCTGAAAAAGATCCAGGAGTCTTAGTAGACTTCAAATCTGAGATGTCAGCAATGTGACCAGGAAACCAAAGAAAGTTCATCTTATCTTGGGCTGCATGAAGAAAAGGTGTATCTAGGAAACAGAAGGTATAGCCGTGTTGTCCTTTTCTCTGGTCAGACTCCATCTGTAGTACTGGCAGGGGTAGGCTGGAGCCAGCTGGAGCCAGCTCAGCAGAGCTGATTGGAAATTGGCAAGTGCTACAAATTGGCTCAATTTATTGTCCTGTTGATTGTCTAGACCTAAGAAAGTGTTAATAATGCAGATTAAACTAAAAAGTGTGTTTCCGGTACATCACCCCTCACCCCCAGAACCATTCGTTAAACATTTGCTAGCATGTCCCCAAACTGAATATGATTTACAGCACCATATTTTGGTAAGGGCACTGACAAATTGAAGCAAAACAAAAAAGAAACCAGGACAGTGAAAGGCTCTGGGTTTATGCCATGTGAGGGTCAGCGGAAAGAAATGAGAGTGTTTAGAGAACTAGAGAAGGAAGATAAGGGGATAAGTGAGCTGTCTTTAAATATTTTATGGAATGTTGCATGGAAGAAGGACTAGATTTGTTGTGCTGAACAAGGTCCCAAAGGGCAAAACTAAAAGTAGTGAGTGGACATTAAAGAAAGTGAGATTTCCTCTTGACCTAAGGAAAAACGTTATAACAGAGCAGTTCAAAAGTAGACTGGGCTGTCTGGAGAGGTAATGCTTTCCCACCAGAGGGTCTCAAGCAGAGAAGGAAATAAGGACTTGGTGGGAATCATAATAGAATAGCTGGCATGTATATGATACTTTAAGGTTTGCAAAAGCCTGTAACACATATGCTCCCATGAGAGCCTTGAAAGGTAGAAGGCTTTATTATCATGACTTTGCAGAGAAGGAAACTGAGTCTCATAGAAGTTAAGTGGCTTGTTTCTGGTTACACAGCTAGTTTGAGGTGGAGGGAACACATCTGATCTTTGTAACTGGTTATTTCTAAACTTCTTTGTAAGTTTATAATTTTTATACTTTTGCCCTTTTTTACCCCTTCTTTGGAAAACCCACTTCTGGATTGGGCCTGCCAAAAGGAACAGGGCATCAGACAGACCACACCCTGGTCAAGGAGAGAGCTTATAAGCCAGACAAAAGGGGGATAACCCCCACACCCCAGTAACTTCAGGGTCTGATACAGTGTATGTAATTAGAAAGGATGGCATGATGAGCTCTAGGTGGCATCTAGGACTTTGATTTGATCTCTTTTCCAGCCTGGAGCTGGGAGTTGGTTTGCTGAAATGATAACCAGGACCTGGAATACCATAGATGCTGCTGAAAAAAAGGACATAAAAATATAATGTTTCCCTCTTCCCTGGTGTCCCATCTCCCCAATCACCAATACATTTTGAAACACATGTAAATGCTGATATTAGAAAGTTGGCTCAGTAAATAGAATGCTAGACCTGAAGCCAGGAAGTCCTGAATTCAAATCCAGCCTCAGACACTTTCTACCTGTGTGACAATGTGCAAGTCACTTAACCTCTGTCTGCCTTACTTTCTTAATCTATAAAATGGGATAGTAATTCCATCTTCCCCTGAGTATTGTTGTGAGCATAAAATGAAGTATTTAAAAGTGATTTGCAAGGTTTAAAGTGCTATATAAATACTAGCTATTTTCATTAGTATCATTTTCTTAAAAATGAGAGTAATGCAAGAGAATCATGAAAGAAGAGTCAATATCATGGGGAAAATGTACAGAAATTTACCAAGGAGAAAATAAATAGAATTGACCAAATGGAAAAGGAAGTACCAAATGGAAAAGGAAGTACAAAAACTCATTGAAAAAAAGAATTCTTTAAAAATTAGAATTGAGCAAGTGGAAGCTAATGACCTTATAAGACATCAAGATATGGTAAAACAAAATTAAAAAAGAAAAAAATGAAGATAATATGAAATTTCTCATTGGAAAAACAACTGGCCTAGAAAATAGAACCAAGAGAAATAATATAAGAATTATTGGACTTCCTGAAAGCCATGATTTTTTTAAAAGCCTGAACATCATCTTTCAAGAAATTATTAAAGAAAACTGCCCCAATATATTAAAATTTGAAGGCAATATAGTAGTTGAAAGGATCCATCAATCACTTCCTGAAAGAGATACCAAAATGAAAACTCCCAAGATCATCATAAGCAAATTCAAGAGCTCACAGAGCAAGGAGAAAGTATTGCAAGCAATCAAAAAGAAACCGTTTAAATATTGTGGAGCTACAGTTAGGATTATATAGGATTTGGCAGCTTCCACATTAAAGAACTGGAGAACTTGGAATATACTATGCTAGAAGGCAAAGAAGTTAGACTTACAACTAAGAATCACATACCCAGCAAAACTGAATATAATCTTTCAGGGGGAAAAAATGGATATTTAATGAAATAGAGGGCTTTCATGCATTCTTAATAAAAAGATCAGAAATGAATAAAAAATTTAACCTCCAAATACAAGACTCAAGGCAAACATAAAAAGGTAAAAAGGAAACAAGAAAAAGTAAGAAATTCAATAAGGTTAAACTGTTTATATTTCTATATGACAAGGTAATATTTGTAACTCAAGAACTTTATTACTATAAGAGCAATTAGAAGGGGCATATATAGACAGAGAGTGTGGATATAAGGTGACTTTGATGGGATGATACAAAAAAAAAACCCTCAACCTAACAAGCAAAAAATAAAGGGAAAAGAAACAAATTGCACTAGAAGAAGAAGGAGGTGGGGAGAATGAATGGTGTTAATAATATCATATAAAAGAGGCATGAAGGAGGTATTATAATGAAGGGGGAAATTGGAGGTGGGTATGGTGGGCAAAGCTTAAACTTTATTGTCATCAAAATTGACTCAAAGAGGAAATAACATTGAGTTGGATATACAAATCTATCTTACCCTGTAAGGAAGTAAAAAGAGATATTGGGGACAGCAGTAATCAGAAGTAAAACACTTATGAGGAGGGAAAGGGTGGGGGAGTAGGGGGGATAAACAAGGGAAAAATAGCATGGAGGGACATATACAGTTAGTTATCATAGCTATAAATGTTAATGGAATGAACTCACCCATAAAATGGAAGCAAATAGCAGAATAGGTTAAAAATCAGAAACCTATAATATGTTGTTTACACAAAATACATCTGAAGCAAAGAGATACACACAGGGTAAAGGTAAAGGACTGGAGCAGAATTTATTATGCTTCAGCTAAAGCAAAAAAAAAAGTAGGAGTAGCAATCATGAGCTTAGACAAAGAAAAAGCAAAAATAGATCTAATTAAGAGATAAGGAAGGAAACTATATAGTGCTGAAAGGTACACAATGAAGTCATATCAATAGTAAACATATATACACCAAATGTTATGGCATTTAAATTTTTGAAGAAGTTGAATGAGTTACAGGAGGAAATAGATAACTGTACTAGTGGAGGAACTCAACTTTCCTCTCTCAGAACTAAATTATTCTAACCAAAAATAAACAAGAAAGAAATTAGGGAGGTAAACAAAATTCTTGAAAAAATTAGATATGATAGATTTCTGGAAAAAAATTGGAATGGGAATAGAAAGGAATATACCTTTTTCTCAGCAGTACATGTCACCTACAAAAAATTACTATGGATTAGAATATAGAAACCTCACAACCAAATGCAAAAAAGCAGAAATAGTAAATAAATAGTAAATAAAAAAATCATTATCAGATCCTAATGCAGTAAAAATTATATGTAACAAAGGACCATGGAAAGATAAACTAAAAATTAATAGGCAACTAAATAATCCAGGGGTAGGGAACCTGGGGCATCGAGGCCATATAATAGCCTTCTAGGTCCTTGGGTGTGACTTTTTGACAGAGCCAAGTTTTACAGACTGAATCCTTTAATTAAGGAGATTTGTTCTGTGAAGTTTGGATTCAGTCAAAGGTCCACACTTGAGAACCCAGAGAATTATGTGTGGCCTTGAGGCCACAGGTTCCCCACCCCTGGTCTAGGCTGACTGGCCAGTTGAATTCCATAACATTCTATCATGAGTCTTTTGGAATTGTCTTAGATCATTGTACTACTGAGAAGATTTAAGTCTATCAAAGTTAGTCATTGTGCAATATTGCTGTAACTGTGTACAGTGTTTGCTTGGTTCTGCTCACTTCATTCAGGATCAGTTCATGTAAATCTCTTCAAATTTTTCTGAAATCTGCCTGCTCATCAATTCTTATGTAACAATACTATTCCATTACATTCACATACCACAACTTGTTCAGCCATTCCCCAATTAATGGGCATCCCCTTAATTTCCAATTCTTTGTCACCACAAAAAATAATTGCTATAAATATTTTTGTACATGTGCTTCCTTTTCCTTTTTCTCTTAATGATCTCTTTGGGATACAGACCTATATAAATCTAAACAATTGGAAAAGTATTATTTGCTCATGAGTAGGCTGAGCCAACACAATAAAAGTGACAATTCTACCTAAATTAATATATTTATTCAGTGCCATATCAATCAAATTATCAAAAATTATTTTGTAGATCTAGAAAAAATAATAACAAAATTCACCTGGAAGAACAAAAACTCAAGGATATCAAGGGAATCTATGAGAAAAAAAAATACAACAGAAGATGGTCTAGCCATACCAGATCTCAAACTATAATATAAAGTGGTAATTATTAAAACAGTCTGACTAAGAAACAGAGTGGTGAATAAGTGGAATAGATTAGGTACAAATTACCTTATAGTAAATGACTAAAATAATCTAGTATGCGATAAACCCAAAGATTCAAGCTTTTGGGACAACTTGTTTTTTACAAAAACTGCTGGGAAAACTGGAAAACAATATGGCAGAAATTAGGTATAGACCATCTCACACCATATGCAAGGTAAAATCAAAATAGGAACATTATTTACACATAAACCGTTATACCATTTTATATCAAATTAAAAGAAAATGGAATAGTTTATCTGTTAGATTTATAGATAAGGGAAGAATTTAGGACCCAAGAAGATATAGAGAACATTACAAAATGTTAAAAAATTTTGATTACATAAAATTTAAAAGTTTTTGCACAAACAAAACCAATGCAAATTAGGAAGCAGAAAACTGGGAAAAAATTTTTGCAACAGATATCTCTAGTAAAGACCTCATTTCTCAAATATATAGAGAATGGAGCCCAATTTATAAAAATATGCCATTATGCAAATTGGAAAATAGTTAAAGGATATGAACAGGCAGTTTTTAGACAAAGAAATCAAAGCTATCTCAAGTAATAAGAAAAGATGCTCTACATCATTATTGGTTAGAGAAATGCAAATTAAAACTTTGGGGTAACACCTCACACCTATCAAATTGGCTAATATGACAAAAAAGAAGATGTTAGATGTTGGAGGGGATTTGGGGAAGCTGTAGATACTAATATACCTTTGGTAGAGTTGTGCACTGATCCACCCATTCTGGAGAGCAATTTGGAACTACGTATAAAGGATTTTAAAATTGCATGTATCCTTTGATCCAGCAATACCATTGCTGGGTCTATATCCCGAAGCTATCCAAAAATAGGAAAAAAGACCTATTTTTACAAAAATATTTATAGCAGCTCTTTTTGTGATATATAGGAATTGGAAATTGAAGGGATGCCCATCAATTGGGGAATGGTTGAACAAGCTGTGGTATATAATTGTAATAGAATATTATTGTACTATAAGAAACGACAAGTAGGGTGATTTCAGAAAAACCTGGAAAGATTTACATGAACTGAAGCATAGTGAAGTGAACAGAACCAGGAGAATGCACAATAACAGCAATATTGTTCAATGAAGAATTGTGAATGACTTAGCTATTCTCAGCAATACAATGATCCAAGACAATCCTAAAGCACTAATGATGAAAGATACTATCTAAAGATACTAGAAATAATTGATGTTGTTTGAATACAGACTGAAGCGTGCTATTTTCACTTTCTTTTATCTTTTTTATCTGAGTCTTCTTGTACAATGGAAATGTTTTACATAATTTCACATGTACAACCTATATCTGATAGCTTACCATCTCAGGGAGCAGAAGGGGGAGAGAGGGAGAGAAGGATAGACTTTGGAACTCAAAACTTTAAATAAATATGTGGAAAAAACTTTCAGAATTATTTATTTATATAATGTTGATGTTATGGTATAAATTATTTTCCTGGCACAGTTCATTGGGCATCAGTTCATACAAGTCAGCCTCAGGTTTTTTTTTTTTTTCTGAAACTGTCTCTTTCTTCATTTTTTTATAGCATCACAGCATTCTATTCTATTTTCATGCCATCATTTGTTTGCCTATTAACAACAATAGGTATGGTGCTTTTGAGTTTACAAAGCAATTTACAAATATCACAGTTTTACCTCACAACAACCTTGGGAAGTGAGTGCTACTATTATCCCAGTTTTACAAATGAGGAAGCTGAGGCAAACAGTGGTGAAGTGACTTGCCCAGGGTTACACAAGTAATAAATATCTGGGGTTGGATTTTTAACTCAGCTTTTCCCAACTCCAAGTCCAGTACCCTATTCACTGTGCCACCTTTCCAATTAGAGGAATCCCCTTGGTTTCTAGTTCATTGCCACTATAGAAATAGCCACTATAAATATTTTTGTACATATCTTCTTTTTTCATCTTTCTTTGATCTCTTTGCGGATAGGCCTAGTGATGCTATTATTGCATCAAAGGGTTTGCACAGTTTGGTAAATTTTTCAATGTAGATATGTAGCTATAGCTAGTTTGGTTTTATTCCCTTGTCATATCCTTTGATCATTTATCAATTGGAGAATAGCTATTTTTGTTATTTTGAATTAGTTCTTTATGTTTTGGAAAAGAGACCTTTATCTGAGAAATTTTCTCCAAAGATCTAGTTATTTCTCTTCTAATCTTAGCTGTATTGAACTTGTTTGTGCAACAACTTTTTTTGTTGTTTTTTAGGGTTTTTTTGCTTTTTTTTTGGAGGGCAGTTGGGGTTAAATAACTTGCCCAAGGTCACACAGCTAGGTTTTTGTTTGTGTGTGCGTTAAGTGTCTGAGACCAGATCCGAACTCAGGTCCTTCTGACTCCAGGGCCGACGCTCTACTCACTGCGCCACCTAGTCACCCCTGTGCAACAACTTTTAAATTTTATGTAATCAAAATGTCTATTTTATCTTCTTTGATCTCTATACCATTTTTTGGCTCCAAACTTTTCTTATAACCATAGCTTTGAAAGATAATTTCTTCGTTTCTCTGATTTATGTAATTTTTATGTATAGGTCATATAACCATTTGGAACTTATCTTGGTATCTGGTGTGAGGTGATAGTCTAAGTCTAATTTCTGCCAGACTGCTACCCAGTTTTCCAAGCAGATTTTGTTAAATACTGAGTACTTATTTCAGAAGCTGACTTTTTTGAGTTTGTTAAATATTGATTAGCAGGTTTGTTTGCTTCTGTACGTTGTGTATCTATTCCACTGATTGACCTATCTATTCTTTAACCAGGACCAAATCTCTTTGATGATTTATTTCTTTGTAGTATAGCTTGATATTTGGTGCTGCTCCCTTCTTTCCTACTTTTTCATTATTTTTTGAGAATTCTTTTCCTTCACACAAATTTTGTTATTTCTTCTAGTTCTGTATAATAATTTTTGATAGTTTAATTGCTATGCCACTGAATAAGTAATTTAGATAGTACTGCCACTTTTATTACATTGGCCCAACATACTCATGGAGAATGAATATTTCTCCAATTATTTATGTAACAGGGATTTGATGCCTACTGAAGTGTCATCACCCACATGGAAGAGACTTGGAATCTGCTCCTGATAGACAAGAGAACTGGCATACTCATGCACATTCTATAATTGGCCTATCATGTGGTTCAGAGCAGCCTTTTCTTGTAATCTATTTAGTAATAAATGTCTATGTCTTTAAATCTACCAGGTAAAGCACAGTCATTCTCTCTATGACATTCACATTTAGCCAGTGAAGGACTCACTCACACACACAGCAGGCAACCTTTCTTGCCTAGAAACCTGGTCCACACTGAACTTTCCAAACCCCATGGAACTCTCTCAATAGGGCTTAGGACCTGGGGTCGATTAGCCATCATTCAGATAAGAAACTGTACTGTGTGAAATTCTTTCATGATTTCCTTAGTATGTAAGGTCATCCAATTGGACTCTGATCAATATTTCCAAATGTCCCTTTCAACATCAGATATAATAAAATTTGCTAGGAGTCCCTATACTATAGGCAATCCCCTTAGAGGTCCAGGCAGATTTCCTCTGGGCCTTTATTGCAAAAGTACCCCAAATAGCCCCCAGTCAATCTTTGTTACCATAAGGGGAATTTAAATGGAATTGCAAACTCACCCTCTAGGACAAGTAGCCTCAGTTAGAAAGATAGCAAAGAAAATGAACTACTTATGGATTCTAGGCATAGGCAAACCTTGCCTTTTGAAACTGTAGTGCATATTGCTCTCACAATAAGGGAAGAAGTCTGGGTCTGTTTAAATGCAAAAAGAATATGAACATGTTTACTAGGCAAGAGCATTCTAGTGATGCAAATTCCATATTCCTCAGATTCACCTTTATATTAATAATTATACAGAAAGTATCAGTATTGAAAATTCAAGGAATCAACAAATGCCAGGTTTTCAAAATGACATCATTGGAACTGACTTTTGAGGAAACACACCAGAAAAAAAAGTGATTGTAAAATTACAACCTTTTTTTTTTTGCCAATTTCTCTCAGATATAACAACCAAGAACATCTGAAATCTCAAGTACCAGATAGAAAATCTCTCCAGGGTTCCCTACAGATTTAAAAGTCCCAGTTTTAACCGAGATGATGTCCCCCCTGTAACAATGTCATTCTTCTATCTGAGGAGCAAGAATGTTACATCTCATTTCTCCCCAGGGCTCTCCAATAGCTTGAGGAGGTTGGAAAGAGAGAATTCTTCTTTTTTGCTCTGTATGAAAGCCCACACCAATTGTATTATCCTAATTTAAAAGGGCCAGGACCAGAATCCATTTAACCATTTAATGTCATATTAGCTTTTACAAAGGAATATTTACTTCAAAGATATGGTAAGGGTAAATAGGACCTTAGGACCATAATTTCTCCTTCACCACATTACTCTCTGGGCAGGGGAGGGAGATTGAGCTCACATTTAGCTCAGTTCCTATATAGTTTTAGTACCACAAAATTCAAATCTAAAGCCCCACTAAACTAGCATCTTGAGACCTTGAGTTCTCAGAGCTTACCTGCTGGTCTGGTTGCAAGCCTGGAATCCCAGGCTCCAAGATCCCATGACTTGAGCTCTCAGGCAGCCACTCCCCTTTCTACACCTAAAACTGAAAAGAACAACCAAACCAGAGCAAAGTCCCAAACCTGTTTCTTCAGGTCACATGGCCTAAGGGTGGGGAAAAGTGACCCTCAGACATTCTTTCCCCAACCCCTCACATGATATAAGAAAGTCTTTCCTCCTAAACTTGAATGTGGGAGAGAAACTGTTTAGTCAGGGTGTTCTAAAGCTACTAGTAGTTCAGATTACAGAGCAAATAGAAATAAATTGACCCCAACCTCAGAATTTCCACACAAATACCCGTTCTCTGGCCTCTGCTATTTTATGTGGTCTGGTCATGTGCCAATACCTCTATGTCACCTCCCTCCCCATTACATCTAGGTCTTGCTTTAGTTCCTTAAGGAGTACTTTGTAATTATAATCAAATAGTTCTTTTGTGAGTCTTTGGGGAGATGCCCAAATATTTTATATATTCTATAGTTAATTTCAAAGGAATATCTTTTTCAGTTTCTTTCTTCTGGGTTTTGTTAGTGCTAGCCAGAAATTCTGATGATTTATATGTATTTATTTTATATCCTATAACTTTATTGAAGTTACTAATTGTTTAAATTACTTTTTAGTTGATTCTTTGGGGTTTTCTAAGTGCATCATTGTAAAAAGTGATAATTTTATCTCTTTGTCTATACATTAGAAGGCACTGTAGCTTATTAACATTATATATAATTATAAGCCTCTTGGTTTTAGATATATTTATCATGTTGAGGAAGGGTTCATTTATTTCTATATTTTCTATATTTCTAGTTTATATTTTCTAGTGTGTTTTTTTAAACAGAAATGAGTTTTATTTTATCAAAAGCTTTTCCTGTGTCTCTCTGTAAATCATATAGTTTTAGTTGTTCTTGCTAATAATGTGCTCAATAATTTTTGTAGTCCTAATATTGAAACCAAATCTGAATTACTCTTATGTTCTCTTTCTTCTCTCATCTGATATTGTCACAACTTTGGTGCATGCCTTCATCACTTCTTACCTGGACTATTATAATAGCCTGATGATTGGTGTCTTCCAGCTCCAGTCCATCCTTCATTCAAGTAGCTGATATGCCTAAAATGCATTTCTGACTATGTTATTCCCTCCCCATCATTCAATAAACTCCAGTGGTTCCCTATTACCTCCAGAATCAAATAGGATCCTCTGTTTGGCATTTAAAGCTCTTCATAACTAAGCCTCTTCCTACCTTTCCAATCATCTTACACCTGAATCTCCTACACATATTCTGCAAGCCAGTGACACTGGTCTCCTTGCTGTTCCTAGTACAAGACACTCTATTACCTGATTTCATGCATTTTAACTTCCATGTCTTGAATTCTCTTCTTCCTCATCTCCACATTCTGATCTCCTTCAAACTCAGCTAAAATCCCATTCTTTGTTAATCTCCCTTAATGCTAACACCTTCCTACTGTGATTATCTCCAATTTAACCTGTATTTATATTGTTTGTAGATGGGTTTTTTACATGTTATCTCCCTTTATTTTTTTGTTGTTGATCAGGCAATTTTTTTTTAGGATTGTTAGTCTACAGTTAATTTTTAATCCTTTCTTCAAGACACCTATATTAAATATAATTTTTACTTCATTGTGCTTAGCAAAGGATAAGCTTGATAATTCTGCTTTTCTGAATTTGTTTATAAGGATTTTTTGCCCTAATGTCTGGTCAATTTTATAAAGGTGACATGCACAGCTGAAATATACATACATACATACATACATATGTACACATACACACACATATACTCCTGTGTCCTATCTTTTCCAATTTATTAATCACCAGGGATCTATCATATCTAACTTCTCTAAATTTCTTTTTGGGTTCATCCATCTTTCCTTCCTTCCCTTTTCTTTCTTTCATATATTTGTCTAGCTTTGAAAGGTACTACAGTTTTACTATTCATTTCTCCTTATACCTTGTTTAGTTATGCCTTTAAGTATTTAGATGCTATGGCATTCAATGCATATATGTTATGATACAGATTAATTCATTGCCTAAGGTGCCTTTCAGAATAATGTATTTTTACTTATTTAGCTCTTTTAATCAAGTCTATTTTTGCTGTTGCCTTGTCTGAAATCATGATTCTTATCCCTGCCTCTGTTTTTTTAAACTTCACTCGAAGCATAATTTTTCTCCAGCCTCTTATTTTAATGCTGTGAATCTTTATGCTTCAGATGTTTTTTTTTTTAATAAACCACACATTCTTGGATTCTGCTTTTTAATCCAGTCTGCTATCCTCTTCTATTTTATGGGTAAGTTTATTCTGTTCACATTCACAGTTATCATTAATTGCATGTTACCCTCACCCTATTCTCTTTCACTTTTTCTCTTTTTGCTCCCTGCCTCTTCTTTAGATGGAAGAAGAGAGGCATGAAACAGTAATGTCCTCAGTGCTAATTTTCTATAGTTGATAAAGTCCCAACTCCACTGCCTTGCATCAATTGCTCACAGGTTCTTAATCTTTTCTTTTAAACCCTTCTTCATTACCCTCTTTCTGAATTTAAGGTTTGTGTTTTTTTTTTTACTAATCCCTCTTTACATTTACCCTCCCTCTTATTTTCCCCTTTCCCCTCTTCCCCTTTAATTGAATGTAGTTCTACACCAAATTTTGCATATGTGTTCTACCCTCCTTTCATCAGTTCAGATGAAAGTGAAATGCAAGTGACACCTGCTTCCCCAACCACTTCATCATTTGCATAAACTTCAACTTATACCCATGATTATGTAAGATAAGTTCCAATATTTATTTCTTGGGTGTCATTTTCCTCTTTTTACTTTCTTTTTTAAAAGATGATACAAATAAGACAAAAATTATCCACAGACTACCTATCTTATTTGACTTCCTCCATGACCCCTAATTTTATAGTTCTTAGAGGATTATTGTATCATCCTCCTTTCCCCATTAGAATGCAAGTATTTCATAACTTATGAAGTTCTTTTTGATTGCTTACTTATAATTTACCTTTTATATTTCTTTTTATTCTCATGTTTGTATTTCAAAGTTTCTATTCATCTCTGGCATTTTCATCAAGAATGTTTGGAAATCCTCTATTTCATCATAGGTTCCTTTTTCTCCTGCAGATTTATGCTGTTTTGCTAGGGAAGTTCTTGATTGTAAGCCTCTCTCATTTGCCTTTTGGAATATCATAGCCCATGCTCTCTGCTTCTTCATAGTGATAAATCTTGTGAGATACTGACTGTTTTTCCTTAGAAGCTCCAGGTTTTTATTTATCCTGTGAGTTTTCATTTTGGGGTCACTTTGAGGAAGCAATAGTTGGATTCTTTCAATTTTCATTGAGTGCTCTGGTTTTAATGTTGGATATTTTTCTTTTGTGATTTCTTAAACTATGGTATGCAGGCTCTTTTATTTGTACATGACTTTCAGGTAGTCCAATGTTTCTCAAATTATTTCTTTTTTATCTGCCTTCCAAGACAGTTATTTTTACATGATATATCTTACACTTTCTTTTATTATTCCATCTTCTCACTTTGCTTTAATATTGTTGTCTTATGGAGTAATTAACATCTGTTTGGTCCATTCTAATTTTCAAGGAGTCTCTTACTTGGATAAGGTTTTGTAAGTTAATTATCTTTCCAAGCCTTTCCTCTAAAACTGTCTTTTATTTTCTAGTTTTTTTCTTCTATCACTTTCATTTCATTAATAATATTGTTATCACAACTTGAAGCATTTCTTCTGGGAATTCTAAATGATCTTGTGGTTAAGCTATGTTTTTCTTTGAGTCACTGCTTTTAGTTCTTTTGAAGTTATTCTTCTTTTCTGGATTTATGTGCTGGGTGTCACTGGCTTCATAATAGCTCTTTAGTCAACTATCCATCTATCTATCATCTATCTATCTATCTATCTATCTATCTATCTATCTATCTATCTATCTACCTACCTACCTACCTAATATATATCTTATATCACCTGTTGATCTATTTATTTTTGTTTACTCATTCTTCTAGTCTCACTTCTCAGATTGAGACTTTGTATTAGTACCAGGTGCTGCACATTTCTGGTGGGGCTGTTGTGGCCTTGTATGGTCTTGACCTATCTTGTTTGGAACTCTATATGAACAGGAGCAGAGAGATGCTTACTTGTGAATCCATGCAAGAGCTGGAAGAGCTGTCTACCTGTGAATCCAAGCAACTGTTGGGTGAATCCAGGCAAGAGCTGGGAGCATGGAAGAGGAGCCATGGAATTTTGGAAGCCAGCCTCAAGTTGAGATGAAAGGAGACTTTACCTGGGTATTCAGTGCTGACTGATAATATTGTAACTTACTGTGACCTAAGGGTGGATGGCAGTTGTAGTTTCCACTACCTCTTAAGGATAATTGACTTAAGGATGATTCGAAGCCAGCCTCAAGTCAAGATGAAAGAAGACTTTACTTGGGTACTCTATATTGACTGATGGGGTTGTGACTTACTGAATGATATATCTTGTTTAAGACTACGTGGCCACCTTAGTGATAAGTTGTTATATTATATTGTTGTGAATGTTGTGCTTTAGTTTCTTGAATGTTTTGCTTTAGTTTATTGTTGAAAAAATAGAGAGTTCACTATACTATGTGATTAGATCCTTAAAGTTATTCACAGCAGCAGTCTTCAGGAGAACTGCTCATGATTGACTTTACACTTATGTAGTTAAATCAAAATCATAGTGTAATCAATGCCCTATTGGACTTTCCAGGCTCTATGGCCCAGGTACCATACCTGCAGACTTGCCCATAGGTTGCACTCCAGTAGATAGTAGTTGGCCCTCACCTTTGTCAACTAGGTGAAAGGCTAAGCAGATTTGGAGCATTCGTGCTACTGGTCTAGCTCTATTCTGGGTCTGGGGCTGAGTCCCTGATCCACTCTGCTGCTTGGTTAAAACTGTTCTCACACCAGGGTTGAGTACAAAATCTGTTCTATATGGAATCTTCCTGCTGGTCAAGCTCAGAGTTTTGGTTGTGCTCTCAGCTTCTCTGGATGACCCTAGGCTATTAGCCTGGGCTTGGGGCTGAGTCTGCAGTTAGCTCTGGGCATCTCTCACTGCTAGCCTAGCTTTTACTTCTGAGCATTGGATAAGTGATCCCAGCCTAATCTTATTTCACTGTTGCTACTCTGGTCATTTGCCTTTAGGTCAAATTTATGGTCTTTGTTTGGAAGGAAGTGTTACTTCAGTGTCCTGTTTGATTTTTCAATCACTGCTCAGTCTGGCATTCTTCTTGAATCATTGTTGGAACAGTTGTAAGAGAAGTTGGATTGTACTGCTTCATCCTCCTCTGCCATCTTGGCTAGCTCTTCCAAGATGGTTCGGGCCCATGGTATCACAAGACTTTTGCAGCTCTAACACTATGATATGATGTTTCTATGATATCTCATCAAGGCAAAAATAAGTAAATTCTGTTTTCTATAAAACTATAACCTCATATTTATAGCATAAGTTTAGCTTTTAAAGCATTTTCCATGATTTGCTTTTCCTCTTATTTGATTTTTATTACAATTCTATAAGGTTCTCAGGGGGGAAATGGTAAAACTGAGGCACAGAGAGTTTATGTGACTTGTCTAAAATCATATAGATATTTCTGGTGAATAGACCCAAGTTATCTGACTCCCATCATTGGGCTCTTCCTACTCATTTGCACTACCTACTTTAAAGTGTTGTTGTGTGGGAAATGTTGGGTGGTTAGATTTACCAGAGATCTCCAAATTAAGCAGTAGGGTTTACAGTCTCCCAAGGCTCTCAGTCTTGCACAACAGGGATGTTTAAAATAATGGCAATACCATGTTGCCCCAAGTTGGAAAAAAATCACCTATAAGTGCCAAATCTACTTGTGTGGTAGAGAAGAATGCCAATCAAAATAATGACTCCCAGAGCTAGGGACTCTTCCAGCCATAACTTCCAGAAATGTTTATAAAAACCACAGGCTGCTACAAGCAGGAAGGCATGGGTCCAGGGTATGAACTCTTGGCAAAACAACAACAACAAACAAGATACAAACCAAGAGGTCTTGGTACAAGTCTGAATGTCCACATGGCATCCTTGAACACTTAGGTTTGTTCTTCTTACCTTGGCCAAAGTTTAAATTGTATAGTGTAGCAAAAATAGCTAAAGTCTTAGAGTCAAAAGACCTGGGTTCCAGCCTCAGATTTAGTCTTTCCTAGCTGTTGTTAATGATTCCACTACACCAAGAATCAGTTGAATGTTAGTGTCTTCAATATCCTCCTCCACATGGGCCACTAAAGTCCCTTGTGGAACAAACCCCACTAAATGGCACATCCAATTTTGCTCAAAAGAGATAGAGAAAGCTATTTGGTAGGGAATATGAAATACTTGGAATTTCCTGAGGGGAAGTTTTAGCTCAGTATAAATACAAATACATGCAAGATAAGCACTATATATTGGAACTGGAACCTTAACAACAGTGAAAAGCAGCTCAAGGGTCACACAGCTAGTGTCTAAGGTCTTCCTGATTCAGACTAAGGTCTTCCTGATTCCATTCCTCCTCATGCTGCCTCAAAAGATGACCAGTGGCTCTGGAATATTCTAGCTGTGTGACCACTACTAAGTCAATTAATTGATCTTTTAGTGCTCTAGACAATTCTATAAGACTATAAATTACAGGTGAGTTGCCACGTGGTGAGTTCCCTACATGGATAAAAACATAAATTTGGATTAAAAATAAGGAACAATGGGACAGAATTAATTCCTAAAGGGAAATAACCCTTGGTACCTTTCCTGGGCTTAGCTGGGTCTTTCTTATGACACAAGAATATTCAATTCAAATTTCCCAATTTCCAGTAGGAAGTTAGAAAAAGAAAATAGAAAAATGAACTGCTGGTTGCTTCTTTGCCAACTAGAAAAACAACTTTCTATATGATCACAGAGAATGTAAAACATGATGATACCCTTTATGTCCCCAAAGTTCAGAACAAAAGTGAAATACCAAAAAAATCTCAAAATTTCTCAGAAGAGTATTTGTGGTATTCAAAAATAGAGAGGAGAATGTGCCAAAGTGATTAAAGAAGAAATGTGTTTTCAAATCCCATCATTCTAAGATCTAGGCCTGTACAAGTCTAAAAACTGAGCACAACAATCAATGAATCATCTACATTCTAAGCTCTACCAGATTTGAAGGTTAGTGAAGGTGTCTACTACACGCCAAGGAAAGAAGAAACGTTGAATCAAGGGAGTCCTGTTCTAATCATAAGCAGAGAGATACATTATCAATCTGGGCCACCTAAAATTTTGCAGACCAATCTTTCCTAAGACCTATTATTTGGACTGACACAAGAGGAAAGGTCAAACTGTCACCTCTACCCTTCCCCTCTACCTTTACCCTCCAACATATATGACTGGAAAGCAACTGTGTCTTAGTTATTAAAAACAATATTTACAAAGGTGGCTAAATAGTCATCTTCAAACAGTATATAATCCTGGATCTGTCAGTTAACTGAGCCTCAGTTTCTTTATCTGTAAAATATGGATAATAATGCTTAAGCTACTTATCTCTTGAGGTTGTTATAAATGAAAAACAATGTAAATGGTACGGTATGGGTTATTTTTTGTAATAAGGGGCAGTCATAGAATTTTATAACCTGAAAGGGAACTCAGAAGAATCTAGTTCAACCACCTCATTTTACAAATAAGGAAACTGAGACCTACTGAAGATAAATGACTGTCAAGTTCAGTCAGAGAGTAAATAGCAGAGAAAATCCTGACTCAGATCCCATGATATTTCTATTACCATTGCTGTTTATTTATTAATAAATTATTATTTATTTATAAATTATTTTTATCATTATTTACTATTGTTAATATTATTATTAACAACACTATGCCTGCCCACCAAAGTCAGTTAGATGCTTAAATCAGTAACGCTTCATAGGTGCTTTCCCACTCTCTGTTATTTCTCTGGCCCAGCTATCTCCTCTGGGCCAGGGATGTTTTGTTTACAAAAATCCTTGTCATTGAGTCTACTTTTAAGATTGATTCTCAACCTAAGAGCAGGGAACAAGGAGAGCTGAAGTCTCCATCGTTTTATTGAGAATTCAAAAATGACAGAAAAAAAATTATCTTTCTTAGTCTTCTTTTCTCTCATCAAACTCTATTTGGTCAAGAGACTCTCATGAATCTGGGACTGAGCTGTTCTCACATGGCCTTAGGAGGCCAAGAAGACATTTTTGATTACTCAGTGTTTATAGGGAATAAAATTTGAAGTAGATTCAAAGTAATTTTTTCCCCCAAATAGAATTTTAGCTTCATAGCACTGAAAAATGTGAGGTAGCTTGGAGTAGAGGGAAGGGCCTTGGAGTAGGCAGGAGTCAGGGGCTCTGAATTCTAATCTTGGATCCATTGCTAATTCACTGTGACCTTGTGCAAATTATTTCCGTTGTCTAGGTTTTAGTTTCCTTATTGCTAAAATGAAGACATTGAATGACATAACCTCTGATTTCCCTTCCACTCTTGAGGCCCATAGATCCTGGGGATACAAAGAATGAAACAATCCCTACTTTTGAGGAGCTGACATGCAACATTTAAATTATGATGATTCTTTGGCTTCACTCATTGTCTTCCTTTATGTGGAGGAGATATTTGTGATACATATGATGGAAGGAAAAAATATTGAGACCTCAATGTTTAGGCTGAGATTTGGGAATCAGACCCATCCTCAACTCTCTTTGTCAATTACTCAACAAATATTTACTGAGGTTGTGCTATGGCTTCTGTTTACAATGAACTTTCTGTTTAGTTTGGGAGATAGGACATGAATATTGAAATAATAATGACAAACAATAAGAATGAAAGAGTACTGTGCATTGGGGATGATCTGAGAAGACTTCATGGAGGAGGTGGAACCCTAGTTAGTCACTGAAGGCTGAGAAGGATTCAAATAGGAGAGGAAGAAAGAAGGAAAGACATTCAAGGTATGAAAAAGGGAGTGAGCAAATATATAAGGATGCCCCTGGCTGTGTCTTAGTGGCAGTTTGACTGGAACAAAGGATCCCTGCAGAAGAGGAGTGAGGGACAAGTCTGGAGGAGCAGGTTGAGGTCAGATGTTTTCTTTAATCTCAGTTTTCTTGTATGTGCTTATGTATATACTAGTGCTTTAGGACTCCAATGGTTCTCCTTGATATGAATATTTCTCCAACAGTAGATTGCAACCTGTCAATGCCATATCAGCCTATGAGCTTCATGTTCATGTCTTCCCATAAATCCTCCATAGAAGAGCTATCCAATGTGCTGGAAGCCTTCTTCACATATCTAATACCCTCAGTAGAATGCAGAAAGGAAAGAGGGAGTTGTTGTGTTTATGTTTTTGTATCCATAGAACCAACACACAACACCTTGTACAAAATAGGAACTTAATAAGTATTTGTTGAATGAGGTTGAAGTGGGCACCAGTATGACATTCAGATCATCTATCTATCTTTCATTGTTGTTTTTATTTGTTTATGATTCATGATTGACCCACATACTCCCTTTTTCTTGGCACACATTTTTGGGTTACATTTTTATGCAGTTTCTTATTTACAAATCATTCTTGCAATATGAAGCAACCTACTTACACATGTAACTGTATTCCCTTAATAAGATCCTAAAATCGGGGCGGCTAGGTGACACAGTGAGTAGAGCGTCGGCCCTGGCGTCAGAAGGACCTGAGTTCAGATCCGGCCTCAGACACTTAACACAAACAAACAAAAAAACCTAGCCATGTGACCTTAGGCAAGTTACTTAACCCCAATTGCCCTCCAAAAAAAGGAAAAACAAAAACAAAAATAAGATCCTAAAATCATTGCTATAGGAATGAAAGGGACTTCAAGGACTATGTAGTTATAGCAGCCCTCATTTTCAGATGAGGAAGCCAAAGGCTGGAAAGGTTAGGTGATTTGGTTGAGTTAACACAGGAAATAAGTGTCAGATAAGGAATTTGAACTCAAGTCTTTCTACATAGAAAACCAATCCTCTTCTTCCATTGAACCATAGTAATTCAATTGCAAATAGATCACTTGAAACTTTGATTTTTTTTTGGACTTTGTGGTATTTTTCACCACAAGAGTGGTGTCATTTACAGTCATATAAACTATTGGAGCAATATTGGTTACTTAAAAGATAAACTTTGTGTTTGCCAAGGGTTACATGTGATAGTTGAAATTGCCATGCAATTGTTTAAACACAGTCTATACAGCCCTCTTTCTCCTGGTCAATTCTAATTGCTGATGGGAAAATAAAACTGGGAAGAAGCTGCCATGAAAAAAGCTGGAAGTCTCCATCAAGTTTCTATCTTCATCTTTCTATATTACAGGCTTTAGAGAATTTCCTCTTGAGTGAGATCTCCCTGTCTCTCTTGGCTGGACTTAGTTACCTTACTCCCAAAGGAGGGCTACTTCACTAAGGATTACCTGGTATATATTCTCCTATGTATACTTTCTCTGATCCAGTTTTGCTATTAACTTGGATAAATGGGTTTCTTTCTTAATTATTATGTATGCTCATAGTGAAAGTGGTATTTGGTGGGAAGATAGTCAAGACCTAGATATAAAGTTTGGGATCCTCCTTCCCCCTTTAATGAATAGCAATCAGTAGTTTAGCTTGAGACTAAAAACCACATCCTGTACATGAATAATATTTAAAGGAATATATCTATAATTATATTTATATATACTATATCATTTTACTTGGTGACTTCATCAGATCCCATGATTTCAATTAACTTTATGCTGATGATTTTCAGATCTACTTATCCAGTCATATTTCCAACTGCCCATTAGATATTTCAAACTACATGTTTCATAGACATCTTAATCTCAACATAACCCAAACTAAGCTTATTATCTTTCATCTCTTCAAACTCTTCCCCCTTCCAAAATTCCCTATTACTATAGAGGATACCATCAATTCAATTCAATAAACATTTATCAAATTCCAACCACTGGGGATGCAGATAAGGAAAAAAGAAAGATATAACTTCCCTCAAGAAACTTAAAATCTAATGGGAGAAGACAATACACAAAAGGAAGTTAGAAAGTGGGGAGGGAGGGAGAGGCATCAGGGGTACCTGGTATAGGTGGTCTAGTAACACTGATCTCAACATTTCCCCCACAAGATGCTCCATCTTCAGACTCTGGACATTTTCACCAGCTGTTCCCCATGCCTTGAATACTTTTCTCATCTTTATCTTCTGGCTTCCTTCAAATTTTGTCTTCAAGAGAAGCTTTCCCTAATGCCCTTTAATGCCTTATCCTATATCCTATATTTCTCTTATTTGTACAGGGCTGTTTGAATGTTGCAAACAATGTAATGTTGACTTTAGGCTGTGAGTTCCTTGATATCAGGACTGCTTTTTGCCTTTCTTTGTGTCCCCAGCACTTAGCATAGCCTGTAACATAATAACTGCGTAATAGATGTTTATTGACTGATGGCTGGTCTTTGGATAGGTAAAGTCTAAAATTGAAACTGTAATTGAAACCTTTTTAACCTGGTAGCTTCATCTTGTGTTTTTTTGGCATAAATTTCCTGGCCTTCAGTCACTTCTCTGCCATAGTGAAATCTTAAGTGAAGGTTCTGGTCCTTAAAAGTGAAATATTATACTTCTCTCAGTTTTCTGGAATGCAGATCTCTAAAGGTATGACACCAGGCTATTTCAGGACCTAAAAAGAAATGTTAAAATGTGCGCCTATAAAGCTTATATCTTATGGGAATATTTAATTTACTCAATGAGTAAATTATCATGAGGCACCAGTTCAGGACCCATTTCTTCAGTCTTTCTGGAATTCTCCCAATAATCTTAGAAAATAGTGGCAGCTATGTTAAATCTGGCTTAGATTCAGATCTGATCTTTTAGAGTCCAGAAAGGTTTATTTTTATCCAGAGGCCATAATGGGTATCAATTCCCAAAGATTATGCCACAAAGATTTGATTTTGAGACTTAAAAAAATATCAGTGAACCAAATCATGTAAACTCTAAGATTTGGATTTTGAGATAATCCAAAGTTAGGCCCCTAGATCCAGCACCTTGTGTGGTTTTTGTGGCCCTACCCACTTAAGCAAGTGTCCTGAGGCCAAAAGATTCAATATTTTTTTTTCTTCATCTTGGAGCACTAGATTTGGGGAATATCAAATAGGCAGAACCATATGTCTTTACAAGGGAAATACAGATCTCTGTGATTTTTCTGCTTTAGAGTGAGAAATGGAAAATTCCATTCCTGGCTAGATTCTTGGATGACCAGCAAGTAAAGAGCTGAAATTGTTTCTAGCCTAGTGTTGCAATAATTAAAGATGGAAAAGCCCTCTTAGGTAATATCTCATTCTCCAGACAACCAGGGTGGAGGTGATCCCACAGGGTTATTCCATATGGACGCTAATGTACTAGGCCTTGACGTATTGAACAGTTCTGGCAGATCATTGGAGTTCGCCATCAGAAAATGAGCTCCTTATATTCAGAATAAATTTAGAGATGAACCAGAGTTCAGGGTTCAAAATCTCAAATTCCCAAAGTCTGGATATTTCAAATACCACAAGAATGAAACTTTTTTTTAATTGTGTACTAGCTGGCAGGAGTGAAAGGATGGTGCATCAACACTGATCAGCAGACTACATAGCAACATATTTTACCCCAGAAAAAAACTCAAACAAGAAACTCATGCAAATCTATGTTTATTCTCAGTGCTGAAAATTGGTGAATTTGAGAGTTGGAGATGGTAGGAGAGGAAAGAGTTTCTTCTCATATTATTATAGCATTTCTCTGACCCTAAGCCTGAATAGTTTGCTCTCCAAAGCACTGAAACCCATATTCTCCAAACCAATACATAATGGCAAAACCATAAGTGGGAATTTTTCGGCTTGGGGTCAGAACAGTTGTACTAGGATGGGAATTGAGGAGAACAGAGTAGAGGTGGCAGTATGAAAGGGAATCCAATGTCAAGGTAGGGAACAGAGGAGTAGACAACTATGTATCTAGTTGTGTGTTATATTACATGTTGTTATTATTATTAGCACAGATATTGGGCTTAAAGGAGCTCCTTAGACTACATGGCATTAATGATTTTAAGACCGTGAGTATTACTTAGTCATTAAGAACCAGAAGGTTAAGTAAATATCTTTTCTATGTAGTTTTGATTAGGATCAAATATGTAAAGTGCTTTGAAACCCTTATAAAATTATCATTATTATTTTATTATTAAAATATGCATCAAAAAGGAAGGGTAGTTTTCAGAACTGACACAGCTAATTCCTGCTTGGGCCGTTATTGCTATTGAAATGTCAATTGAGTGGATTTGCATAGGTATCTACCTGGAGGAATGAACAAAAGAATGATTTATGTGAGGAGCATCCAGGATTCTATCTAGTCTTTCTACACCCACAGCTTCAGTTCTGGGCCTCTGGTTACATAAAATACAATTAATTTAATTTTTTGTATTTTTTTTAATTTTAAGGAGGTTGCCCAGGTCAACCATGACTTCATTCCTCTCCAGGCTGCACTCCTGAGTCTCTGGAATTTATCTGCCATGACCCCATGCTGGATAACTCTATTTGTATCCCCGCTCTTTTGGGCTTCTTTGTATGTGTTGTCTTCTCTCTTTAGAATGTATATCCTTGCTGAATGTTTGTATGGCTTACTGATTGTATTTAACAAGAGTTTCATCATCACCACCAATCACCACTACCACCACCATCATCATCATTACCTGTTTCATCAATTCATCTTAACACAGTGGTTGACTTACAATAGGCACTTAATAAGTGCTTGTTGACTTGATTTGACTATCCAGATCACGAACTGGAATTTGAGGTCAGTGGGTACCTGGCCAAAGATATGTATAGTCAATCCAGGAAAAGGGACAGATTGTCTCCTCCAACAATCTACCCAAGGAGACAATATTCACACACACACACACACACACACACACACACACACACCAAAAAAAACAGATGATAAAAGATATTATATAATCAAATGCTAACTGTAAGTGCTGTAGGGGCTCAGAGAAGTGGATTCGAATAATCAAAGTTTCATAGAAGAGCTAGAGCTTTATCTCAGCCTTTTAGGATGTGGAAGACCAGGATGGGAGAGAAGGCAAAGGGAGAGCTTTCCAGATGGGAGAATACCATGAATAAAAACAAAGCACAAATGAAAGTATGTAATTATAATGACCAAACTTGCTCCAAACAAAAGTTGAGAAAATGTATTTTTCTTCTTTCATTATAGAGGCTCCACTCCAGATTTCTCTACTATCTTCTAGAAACCTTTTTTATCCAAGAAATTTACTCAGCTCTGGAATTCCCAACTCAAAAGTATCTGTTGTCTGTCTCTGTACTTTCTACCTCTGATTAGATGATTCCTCTCAGAATTTCCATTTTTAAGGAGGATTCCCCAAGCCATCCACAATTTCCTTCCTCTCCAGTCTGCAGTCCTGACTCTCTGGACTTTTATCTATCATGACTCCATATTGGATAACTCTATCTTTCCCCACCTCTCCCCTGCTTCCTTTCAGCTTCCTTTTATGTCCTGTCTCACCTCATTAGAATGTAAGCTCCTTGAGTGCAAAGACTGGATTTCTATTTGCTTCCATTTGCATTTTCAGAGCTCAACATAGTGCCTAGAACATAATAAACATTTATTGATTGACTGGAGAGTAATGGGTACTATGAAAAGATGGGACCAGATTACAGAGGGCTTTGGCAATCAGTTAAGAGCATTATATTATGTTAGGCAATAGGGAGCCATTGTATGTTTCCAACCAGAAGAGAGACATCATTAAAGAGATTCATTAAAAAGATTGATTTAGAAGTTGAATACTTGATGAATCAACAAGAAGAAAAACTAAAGGCAGGGAGGATAATTAGAAGATTGTTACAGTAATTTGAATGTTGGTGATGGGGCACTGGTCTAGGGTGATAATAATTGAAATTAAGGGGGCAAAAGAAACTCTAGGATACTTTCTGAAGAAAGAAATAATAGGAATTAGTCAATTCAGTTGAATGGTATTACCCTATAACAACTGTTAAAAAAAAAAAGTCAGCTGCCATTAGTTGATATATAGATGAAATTACACATTGATTTGCTGACTGAAGCTTCCAGGTGTGTGTTTTACAGATGTAGTTACATTCCTATGTTCTTAGTTAAAGAGAAAAAGACTGAAGGGAAAGTTCTTCTGCCTCTTAGTCATAAAGGACTCACCTTTCTCTGAGCATCTGATAAAAGAAGCAATTCAGATATAGAAAGTCTAGTACTTGCCCAAATCCTCCAAGTCTGTCAAATTGCCTCTTAAGGGAGCCAGCCAGCTCAATATACTGTTTCACTGAATTTACAGGTGGGGAGACTGAACTCATACACTCTGTATCTATGTGCACGGACACCCTCTATCAGGCTTAGTTTAGCAATTTGTTATTATTCTCTCCAGATGGGTTGGATTCCTCCTTCCTCAGGGAGGATGAAGGGGCACACCCACCTTTTTACAAGTCCTAAAGCAACTTCCAAGCATGACACATCAGTGTCAGCATGGTTGACCTTCTTATGGGGAATTCATACAATTCCTACAGATAGAAGGGAACTTGGAAGATAGAATGTTGAGCATAGCATTTTGGAGTTGGAAGGGACCTACTTTAAAGAACACTTCTGTTTCTGTGACTTTTTGAGGATTTCAAGCCTTGTTTTTCATGAACTAAGGGTGACAAGAACAGATATTCAACACAGAGGGGAAGGAGATACTTTGCCTCTGAACATTGAATAAAAAACTATTGATGTTTTAAAGCGGCAGCCCCAAATATTTTTCAAAGCAAACTCAATAATTTTTTTTGCCATTTGAGCCAAAAGGATTACTATCTTCTACCCCCATATTTACTTTATGATTAATGAATGTGTTTGGAATTCAATTATCTCATTAATGTGTCTCTACCCCATGAGACCTATTTTGTTTGACAAACACTCCCTGTGGTTATGGTCAATAACTAGGTGGCTAGGCTAGAGTTTGGGAGAGGCAGAAGAAAATTGGAAAAGTGATCCCTCATACTTGAAAACCACTGATGGAGAACAACTGTTTGCACTGAGGACATCCAAATCCACACCAGGGGAAGTAGAACAGAAACCTTAAAATCATGAAGGACAGAGTAGAGAAAATGAGAAACATTGCAACCAATTTCCAAATGAATACTGGAAAAAAAAAAGTTGGTGTGACTTTTGGTGTCCAACAGATTTTAAGCACAAGAAATCAAATCACCAAATTAGAAGAGGCAATTTCAATTTTGCAACAACTCCTCCTGGGAGGGTGGATTTTTAGGGGAAAAGGCAACAAAGGACACTGGCTACAGCACTACTAGTTTAGGCTGCCTACACAAATTATTTTATTTTCATTCATATTATTAATTTGTAAACATCTCTAGATTCCTGAGCTGTGCCGTGGGACTTATATCTTCCTTGGAGTTGAAAAATTTAGCAGCATTAACCTAAACCAGGAGACCTTGAACCTATTTTTTTTACCTTGAACCTATTTTGATGTCATGGTTCCCTTTGATAGTCAGTCTGGTAAGACCTATGGACTTTTCAGAATAGAAAATGCTTTAGATGCTTAAAATAAAATTCACAGGATTCAAAAGTAAAACAATTAATATATATTGAAATACAATTATCAAAATATTATGGGTTTTCTTTTAATGAATTCACAGACCCCAGATTAAGAACTCCTGAAACTGTTTAGGAGAAGCCCAAGAAAAATCCAGGTGGCTGAAAAAAGGGTGGACAAACACCTAGCACCATACCTAATGGCACCCCTACCTCCCACATAATGTAACTTAGGGTGATGTTAGGAACAGAGGGATCTTTATCAGTTATAACCTAGGTCTGATACCCTGGACAATGGTGGTTATTAAAACTCAAACATGTGCAAAGCTGAACACCCCATTTTTAACCACTTGTTCTCCCAAATCAATTCTTCCAATTGATTCCCCTATTTCTATCAATGTAACCACCATTTTACTACTACTCCCCAAGGTTTAAAACCTTAGAATCATCTCTGACTCCTATTTCTCCTTCAGTTCAGAGCTATCTAATCAGGTTTCTTTGTAATGCCTCTCAGATCCCTTAGTGGAAATGTATTGGAGAGAACAATGGATTGAGAGTCAGAGAACCCCAGTTGGAGTCTGAGTTTTACCACTTACTAGCAAAATCTTCTGCCCTTAAAACCGATTGCCATATCTTACATACACAGTGCAAATTCAAATGCATGCAACCACTCCTGGCTGAGAAGGCAGGAGGCCTGAGTTCTTATTGCAGGTCTGCCATTACCTTATGAGGGTCACCTCACATCTCTAAGACATATTTTCCTTACCTGTAAAATGAGCTCCTTCCAACTCCAAAATCCTAAAGATTCTAATTCTTTGGATGCAATAAGCATTTTTAGATCATCAGGCTTTCATCTTCACATTCCAAAGATAAATCATTCATTCATTATTGGTCTTTAGAACTTTAGCAAAGATGATAATATTATCTGTGATTCTGAGGTGCCTTAGGTTGTACTCCTTTGACCTTGATGAGTTTGGGGTGATTTGTCCCCTATTCAGAGCTCTTAAAATGAGCATTTTCTTATGAAAAGTCCTACTCTTTAACTCATTTAAAAGTCCTACTACTTTAACTCATTCAAAGATTTGGGGTTGTTTTGTTGTTGTTATTGTTGTTAATATTAGGTCACTGAAAATGGCCTTTCAGTAAAAAAAAAAATTTAAGACAATGAAGACAGTTCCTTGGAAATAAAATAAAACCATATTATAGTAATATGAGCTAATCTGGAGAAATCAGTCTGAAATTACATTTTCAAAAGAATTAAATTTGATTATACAAATAAAGGAAGTAATCCAAATAACTTAAACTGTTCTTTTATTGCTTAATATAAATCCTGTTTTAATGAATAATGAACTTATAATTAGTATTTTTTGCAAAAACAAAAATCTTCTGCCCTTCAGACTTAGGTGTCTCACCTGTGAAATAGGTAGAATAATCCTCACCCTGTATTCCTCACAGAGTTATTGTCAAGAAGGTGTTTTATAAAGTCCTGAATAGGTGTGATATATTATAATCACCCCTTGGCTAGAATGCTGTGATAACCTTCTAACCTGCATTCTTGCCTCCCCTCCAGCTACTCTTTCCTCTAATGTAGTCAGTTGCACACAGGCTACAAGATTAACTTGGCTAATGCATAATTTTGACTGAGTCACTCCATTACTTTAAAAAAATGTTCAAAGTCTCCTCATTGTGTCACAGAATCAGGTTTAAGTCCAACAGCTTTCATAGCCATCTTTAAAGAAAAGTTTCTTACTCTGGAGTCCATGAGTCTATGGCTAGATTTTGGGAGGAGGGGGCAGTCTGTGAACTTGGATTGAGGAAATTTCATCTTTATTTCATCACCAACCTTTGGTTTCCTTTTTAACTCTATGCATTTTATTTTACGCCTTTAAAAAATATTTTTTCTGAGAATGGGTCCATAGGGGACTTCTCCAGAATGCTAAAGGGTTCCATGGTACATAAAAGGTTAAGAATCCCTGCTCTAAAGTTTAGTTTCAGCCTATGTTAAGACCTGAGTTCACAATGTGGAAGTATGTTTAGCATGATTCTACATTTATAACCTATATCAGGTTGCTTGCTGATTTGGGAAGGGGAAAGGAAGGGAAGGAGGGAGAAAATTTGGAACTCAAAGTCTTGTAAAAATAAATGTTGAAAAGTGTCTTTCCTTATGTAATTAGAAAAAAAATAAAATACTATTAAATGTAATTTTTTAAAAAGGCCTGAGTTCAAATCCTACCTGAGACACTTCCTAGCTGTGTGACCCTAAACGAGTCAGTTTACCTCTCTTTGCCTCAATTTCCCCGTCTGTAAAATGGGGGTGATAATAATAGCCCCTGCTTACTTATTTGTAAAGCCCTTATCATAGGCGGGTGTTTTAGTGGACAGAATGCCAGGTCTGGAGACAGGAAGATTCATCTTCCTCAGTTCAAATCTGGCCGCAGACACTTTACTTAGATGTGTGACCTCCAGCATGTCACTTCACCCTGTTTGTCTCAGTTCCTCATCTGTAAAATGAACTGGAGAAGGAAATGGCAAACTAATCAGGTATCTTTGCCAAGAAACCCCCAAATGGGGTCCCAAAGAGTCAGATATGACTGAAACAGCAGAACAGCAATGCACCACACTTTCTGGCATGTATTAAGTGCTATGTAAATGTTAGCCATCATCATCATCATCATTTTCTATTACTCCCCTCCTCAGACCATGCCCTGTAGCAAAACTACACTATTCACTGTTCCCACTGAATGAGGATGGATAGGCATGCTAGGAAGTGGGAAAGATGTTGAGCAAAGATACACAGCCTCTAGTGCAAGATATGTTTAGAGACTGGTGAGTATTTACGTTTGTCTGCGTTGTAAGAGTCTCTTGGGAGAACAGTGGGGAATAAGCATGGACAGGGCAATGGAGGCTAGTTCATGGAAGTCCTTTAGTGACAGAATTTGGAAACTGAGATCTTCAAAGCTTTAGGAATTGTCAAAGGTGCTCATTTACCATTCATCTTCAGTGGTAATGACAATGGGGTCCCATTTTATTCTAGCACACTATCTCTCTAGCTTCCCCAGTTCTTTTTATCTGTTCTGAACTCCCATAGTCCTTTAGCCCCTTCTATTTACACTTCACGCTTCATGTCTTTCATAACCATTATGTATATATTTCACTGACCATGCCAGATCACAATCTTTTTAAGATTAGGAATTGTGTCTCATTCATCTTTGTAGTCTTCTTAGAACATTCCCCAAGGCCTTGTTCACAATAGGCACTTTTTCAATATTTATGATTGAATGTCATTTGTTCACTCCTTTATTCAACAAATATCTAATTACTATGTCCTAAGAATGAGGAGAGATACGAAGATAAGCAAGACACAGCCCCTGCCTGCAAAGGGCTGTTAATCTGGTATATAACTAAAATACAGAATAGAAAAGACAGATTGCAGAAATACACGAAGGCTAGGAAATCAGATGGAGAGATGATGGCTTCCAGATAGGAGAGATAAGAGAAGGCATCATGGAAGCAGGGATATGAAAGCACTTTGGGAAAGCAGAATCAACTATTTGCCTTACCAACGGAAAGCCACAGGCAACAATACATTGAGTATTTTCATCGCAGGCGAAGTGGCTGATGAAGATTATGCCATTCGTCTTCTGCACTGGAACCCCTGTGGGCTCTCCTTCCTTTAGGAACCAGAGAAGTAGTTTTGAAATTTCAAATCCACTCAAAGTTGAGGATATCTGATTCTGGAAGGAAACTAGAACCCTTTGAGGTTTGGGAGCTTTTCTCTCTTGGCAGCCAGAAAATGGGGATGCCAAGTTTGGGGAAAACAAGCATAAAGGGCTTAGAAAACAGACTCACAATACTTATTGGACATCAAATAATTCTTCCGCAACAATATTTTGATAGGTTAAGTATAAAAGAATCAGAAACATATGGATTAAATTTCCCTTGAAATACACACGGGTTTGAAAATTAAGGGAAAATATGCTCAGTAAGACTTTTATTTCTTTTTGGTTTTTGCCAAACCATCGTATTTGGAGAATGACTCAGGGCTTTTTTCATAGCTCAGGTTCAGGCAGGTTCTCTTAGCCTTCCCCACCCCTTTGCAGTGTCCTTTCACTTAATTGAAGTTGGTGAAGTTTATGAAATAAATTGGTCAGACCAAGGTGAGCTGCAGTTATGGGAGAAACTCATCTTTAAACTTTGGGTTCATAGTGATGGATAACTTGTGTCTGTGGTCAGTGAGACAGTTTCAGTCCAGAGAAATATGATCGTGGAGATAGTATGATGTCATGGAAGGAGCTCTGAACTTGGAATCAGAAAAGCTAGAGTCCTAGCTTTGGCACTTAGTGTTTAACCTTCAGCCTAATGATTGATTTCTCTCTGAGGCAGCTAGGTGGTACAGAGGAGAGAGCACTTGACCTGGAGTCAGGAAGACCTGAGTTCGAATCCTGTTTCTGCTGTGTGACCTGGGGCACTTAGCCCATCTGAGCCTCGATCTCCTCACATATAATATAGGGATAAAAATAGTACCTGCCTCATAGGGTTGTTATGAGGATTGAATGAGATAACATGTGAAATGCTTTGCAAAACTAAAAGCACTCTATTGATGATGATGATGATGATTAATTTCTTCTTTTTGTTTTTGCTTTTTGGAGGGGGGAAGGCAGGGCAATTGGGGTTAAGTGACTTCCCCAAGGTCACACGACTAGTTTTTGTGTTAAGTGTCTGAGGCTGGATTTGAATTCAGGTCCTGACTTTAGGGCCGGTGCTCTATTCACTGCGCCACCTAGCCACCCTATTAATTTCTTTATATGTCTAATGGGATAATGAACCCTGCCTTGCCTACATCACAAAATTGTTCTGAGAATCAAATGAAATAATATCTTCAAAGAACTTTATGATTATAGAACACTATGATGCTGTGGAAAAGGAGACAGAAGACCAAGGTTCCATTACTGAATCTGCTGTCTACTCTCGCCAGGTATGAGTATGGACAAATTATTTAACTTTTCTGGGCCTATGTTTCCTATTTAGTCAATGAAGGTGTTGGATTAAAAGACTCTCTGAGGTTTCTTCTGCTTCTAAATCTACGGTTCTATGGCACTATATAAAGGTTAACCAATATTATTGCTGTTTTTGTCTTTGTGGTTTGAATGTGTAGAGTATCAAATTTAGAAGTCCTCAAATGAACCCAGAGACAGACAAGTTACTCAACAATTCAGTGGAGTCCCAATGTGATTTCCTGGTCCAATTATCTCTAAGAGTTGAATGAAAGAAAATTGCTGACTAAATGAGTGAGAGCAGGATCTGTAGATATGTTTTATTCTCAAATTCCCTACATCTAACCAGTTTATGTTGAGATTGCCAATATGCTACTCTCATGAAACATTTTCTCACCAAATTGGTGGATCGGAGACATTTGCTCTACCCAGAACTGTCTTTGACCATTACACAGATTGCTGTATATCTCCCTTAACCCAGCTAGAAGTTTATCTGTCATGGGGAGCAGCTGATTCCCAGAAATTGTATTCAACAGGAGACCCTTCCTCCCAGAATATGTTCCCATGCTTCCCCTTCCCATGCCACCAATTACCATGACCTAAAGTACAGTATCTACAATGACCTGTATTAAATTTTATGCACATTACCTTGAGGATATCCCATTGACAACTTAGCACAGGTTAATTTGTTAGCCAAATTTGGTGTCCAGAGGGAATGTAGTCAGGATGGGTATATTTTGATGGGAAGGAGAAAAATATCAAAATAATTGGGTACTGAGTTGGGGGGCAAGACTGAGGTGGCAGGGATAGGGGGATCCCCAGAGGGATAGTCAGAGACAAGGGCTTTGGACAATTGACTGGGGAAATGTCAAAAAGGAATGTGAGAGGGCACCAAAGAGAAACTTCCCTTACCTGGTGATTTTTGTCAGGGCCTTCCCTGGTGGTACCTACATGAGAGCAAAATAACCTAGGAAATTAAATCAAACATCAAGTTGATTAATCAGGCTAATGTTTCCCAGTCTTAATCACAAAGTGGAACCAGCTCTTTGGGTGATCTCTTGCTAACTTGGGGGCTTGTGGTTTTAAATGTAATCTTAATAGTAAAAACCTTTTTCATATTCCTGGAAATGGAATGACAGTGAAAGGTGAGAGAGACTTCTATTCTCTCTTTCTCTGTTTATCCTACAGGCTTAGGGTCAACTTCCCATGAAATCTAATCCCACTAAAGGTCAGTGAGACTCTAAGTGGAAATAATACTTATTCTTACATATATGTCCATCCTGGAAAATGATGCTAGGATTTGAACTTGTGGAGACTGGGGAAAATATTGGTTTGTTTCTCTCTGTTTCCAAGCACCTATGTGTCAGGTGTGAGGTTTTACAACCTCAATCCCCTCATCTGGAAAATAAAGGGGTAAGACTAGCCAACCCCTTAAGTCCTTCCCAGCTCTAAATCCCATGATCCTTACAAGTGTGCCTTATATCTTATGTAATCATAGCTTACATTTATATGTAGTAGTCTATGGTTGCAAAGTATTTAATATCTCATTTGATCCTCCCATAACCCTGTGAGGTAGGTAGTATATCTATCATGATAATAATCTTGATAATAGCAGCTAACATTTATGTAGCATTCTAAGGTTTGCAAAGCACTTTGCACTGATGTTCCAAGCCTGGAATACTCTCTTTCCCACCTCAGCCTCTTGGCTTCCTTACTTCAAGTCCCACCTAAAATCCTGCCTTCTATAGGAAGCCTTTCCCAATCCCTCTTAATTCTAGTTCCTTCCTTTCTTGATTATTTCCTATATAACCTGAATATAGCTTGTTTCTGTGTAGGTGTTTGCATATTCCTTCATTAGATTGTGTACTCCTAGAGGCCAGGCACTGTGTTTTGTCTTTCTTTGTACCCTAAATGTTTAGCACAGTGCCTGACAAGCAACAGGTACTCAATAAATGCTTATTCACAGACTGGCAGGTATTATCTCATTTGCTAAGGTTTATCACATTATAGAAACTGAGGCTGTAAGAAGTTGCAATTTGACAAAGTTCACTTAGCTAGTAAAGACAGGACCAGATGTTCTGACATTGAGTTTGGTGTTCTTTCCACTGTACCATACAGTCTCAAGAGTCATTAATCTAGGAGTGAATGTCCTCCCTGTACTCCTTTTATTGGAGAAAAACAAAAGACTACCATGGGGCATTTGACTCAGGGGATGCTGGTCAAGGTTTCTTAGAACAACGCTTAGTATTTTCTTTAATGATATCCTCCAACCCCAGGCTGTGTAGCATGCCTTCACAATGAGGCTCCATAGCTCCCGTTTCCTTCACTTTTGAGTATTTTTAGTATGTTGAGATATTATTTGGTAAGATATTCAAGATTTCTAGGGGGATTTCTTGATAATGGACAGATCCATTCTCTTCATAATGATAGCTGAGCTGCTCGAGAGCAAAGAGACACTTTGTTCTTTGTTCTCAAGGAGATAAACTGTTATTTCTTTCCTCTGAAGAAGCTTCTAATATGATGGGTGAAATATCAAGAATAATTAGACCAAATGGCAATGCAAGTCCCACTAGAAATAATTCATCCATTATTTCATTTTATTCACATTGTTAGACTTTCTGCCTGATTTAAGTTGGTATAAAGATAGCTGTGGGTATTCTCTTTCTGAGAACTCTAATAATATTCTTTATTGAATATTTACCAGTTCTCATTTGATTCTTCCTTTCTGTTTCATTGTTTTACAATTAAAAAGTTTCATTGTTGTGATCATTTTTTAAAGAACCTTTGTGATGCTACATAATTTGGCTTCTCATATATCTTGGGGAAGCATCTAAGTGTGGCTTTGGAAGCTTAATGTGTACCTGGGTACTATCCGTACTGTTAATCAAGAACTGAATTACAAGAGTGAGTTAGGGGCGGCTAGGTGGCCCAGTGAATAGAGCGCTGGCCCTGGAATCAGAAGGACCTGAGTTCGGAGCCGGCCTCCGACACTTAATCCGCACAAACAAAAACCTAGCCGTGTAACCTTGGGCAAGTTACTTAACCCCAATTGCCCTAAAGGGGCGGCTAGGTGGCGCAGTGAGTAAGAGCGCCGGCCTCGGAGTTTGGATGACCCAAGATCAGATCCGGCCTCAGAAAATGAGCACCCACGCATAAATCAAATGACTAGCCGTGTAACCTTGAGCAAGTTACTTAACCCCAATTGCTTTAAAAAAAAAAAAAGAGTGAGTTAATGAAGTCACCTAGAGGATCAAGGAGCAAAGAAGAGATTAGGCAATGAAAGAATCAGTCTCAGTATCCATTTAGTATTATATTGTAGGTTGAAATGAAAAAAATAAGTAAATATTTTACTCATGGTAGGTATTTAATAAATATATCTCAGCAGAATCATTAACTCTGCAAGGGACTGCTGGGGTCACAAAGACCAACCTCTACAAGAAGCATGAATTTCCTCTTGGGTAGCTCTGACAAGCGGTCATCTAGCTTCTGTTTGAAGACCTCCAGTGAGTGGGAAGTCACTATATTGTGAAGTAGTCCATTTTAATAAAAATCAATAATAATTTTAACTCTTTAAAGAAATTCTTATACTGACTTCACTGATTGAAATATAATTTGAGAGCAGTAGAGGGGTTTAAAAACTTAGGTCTCTAGATCAGGGGTTCTTACCTGGGACCTATAAACTTAGAAAAAAATACTTTCATACCTGTATTTAAATACATTATTTCCTTTGTAATCTTATGTATTTAAGCAATTTATTTTGAGGAGTTATTCATAAGCTTTATCAAACTGCCAACAAGTTCATGATGCAAAATGTTAAAGAATCCTTATTCTAGATCATAAAGACCAAATCTTCCTAAATGTCCGGTGAAAGAAGGATAATTAACAGTTTTGTACCATTTACATTTCAATTCTGGAAAATTGTTTGTTTAATTAAACATGTAAATTTAAATCAAGGTCTTTCACTCTCTGTCTTGAACCCATCTGTCTAGATGGATTTCATATTTCTGCCTATTATGGACTCTACATTCCAATCAAACTGACCTACTTATAGTTCACTCTACAAGACATTCTGTCTTCTATTTTCATGCCTTTTCAGAGTCTATCCACCATGCCTAGAATTTTCTCCCCATCTCCCTTGCCTTCACCTCTTGGAATCTTTACTTCTGAATACAACCTCTTAAATAAGGTCTTTCTTGATGCCTCTGTGGTTAGTGTTAACCCTACCCCTGCTTCTGGAAATTCTTTGTGTTTGTTGTATTTGTGTTATGTTTATCCAGCAAACTGTAAAGTCCTTGAAGAAGAGATTGTTTAATTATTGTTTTTCTATCTACAGAATCTGGCACAGAGATGCCAGAAGGGATGTAAAGCTCTCAAGATGAAATGCTGAAGATATAAAAAGAAATAACTCCAATGAGGAGGGAAAGGGGGAGCTATCTAAAGAGACTCATTTAGATATACAAAGAGCTTATAAGCTAAATTCAATTTTTAGAACCCATGTGTATAATAATAGAAAGCTAGTGTATTATAGTGGATAGAGCCAGCCACAGAACCAGGAAGACCTGGATTCAAATCTCAGAGCTCGTGAGGTTTCATTTCACACTCATCACATTGGCAAAGATGATGAATGATGAAAAGAGTCAATGGTGGAGGGGCTGTGGAAATACAGGCACACTAGCATACTGTTAGGCAGAGGTATGAACTGGTTCAATCATTCTGGAAAACCATGGGCAATTACATATGCTAAGAAAGTAACTAAAATGCCCAAACTCTTAGCCAGATACCTCCCTTCTAGGCAGATACCCCCAAGGAGGTAAGATGTAGAAAGAGAGCCCCATATAAGATGGTTTCAAAGCTATTAAAACATAAACCTGCACTAAAACCGGAACACTTTGTGTATGCCAAAATTGTTGTTCAGTCATTTAAGTCATGTGCAACTCTTTATGACCCCATTTGGGATTTTCTTGGCAAAAATACTGGAGTGGTTTGCTGTTTCCTTCTCCAGCTCATTTTATAGATGAGGAACTAAGGCAAGCAGAGTGAAGTGACATGCCTAGCATCACACAGCCAGGTAAGTGTCTGAGACTAGATTTTAACTTAAATGTTTTGACTCCAGCGTGGGCACTCTATCTGCTGTGTCTCCTAGTTGTCCCTATACATTAAAACACATAGCAACCATTTTTTGCAGGGCCAAGGGATTAAAAACAAAGTAGATATAAAGTGGTATGGGCGTGGCTAAATAATGGATGAATATGATAGAATATTACCGTGCCTTGAAAAAAAAGATAAATAGTAAAGGGTCAGAGAAGCTTAAGAAGATTTTTATGAACTAATATGGTGTAAAGTGAGCATAAAATGCACAGTGACCATAACGATGGTAATTATATGTCCAAGAAGCATGGACCTGAAAAAGAGATGAAGAGGTTCATCTTCCTTTGCAGGGTATCTCCAATTATTTGAGTATGGAACACTGAATATACTGTTAGTCTTGTTTGACGTGCTTTTGAATTTTGCTCTTCTTCCTTTTAAAAATTCTTTGTTATAAGAGATAGTTCACTGGGTAAGGGAAGGGGAAGAATATTTTCAGTAATGGAGGTGACATAAAAACAAAAGATATTCATAAAATTTTATAAAAATGTATAGAATTTGAGATGGGTAATTGAGGAAGAATTCAAATGTATGACATTAGTCAATGGCAATTTTCTGATCTTGTAAGGAAAGAGTGTTCAGTATTCTAAAGTTCAGAATAAGCTAAGGATGATAAGGAAATCTGAAGACAACAAAATAGTTTTTTTTTAAATCTCTAATAGAAAAAAGAAAAAGTTAGAAGAAAAATGACCACTGTTCAAGGTGGATGAGATGATGATGACCAATCAAAGACAAGTAAGAGCTCCTACACTTTTGATTCTTATTTCCTGCTTTCAGGGATGATCTTTGGCTTTGGAAAGGACAGAACAAAAATGTTGATACCTAAGATAAATGAGGAGAGAATAAAAGAGCATGTAGTTATCATTGAGGAATTCAAGTCAAAAGGCCAAAATAAACTCCATTCTAGGACACTGAAGAAAATGACATTTGTGATTGTAGTCACTGTCTGGGATCTTGAAATCAGACATGATAAGAGATGACAATAATTTACGTTCTGGGACCTGGGAAGTCAAGTCACTGTAAAGACACAGAGACAAAAGATGGAGTGTTATATGTGGAAAACAATTAAGAAAGTCAATTTGCTGGACCATAGAATATGTGAAAGGAAATAATCTGATGTAAGAATTGTTTGTCCTTCATTTTCAAAGAGAATCAATGATATCAAGGAATGGTCTTGACTCCCACAAGAACTAGATTTAAGTGAAACAGAGTTGTGTGAAGTTGTCAGTCTTACTTTTTTTTTTTTGCTTTTTTTTGGAGAGCAGTTGAGGTTAAGTAACTTGCCCAAGGTCACCAGTCTTACTCTTTCTTCCAGAGTTACCAAAGTCCAGTGGCAGGACAAAAGTCAGGATGAGTGGTGATGGCCTGGGATGAAGTGGATGACCTTGGCATGTTCAATGACCAAGCTCTAAGAGTTCCACTGCTCCTGTTTCAGTTGACTTCATGGCCATTGGGACAATTTGTTCTCATCTGACCATTCTGCTGAGTGAAGTCTTCATGTGCTTAGGGTAGACCCCCTCTTAACTCATTAACAGATTTGAGCTCTGCCGGTTGTCCTCAACCTGGTTTAACTCATTTGTTGAGATTTTTCTGGGGTGTGGCCACTATACATACTACAGTTTCTTGGAGCCACAGATGAGAGTTGGGTGAGAAGTGGACACCAAAGGTGACTGGCTAGCCCTAAAAAGAATCGGGCAAGCTCTCACACCAGAGTGCTAGTCCTCCCTGAACACCCCATACACTCCAACATAAGAATGAAAAGGTTAATGGAGGCCAGGTTGTGAAGGTCCTTCCTTCCTTGGATTTTTGTGACATAACTCTCTGCTAATAGTTTGAATATGCCTTCTCAGTCTCTTTTGCTATATCTTCATTCAATTTTCACCCTCCATATGTGAGTAAACTCCAGGACTTTCCAGGGCTTTTTTGCTTTCTACATATCTTCCTGGCAACCTCATTAACTCCCTTTGATTCTATTAATGTCTCTGTGCAGATAACTCCTAAGTCTTCATATGTAGCCCTTTTCTCTCTCCTGAGCTCTCCGATGTCTGTTGATGTTCGCATCGACAAATGCCTGTTGGGTATCTCTACCTGGATGTCCCATGGATATCTCAAACTCAACATATTTAAAATTAAACTAATTATCTTTCCTCATAAATCTAGCCCACTTCCTAACTTCTTTATTTTATGCTGAGGATACCACTATCTTTCCTGTAATCCAATTTCATAACCTAGAAGTCATTTGTGACTCTTTACCTTTTCCCATCCCCCATAGCTAATCAGTTGCCCTAAGAAATAATTAATATTAAGAAGTCAGAGTGACATGAGAGGATATATGAACTAATGCAGACTTATCATTCTCTAATTACTGGGCTATTTCAGTGTTCAACACACTATGCTCCAGTCACACACCAAAAAAGGAAACCGTCACTATTTTTTAGTCCTTAAGAATTTTGATTTTCTCAGTTCAAAGCTTTGCTTGACCGAAAGGCCTAAAGTGAAATGTGACACTCATTTAAAAGTAAGACCACTTGGGGTAACAAAGAATTAAACAGCAAGATGACACTGTCAGCATCCTCAGAGTAGAAACATGGCACCCACCCTGCAAATTCTTTTTCAGTCATACTGCTTCTGTTTGTCAGTTCAGCTGACATGGTGATCCTGAGTGACATTCCACAAATGGGGGCTGTTTGGCCAAGGTTTAGGGTGGGCTGGGAAATAGCCAGATATTCATTTAAAATGTCTCCATGTTGCTTCAGCTTAGCCTTTCCAGGCTCCCAAGAAGCATACTCATGTAATAAAAAAAATGTAGTGCAGTCACCCCCACATCCTTGAAAAAAATGAATGACATGCTCTAAACATGGAAATGGTTCATAAAGTTGGCTATCGGTTTCCTGCTGCAGGTGTAATGCATGAACTTTTCTGAACTGGTTTGCATTAGTGTTTTGGATACATTCAGCATAGAGTAGGAAAGGAAAGAAGTTAGTCTATTGCTGAACAAGAATTAACCTGCTTGATTTTAATGTCTGCATGTGAAACTTTGCACCATTTCAAGAAATAGCTCTCCCTTCCAGGGTGATGCTTATGGAGACTGATGTTTTTATTATTATTAATAAAATCTTTGAGACAGAACTTTATGGGCTCATGGAGACTCTAAAGCCCATTCTTTGGGTTGGAAAATTGTGTATGTTAAGGACTGTGAAGGAAACTTTAAATAAGAATGTTGAAATGGTAAGTCAGGGTACAAAAGACCCAAATTTTAAGAATCTCCAATGATTTCTTTTTATGTTGAAATTGTTTCCTGCAAAGGCCTTCTTGGAATGTGTTTAGTGAAGATAGCATACCCCCAATTAGCGTCAGAGCCAAGAGTGAGATGCAGTGGGATTTAAGCTTGGGTGTTGCTCATGGAAAGAAAAGTCTCTTTGGGAAAATATTCCTTTTAAATGCTCTTAGATTCGGGTTGCTTTTGCTTTTCTTTCTTTGTTTTTACTCCCTCTTACTTTCTTTCCTCTTTGCTTCCCACAGCTTTCTCCTTCAATTTTCTTAACATTCTTCTCCAGTTCTACAGAACAGTTTACAAAAGCTGTGCTGAATTGCAATGATTCAAAAAAGAAAACCTCAGTTTTTTCTTACTCTGCAAATGAAAACAGGTTGAAAATGAGTGAGACAGATGTGAGACATGATGAGTAAAACATCAGTCTGCTCTGAGTGAGGAGGAAAGGCAAATCACAGCACATCTGGTTAGGAGCCCGGTTTATCATTCACACTGCTTTTTGGGAGAAAATTCCTCCATGAAACCTGGAAAAAGCTTCGTTTTTCTAGAATCAGAGCACAAAATGGTATTGGTTTTGTGTACAATCCCTGCTTTAGAAACGGATTATAGTTAGAAGCAGTTCTATGTCCTACCTGCTAATCTCCCCCCTCACCTCCAGTTATGGTAGGCTACTGTAAAATCCTATATTTAAAGAAGGATCCTGGAAAAGTTGGTTATTGCCAGCATCTAATGATAGGTTGGCTAATTAATGGTTGAGCATAGAAATAGGAGTGGGACAAACAGGGAGCTAATTTTGATAATGAACAGAGTCAAAGAGTAGCCTAGATGACTGCATGCTCTGTACATAGTACAACACAAGTAGTGTAGGTCTTTTGTGTTCAACTTCAGTTTTAATTTTAGAAACCATAAAATGCAGCCAGCCAAATTGGCTGATTGAAATAGCACTTAGTCCCACAGGTTCATATTCTGTTGTCCTAGGCAAAGATGGTGAGACATTTCAGACTTAATGTTTACTTAGAGGCTATGTCTATATTCTCAGAGTGAAGTGATCAGCTGGATATAATTATCCTGATAATGCAAAATATAAACTCTGTGTATGTCTATGATCTGGATGCTTCAGAGTGGTTTTTCACTTGGATTGACAGTATAATTGGCGTATCCTCTTTTATCAGTGGACACCCAGAATAAATTTAGACCTGAAACTTTGTTTTATTAAGCAAAGCTTTGTAGACCTCTCTTGCTAAAGAAGATCGAATTTGGAATGACCTACAAATATTTGTTCCTCAAAAGGAAACTGATTTTTTAAAAATTTAATAAACTACAGTATCTGGTTTTTGGGTTTGAAAGTGAATATATAAGTATATATAGATTACTGTATTTTAGAAACATAATTGCTAAGGAAATAGCAACTATCTTTAAATATTGGTTGTCACATGATAATTATATTGTTTAATTTAACATCAAATAATAGCATTCTTTAAGATCCTATAAACACAAAGCACAGACAATTTTGTTATTGTGAGGATTTAGGTTTTAAATAAGGAAAGCTATTAAAGTACAGCACACATAGGAGCAAATATTGTAACTGTTGAGTTTTTTTAAATTATTTTGAATGTCAACAACCTTATTGCATTTTTTTAAAGTTATCATTGGATGCTGACACAATTGCATCAACTCATTCCTGAAAATGAAAATATATTAATATAAACAACATCTCCAAAAAGCCTCTTAAAATTGATTTGGGGATTTTTTTCCTAGTGGGAGGTAGAATAAGACTGTTTTTAAGGGGAGCTTGTGGACGGAGAGGATGATCACTTCAGACTAGAAGGAAATACTCAAAATAAACATTCCTAAAGGCACCTGAGTAAGAGAGGAAGAGAAAAAGATCAGTAAAGTGCACTATGTCAGGTGGAAAGGATTTTTAATAGCTTAGACTTTGGATTTTGATCTGCTCCTTTTGACATCTTGGCTCTGTGAAGTTAGCTTTTCTCAACTGCAGTTCTTAATTTTTTTTTAAGTGCCCCTTCCTTATGAAAGATATAATCCAGAATTTAGTCTTCTGGGTTGGATTTGCCTTTCTTGTCCTTCCCCTTGATTATAACCTATTTAGACACTATTTTTCTCCCCTTTTCAAAACTAGTCTCTTTCAAGATTACTCTTTAAAGAACAATAGGAAGAAACAACAACAAAACCAGTTGAATGACCAACAGTCCTGGAAGTCATGTGCATTTAGAAAATTCTTCCTTTGGCTGTAATGAGCGCCCATGCAAGCACCCAGAATAAAAATGTGATGCATTTCTTATTTACTCCAACTGATGACACAGAATTAGACTGCACTGAAATGGCTATTTGCTTCTAATGCCCAACTCCCCCTCTCCCATGTGTGTGTGTGTGTGTGTGTGTGTGTGTGTGTGTGTGTGTCTGTGTCTGTGTCTGTGTCTGTGTGGTGGTGTTTTGAGTTTATTAAATTCTCAAAGAACAACATGTGGCCCAACAGTTTTCCTGTCGGAGAGAGTGTGAAGAAAGTTTACGTGGTGGCTTTTTTCTTCAAAAAAGCTGAGGGCCTATAGCCATGGCAGAAGCCCACTTGTGTGAAGACTGTTAGAAAAGGAAATCCATTTCCAAGGCATCATTTCCCTGGCTTTCAGGAGGAAAAAATGTTCTGATAATGAAAACCATTTCCATGACTGAAATTAGAAAGTAATAACAATAAGAAAAGAAATAAAATGAAAAGAAAAAAAGGAAAGGAAAAAGAAAAAAATTTTAAATGGAAAGGAAAGGGAAAAAAGGAAGGAAAAGAAAAGAAAAGAAAAAGAGAAAAGGAAGGAAAGATGAGGAAAAAAGTAAAGGAAAGAAAATGGAAAAGAAGAAGAAAAAAGAAAAAACAGGAAAGAAACCAGCACATTCTTCCAGGGGCCAGTATAGTTAATTGGCTCACAGCAGGAGGGCAAGCAGAGAGTGAGAAATATTTGCCCTGGAAGGCCCTTACTCTAGAATGAACCAATAGAACCCTATAGAATAATTCAAGAAAAGAAAAGGAAAACCATGGAAAGGCATGAGAGGGAGGGAAAAGGGCTTGACTTGACTAGAAAAAAACAATAATGCCAAAACAGCAACAACAACAAAAATTTGACTCTAAATTCTTAAAAAGAAAAGAAAAACAAACAAAAAACTTTACAGGGCCAAAAAAAAATTGATCGCTATATATGTGTTGTGGGGACTAACATTCCAGTCTGGAACTTGACTTGTTTCTCCTATTAAATTCTTGCCACAGAGAGTTCCTTGGAACCTGGCATTGACATCAGTATTTACTGTTTGAGTTTTAACTGGCTTTGCCTCCATTTGCAGCCCACTTTCGGTATAAAACAAGGCTTCTTATAGAGTTAAACATGAGCTCTTAGACCTCAAGAATGATAAACAATTGGTAAGTGCAGCGCTTTATCCAGATGGACAGGAGAGGCTTTTTAGGTGCCCATGTTCCCAGCTCTTATACTTATACTATACTGCCACCTTCTGTCTCCAAGCTCCCAGTGTGAGCCAATCCTTCAACCTCCTGTCAGCGCATTGTAGTCACCAGCAGGGATGCTCACTTTCTGATGGCCATTCTGGGCCCGACCTGCAGACTTGCACAGCAAAGATGTGCTCTGGTCACGTCCACCCAGACTTGTCTTTCTTGCCTTCAGACTTGGCACCTGGAAACAGGGTGTTCCAGAGAGAGATTTGTGTTTGCCTGATTGTTTTCCTTTGTCTCAAGACCCTTTGACCTTTATTTCTCCATATGTGGAGGGTCTGGAACATGAATTCGAAGGCAAGGCAGGCACTTTGGTTTTCCATGTCAGCACACTCCCGTCTAAATTATTCCCAGAGACAAATGGGATGACGCTAAGAAAAGGATAAGTGAGATTGAATATCAGGAAAAATTCCCTGACAGCAAGATCTATTGGCCTGTGGGAAAACCTCCCAGGGGGAGAGCTATTGGTTGAAATATTTAAAACGTGAGTGGACAAAACATTAGAATGTGCATTGCAGAGAACAGGATGGCAGAAGCCCTTGGGGCCTCAGAGAGCTGTTACAGCTCTAATTTTTACAATTTCTCAATTGACTTCCCAATGCTATAAAAAGCATAGTAACATCACTCAGGGATTCATCTGCCCGGTATTTTGTTTTACTTTAAAATAGTTGTTCAAATACACTTCCTCTCCCCTTTACATAGAGTTAGATATAGGCTATCCCTCTTTTTTCTCTGAGTAAAGAACATTAGATTCCCATCATGAAATCTATAAATACTTTTCTACGCAGGGGGTAAAACCTGTCAGGATGCTATTCCCAGAGCTGTTATGGATTTGCTGTGTGACCTTTGGCAAATTCTTAACCTTTCTGATCCTTGAGGTTTTTTTGTTTTGCCTTCTATAAAAAATGTGAATGATGATAGTATCTGTTGTTAGATGAAGTTTGGGAAGGCTGCAGAAGAAATAGTGTATTTCTGTCCCTAGATCTTAAATCTTGCTTCTTATGTCGACTGTGGTCTATACCCACTTCTTAGCTCCCTGGTCAGTAGAAAGATTGGAGAGAAGGTTTGGGGGCTTGCATGAATATAGGGAATGAGCTTCATTGTTAAAAGAAAACAATTAGTTCTCAAGAAAGAATGGGCACCAAAAAGAGATAAAGGAAGCCTCAGGGCAATCCCCCAAATGTACCCAAAGATCATAGTCTAGATGGGGGGGGCGGTTCTTAACCTTTTCTGTAACTAGACTTCTTGGTTGATCTTGTGTTTTGAATGTGTAAGATTGCAAAGAAAACCAATTTTGTTGAAATGAAATTATCTAAACATCAGAAACCAAAAATAAGCTTGCAGATCCCAGATTATGAACCCCTGGAAGAGTTTGAAGATAGTAGTAAGTAGTCCAACCACCTATTTTACAGATAGTGAATTGGAGTTCTGGGGTCATTTTGTGACTTACGGAGGTAATAAGCATTTAGAAGAAGGATTTGAACACTAGTCTTCTGACTCCAGAGCCAAAGTTTTTTCTATTGTGTCATAACTTTATCTCTTCATAATAGGATTCATTCATTACAAACATTGACTTCCTATTGGTTTTCTTCCCCCACCAAGAGACATACCTGCTTTACCCTGTGAAAAGATCTCTTAATTCATTTGTTCATTGGATATTGGTTATTTTAGTCAGACAAAACTTGAGGAATATATAGGATAATAGGATTTAGAACCAAAAGGGACTTTGGACATCATTTTGTCAAACCATGTCATTTTACAGATGGGGAAACTGAGGCTCAGAGAAGTTAAAGGGAAAAGTTTAAGATAAGATAATTAGTTCATGACAGAGCCAAGGATTTGAGCCCAGGTCTCATGACACTATCTACTCTTTCCACCACATTCCTAGGTGATGGTTCATTGGCTCTGAATCTCCAAAGATGCAGGAGATGTTTTTTAGTCCTGCAGTTATAAGAATGAACAAAATCATAGAAGAAGGGAATGAAGTTGTGAATGTGAGAGTATTTCAATAGGCACTGAGTCTATTAGAGTCTATCACAATAAGGCCATTTATCACTCATTTCAGAGCTGAAAGACAAGGCAGGCAGTGCAATCTCGAAGGAATGGAAAATTTGAATAGTTTTAATTTGCTCGCATCCCACAGTGCCCTCTCCCCTCAAAGTTACGAGGCTCCTTTTTACATCCCCTTGGTTTTTTATTATTTGAGTTAAATACAGATGGATTTAAATAAGCAAAATACTAAACTCAATATGGCATAAATCTTGTTCTTAGTGAATTCAATAGAGTCACCTTTAGATGGAGGCTTTCTGTCTGCCCTGTGCTGAGTTAAAGACAATGAATGAAGAATGGGGTTGAAGAAGGGGAGGTGTCCACCTACCAAGCAAGGAAAAGAGGGAGAAACTTCAGCCCATCTGTCCTGGCTCCTGGTTTTCCTTTGGGAGTGCTGAGTGAAAAAATGCTCCATTCCTCCCATTTTCTCTTTTCCTGTGCCTTTGTACAGACTTATCTCTATTAACCATTTTAATATTGCCTTTTAGACAGTGTATGGTAGTGGAAAGAAATGGACTTGGAATCTGAAGGCCTGGATTTGTGACTTGTTTCTCCACTTAGTTACAATAGAACCTTGTAGAGAGGTTACTTAGCCTTTTCAAAGCTCAGTTTCCTGTAAAGCAGGAATCATAATAACTGCATTATGTACTTCTTAGAGCTGTTGTTAATATGTGACCACACTCTGTAAACTGTAGAGGGCTGTTTAAATAGAGTCTATATGCACAGTGGCAGAATTTGTTGCATTTTTAAAACAGTTTCATGTCTTTCTATGTTGCATTATTTGTCTGTAGACTACCAAAGAGGCAGTAATTGGTATAATATGTGCTCAACTTTGAGTGAAGGGGGACCTATGTGTGAATATCGCTTCTGCCACTTGGAGGCATCTAGGTGGTATGAAGGCAGTCAGGTAGATAGTAGACAGTGTAGGGTAGTGGCTAGAGCACTGGATTTTGAGTCTGAAAGACTTGAATTTGACTCTTTCCTTGGTCACTTCCCATCCATGTAAATCATTTTCCCAGTCTGAGTTTTCCAATCTGTAAAATGAGACTAACAATAGTATCTGCTTCACACTGTTATTGCAAGGATCAAGTGAGATATTTGTAAAGCACTTTGCAAACCTTCAAAGTGCTATATGTTGAGGAGGGTAGGCAAGTCATAGGAAGGCAAAGAAGTGGGTAAAAATAAAGTAGAGGAGGCAAGAGGGATAGGAAACAAGAGATATGCACATACATAAAAACAAAGATCAGGAGTAGAAGAGGTTCAAGAAGGAATACATCTATATATGCATGTGTATTTGTACATGTGTATGTAGATATCTATAGCTATAGAGAAACATATCTAAACTTTATTGTGGCCTCCTGGGGGGTGGGGAGAGGGGAAAAAGAACAAAGTAAAAAAGTGCACAGCAGAGAACAAAAGAAAACTCACAAGGAAGCAAAGAAAAGATGGACAATTCTCAACACAACGAGTATTATTTATCATATAGGCTTTCCTGAAATGAAAATTTATTGTTTCATATTTTGAATCCTCTCATGTTCTGCTATGCACATGACATGCTTTTATTTCTTTCTAACTTTGTATTTAAGTTTACGATATGTTTTTATTTCTTGTTTTTATTCTCTATTTGTGTCCTGGCATTTGAGTCTGAAATAAAATTTTGGAAAAAACAAACAAACAAAAAACCCAAACTGCTCTATGTTAGCTACTATTATCTATCAAATGAAGATAATAATAGCTATAGTAGCTAGTTGTGAGGATTCAGTGAAATAATGTATATTAAATGCCTTGGAAGTTTCAAAGCTTCATATAAATGTTAGCTTAAGGATGCCCCTAATGCTATCCTCCTCTCTCCTACCTCTCACCTCCCAAGGGCATCAGTGTATGCTCAAGGAATGCAAACCAGTTTAAATTTTCATCAAAGCAAAACATGATTTGGAAGGGTGATCTTTTGGGGGAAAGACCATATTGTCAGATTGCAGACTTAGATCTGGAGAGGCCTTAGAGGATAAGTGACTTGCCCAGGGTCACACAAATAAAAAATAGTAGAGCTAAGATTTAGACCACAGCAAAGCTTGCATCCCTTCCTCTCCATCACTCTGCCTCTGTAGAATTCACTGCCAAGCCAAATACAAAGAGGTTTTGGATTATCCCTAACCTTGCTTCCCCCTTATTAGTGAGTACCGCTGAGAGTTGGCCAAAGTTTGTGTTTCACTGTAAAAGGGATATTTTTGCTTAAGAGTATAAATGCAAGCTGCCTCTCACCCTCAATATTCCTTCCTTGCTTCCCCCTGGAAACATGTGTGATTTCTCTAGCACACGTACTCACCAAGTCAGGCTGGGCTTGGTTATTCTAGATGACAGGGTCACTTTCCATGTGTCTGTCAAAGGGACCAAACCATGAGCAGAATAAAGCCTCAAAACAAACCCCTCACCCCCTCCTTTTTGCAATCTGTTGTCTCCTCATCTGGGTATTTGTCAAAAGAGTAGACCAGGAGGTCAACCTCATTTCCATGCCTCCTCAGCAAACTGTCTGCAGTGAAGTCACTGAACAGTGTTTTAGGAATTCCCATCATGTGGCTGTAATCAGGGTGGTAAGCAATATTTTTATATTAGTGTGACCATCTAGAGGTCACTGGATTTGCCTCAATCCTTATATACTTCCCCAGATTAACCATTTTTAGGTTCTAGAAAAAAGACCTAAGTGCATAGGGACTGGTGATATATCACTTTGGAAAGATCTCCCATAGTTTATTATGAGATAACATTTTTAAACACGCTTTCATTTTTGGAAACTTCAGGGAGGGTGGTGGCAAATGAGAATGTGGAATTGTTCACAGTCCAGTCCAGGCACTGAGTCTTTAAACACTTGGTGATGTTCATTTACCCACCGGGGAGGTGAGATAACCATATATTAGGAATCCCTGGAAGCTTCATGACTGGGTAACTTTTAGCATGGATAGATGGGACCATACCAACAGGGCAGAAACTCTTCACATCCTCTTTCCCAATCTTCTCCCACTTCTTTTCTGAACCCTAGTCAATTTCCTGGTTTTTCTTTCAACTTTCCTCTCCTCTGGGACAAACACCCAAGAAACAAAAAAACAACCCAACTCTTCAAAGATTGTGCCTAGCAAGGAGTCATCCACAAGGATGGTTTCCCCTCTTTCCCTTTACAACTGCTCATCAGGGTTTCAACAGTGAGTTGGCATTGACTGGTTCTTGTCTGCACTCCTTGGTTTGGGGAGGGGGTTCAGAAAAGGAAAGGGGAATGGGGAGGTTGGGATTCTTTTCAGTCTGTCCCATGTGATATTTTTCAAACTTGTTTTTGAAAACTGAAAAATCAAGTCAGGTTAGTGTCTGTCTATTCCAGAAGGGGTGTCTATGGGCAGCATCAGACACAGTGACACAGTGATCTTGACCTGCCCCAGGGTAGAAACAATTGCTGAGAGAGAAACATGGTTTTTGACCTGCAGAGATTTCAAGAAACAACACAAAAATACTGTGTCAGCCCTTGGTTCCAGCAGCCAGGGCTGATCAAAGACTCCAGTGCTCACCCTGACCTTAGGAATGCTAGACCAACAGTCCCCACAAGGATTTTCCAGAGGGCTGCATTCTGGTGTACAGTGTAGGGGCCATACAGTGTCTGGATGTATAATCAATGTCATAAACTGGGCCTTATATTGTTTAAGCAGTTTTCTAATTAAAATGAGGAGGTTGTCACTTATATACCCTTTACCCCTTCTTACTGTTGACCTCATGTTGTATCCCTTCTATAGAGCCATAGGGAGGGTGAATGGCTCAAGGTGGGTGAGTGCAGAATAAAGCCCATGGTCCCCCAAAGTCTCTGCCAGCCTATGGCCCTTAGTTAAGGGAACATTCTTCTAAATCTATATAACAATTCTGGGGCTTAGACTGGCAGCCAGATCAAAGATGACTAGGACCCAGGGATTAGACAGCTACTAAAATAGAACAGATTGGGAAGGTCCCAAATGTAGGCATTAGGAAATAAGATTGTACAGCTGGATGAAACGTTAGCAGAATCTGGAGGCCAGGAGTGGGCAGGGATGTAGGCAGGCAAGTAGAGGCTGGGAATTTTGGCTGCCAGAGTGGGACCCAGCCAAAAAGGCTGGGATCTGGAGGAGGTAAGGAGGGAATGTGCTGGGGCAATCTCCAATTTTCACTGTGATTCATAACCTATATTAGATTGCTTACTATCTTAGGGAGGGGGGATAGATAGGAGTGAGAAAAATTCAAAATTCAAACTATTATAAAAATGAATATTGAAAAAATGCATGTAATTAGAAAAAATAAAGTGCTGTTTACAAAAAAAAATAAATTTGGACTGTGAGCATTTACATCCCAGAAATTGGCAAATGCTAAATATCGGGACTTTATTGTTTTATTGGTTGTCTAGACTTAAGAAAGTCATGGAGAAAATATTGATAATGTAGATTAAATTTAAAAGTGTGTCCTGCTAATCTTTTACTAGCACATAGCTAGCAGGGTACGTTCGGAAGGGAGGAAGGGCCAGGGGATGGAAGGACTGATAAGATTAGTTTCAAAGAAACTGGGGGAGAAAACAGGCCTCAAGACAAAATTTTGAGCACAAAGGGACAATCGAGAAACCCAGAGAAGGAAGGTGGCAGATTGATCAGAATGGGCAAGGTCCAAGGTCACATGCTCCAACTGAGGCACAAGGTCAGAGCCCAGCAATTACAACTCTGGCCTGATTTTGAGCCTGGAAAGATAGATGCAGATTTTTTACCTCTGACCTACCTGCCTGGGGCTGTATTGGTGGCAGGGCCTTTGGCAGGTCATAGGAGGTCAGATTTGGAGGGATTGGGTAAAGTTTCAGGTTCTAGATTTGGAGTGAGAAGGGGCCTCAGAGGCTATCTAAGCCAGCCTCCTCATTAATTGAGGAAACTGAGGCTTGGAGAGGTGTGGTAAATAACTTGCTGAAGGTCATACAAGTAGTGATTGGGGTTGCTTATCACACAGTAGTTCTCAGATTGTTGACTGCAGGTAGGCATTCACATTTGTGCTCTACCAATGTCTATACCAGGGGTGGGGAACCTGCGGCCCCAAGGCTATATGTAGTCCTCTAGGTCCTCAAGTGTGGCCCTTTGACTGAATCCAAACATCACTGAACAAATCCCCTCAATAAAAGAATTTATTCTGTAAAACTCAGACTCAATCAAAAGGCTGCACCCAAGGACTAGAAAGCCACATGTGGTTCTGAGGCCATAGGTTCCCTACCCCTGATCACATAGTTCGGGAATAATTCTCCATTTACCAAGAAAGTACTAGTAAATGGTGCAACAAAAAACAATACCATTTATCCCCAATAATTCTGCAGCCAATCAAACAAGAGACACAGTGAAATTCCTCTATGTGCAGGACCCAATGCTAAGTCCTCTGCATGATAAAAAGACACATCAAGGGGTCTGTTATATTTGGGGAGATAAATAGGCTTACTTGGGCTCCCCAAACTTGGTCTTCAGGCTCCAATTTCGGAACCTTTACTTGCATAAGCTGTTTACTCTGATTGCCTGAATGGAGCCCCTGCCTGACTCCTGCCTTGTAAACTCTTCAGCTCCCTCAAGGCTCAATTCAGGGACCAGCTCCTAAGGGAAAATGTTCTCCACCCCCCTAGTTACTAATGCTCTTTTCCTCCTCAAATTATCTCGTCCTCATTTCTTTGTGTAACTATTGTATCTTCCCTTCACCATCCCCCCACCCTCACTCCCAGATTGAACATCGAACTCTTTGAGGTCGGGACTCCTTTTTCTTTGTATCTTCCCAGGGCCTTGAACACAGTGGTTGCTTAATAAATGCTTGCAGAGGCACATTATATGTGTGTAGAGGGGAGGGACAGGGTTGGATAATAGCATGTCAGAGCTGGAAGGGGCCTTAAAAATAATTTTTACTGATTTTACAGTAAGCCACGGCCTAAAAAGAAGCAGTTAGCTAACTCAGTGGATAGAGTAACAGGGGCTAGGGTCAGGAAGACTTATCTTCCTGAGTTCAAATCTAACCTCAGACACTTACTAGCTGTATGAGCCTGGACGAGTCACTTAACTCTGTTTACCTCAGTTTCCCCATCTGTAAAATGAGCTAGAGAAAGAAATGGCAAACCAGGATCTTTGCCAAGAAAACCACAGTGGGCTGAAATGTCTGAACAACATCAAAGAGGCCTAGAAAAGAGGAGTGAGGTGCTCAAGAAGAGTCTGGCCCAGAGAAAGTGTTTCTACATAGGAGTAGTGAGATTTAAATTTCTTTTTACTCTAGTAGGTCCTGGAGTGGGTGGCTAGATAAATGACTCAAGAAGTGAAATAAAAACAGAAATCATAGTTATCATTTATATAGTACCTTAAAACTTGTGGTGCACTTTGTAAATATAAACTCATTTATTTTTGTCATTTTAATACAACCACTACTACTACTACTACCACTCCCCCACCTCCTTTTTCTTTTCCTCCTCCTCTTCCTCCTCTTCCTTCTCCTCTTCTTCCTCCTCCTTCCCCTATTGTAGGCCCTGCAGTGAGTGAAATAGATGGCCAAGGGATTGAAAGCATTTGAGCACTACAGCTCTGAACAGTTCTCTTTAGCTCTGTCCCAACCTGGAGAACAGTAGCCACCATCCAAACCAGATCAAAAGTTAATGTTTCCATTCAGAAAATGGTACCTTGGGTAAACATTATCCCAAGGCCATTTTTTACACTAAGCGTTGCTCAGGGCTATGTGGCTTCCCCTTCCCATCAAGGGTTTGCCTCTTCTCCCTGTCATTAGAGATTCCAGTCTGGCTTAGAGGACTACTGTTGGGACTCTAGGATTATTTTAACACCCAATTAAATTAGTGTAATTGGATAGAGTTGCAACTTCTTTGCCTCCAGCTGTGAGTCATAATCTGTTTAGCACCTGAGTGTTATTTTATTTGATTTTTAGTACTTTTCCTACTGTTGTAGAAAGGGGGGGAGGGAAGGGAAGGAGACCCACCTTCCAGGAGTATAGTCTTTTTTGGTTCATTTTAAAGTGGTATTTATAGTGCCACAGGAAGCTGGGGTTTTCATGGTAACTTTACTCCAGACTAGGCCTAAGCAGGCAGCCTGAGCTTCAGCAACTAGAATTCTGGAACATGACAGGATGTAAATGAAAATTCAGGCCAGGTCCAGTGGACGTAGCCATAACTAGTCAAATGGTGAGAAATGAGCCAGTTGCCTCACTGGGTTGGTGCCACAGAAAGCCAGCCACTGGATAGTGGCTTCCTGAGGCTACTATAGATATGCCAAGCAATTATAGCTACCAGATTCAGTCTCCAGGACATTCTGACAGGCTGTAGCACCAATGATGTAAAATAGTACTATTTTTGTGACAGAAATTCAAGGTATGTAGCTGATGTTATGGCATCCTAGAAAGAACTACCTAGACCAGGGACAACCCTAGTCTCAATTGTGAAATAGGAAGAGTTTAAAATCATAGTATCTTAGAGCTGGAAGGAATCCATATGATCATTTGTTTGATCCCATTCTGTCATTTTCCAGATGAGAAAATGGAAGCACAATTGAGATGAAGGGATTTTGTCCTGGTGCTTTTCATTTTTGCCATACGTACCTGACCCAGTGGCACCCTACCCCTCTACAAGTGACTATTCTTTGTCCTGCTCTTGCTAAGGTATGAACTGATGATTAAGGTTGGTTCTTCCCACACCCCCCAGGTGTATTCTCATTTTAAAAAGGAGATTCTTGGAGATTGAAAACCCTTCATGATTCAAAGGACCAAAGCTATGATGGGGGAAGGACAGGCTGTGGGACTAGTGATTGAGAGTTGAGAGCTTTGCTTGGTGATCCTTCACTGAGAGGGGTGAGGCAGTGTACTAAGTTATCTAGGGCACTGGCTTTGGAATGAAGAGGGCCTCAACTTAAGTCCTGCCTTAGATACTTATCAGTTGGGCAAATCACTCATTGTGCCATGACTCAAGTTTTGTCATGTATAAAATGAGGGGATTGAACTCAGTGGCCTCAAGGTCCTTTCTGAATCTAAATCTACAGTCCTGTGACATTATTCCATCAGAGAGACACTATTTATTTATATTACTTCATTTCCCCAGGAACCATAAATCTATGATAGCAGAGGTTACAGGAATCAGGGTTGAGACCTGGGCTCCAGGTCCAACTCAGCCACCAGATCACTATATAATCTTAGGTATGTCACTGCCTCACCTTAGACCACCTCTGAAAATGAAGGGTTTGGAGGGAGATCAGTCAAAGGAACTGGAGATGATCAGACCAGAGAAGACTTAAAAGGAAGAGAAAGTGAGAAGAGAAGATTTATGAAGGGTCTGATGATCATCTGTAGTGATCATAACAATAATAGCATTTATATAGCACTGTTACATATACATTTGATCCTTCCAATAATCCCGTGGTAGGTGTTATCATTATCCCCATTTCACAGAGGAGGAATCTGAGGCTTCAAGAGAGGTGAAGTGACTTGCCCAGGGTCACACAGCTAGTAAGTATCTAAGGCTGAATTTGAATTCAGGTCTTCCTATCTCCAAATCCAGTACTCTATACACTGGGTCAAAAAAAAATGTCAGAGGGAAGATGGATTTGACTTGTTTTTCTTGTCCTAAAGAGCAGAAGTGGGAGTGATGGGTGGAAGTATCAAAAAGGTGGATTGAAACTAATGGACAGAAGACTCTTCCTAACATGTAGAGCAATCCAAAGGTGGCATCGTCTTCCTCAGGGAGAGTGGGTTCCTCCTCACAAGCTGACCTTGTGGCACAAAGACTATTTGCTAGGTTAAGTTATAAAGAGGATTCTATTTCTGATAGAGTTTGGATTAGATGGCTTTTGAGGTCTCCCCCATATCTGTTATTCTGTGACCAATCTACCACTGAGGTTCCCTACAGCTCTAGAATTCTATTATTTTTGACCCCCTCTCCACTATAAGCCAACTCTTAGACAGTGTACCTGGATGTCGGTCCTTGGCCTGAACCATTCATTGTTTTCTGTGGTTTGGGAGGACATTCCGTATAACTATACTGGCCTATATTTTTAGGACCCAAGGTTGTCCAACCTGAAATAAACAATCCCTGATAAAACTTTACTTTTCTACAGTGACAACATTTTGATGAAGCCATTTCCAGTCCTTACTTTTAAAAAAAGGAACATTGCTTTTGTAGATGCCTTTAATAATAGCAACTAATTAATTCTGTAATTATACAGAGTTATTGAAAGAACCTGGATAACAGTTGAATAAGAATGGATTGAAATCATTATTTTGAATTAATTCTTTGAATTTGTATCACAACTGAGGCTTTGAAAGAGCTTTCACACACATTGCCTCATTTGAAACTCAAAATACTCTGATGATTAGGGAAGATATTATGCCCATTTTACAGATGAAACTGGGAGACAAAACAAGGTTAAGTGATTCCTTCAAGATTAGGTGGTTGGTAAGTATCAGAGCTGGTGCTTTAATCAGACCAACTCCTGGTCTAATGTTTTTTTCACTCTATTGTATCACCTCTCCTGAAGTGATTCAAATATGAAATTAAATTCATGACATTTTAGAATTGAAGAGACCGTTGAGTTCAGGGGTCAGTAATCTTTTGTGAGGAGGAAAGGGTACACTCCCTTCAAGCTTCAAGCTTTGAAATCTCTAGAGTGTGTTGTGGGGAGGGGAGATTTGTGTGGTATTATATATACCTAGAATTAGGGAGTGTGGATTACCTACGGATAACCATAAGCAGTCCCAAGAGCCCCCCATCCCAAATCCTGAAGAATCGATATCCCACTGTTCTTTTCCCCTATGCCAAGTAGACTCTTACTGAGAAAACTTATGGAGTCTGAATGCTTACTTGGGCAGAACCATCACCAGATCCAGATTCAAAAATAATGCAACAGCTAGTGATCAAGGAAGGATTTGAACTCCAGTCTTCATGATTCCAGGCCCTGCTCTCTTGTCCCCATGCCACCTAGCTGCAGGTTTTCTTTAAGCAGCAGCCCAGTGACAAGCTGTGTATGTCATCCAAGGACCAACCTTGCTAAGCTCAGGGTGTCATTACCACATTGGTCTCAAGAGAATCAATTTCCTACACCTATGCTAAGTTTTAAAGAGCTCTTTGATTTGATTAGAAAACTACTCTGTGCAAAACACTATGCTAGGAGCTTGAGGAAGTACACATTTAATATGAAAAATAATAATATGTATTTAGGACTTTAAGTTGAGTAGAACATGGATCTGAGACAGGGTTCAAATCCCAATCTTCCTGACTCCAGGTCCAGTACTCTATTCAGAAGGCCACTCAGACAAGATGTGAGCCTGACCTTGTAGAGAGAAGTCTATTAGGGGAGCACAAGACCAAGTAAATAATAAATGCAAGAATCCAGCACTGGGGGCTGTATGAACAATGATGCTTCTATGACTTTGTAGATAGCCTTAGAGAGTTTCCCTGACCAAAGAATTTGTCACTGAGGTTCATCCTGAACTCAGGCTGGCCCTTGGGTGACACACTGTCCACTTCTGGAAAAATTCTGAAAGCCTTAGCATAAACACAGAGGAATAAAAGGTAATTGAAGGAGTACTGGTCTTGGTGTTAGAAGGCATGGGTTTCCACAGGCCATTTGCCATCCCTGTTCCTCAGTTTCTTCATCTGAAAACTGGATATATAAATACTTGACCTCCTGAAAATGATCATTTTGAGGACAGTGTTTTGTAAATTATAAATGCCATAGAAATGAAGACCTATTATTATTATTATACTATATTCTATGTTAAGTGTAAAGGGGAAGCAGAGAAGGCTTGCTGAGGAGATGGCATTTGAACCAGGTTTTGAAATTTGGGAAGAAATTCGACAGGCAACGATGCTCTAGGCATAGGGAATAACATAAAGGCACCTACAAAGTGGGGCAAACACAGGGGTGTGTGTGTGTGTGTGTGTGTGTGTGTGTGAGTGTGAGTGTGTGAAAAGACAGATTCAAAGGACAGACCAATTTGGCTGGAGCACAGAACACTTGGAGAAAGGTCACTTGTGATAAAACTAGAAATGCAGTGATACCGAATTGAGCAGGTCCTCAAATACCCAGCAAAGGATTTTAAAATCTTGTGGGATTGTAATATCATAGGTGGAGGATCGGAAGACCCACATTTTACAAATGAAGACACTGAGGCCCAGGGAAGTGAGGTGACTAATTCAGATTCGTGCAGGTAGTAAGTGGCAGAGGCAGGATTTCAATCTCGGTCCCAGGACTCCAGATTTTTTCCTTAGTTCGATGATCCCCCCAGTATATATCCTATAGACATCCTTGAAAAACAAATGAGCAAAAGTTATTGAACCAAGAACAATGGTTGCTGATTAGTGAATGTTGTAAAAAGCCATCTTGAGCATTTTAGAGGATGGAGGCAAAGGAAGGGATTATTAATGATGTTAGTGTTATTGTTTATTAATAATTGAAGGTAATTTTTGTGTAGAGACACAGCTCTTTTTGCCCCTGGCTGCTAGTTTGGTGAGATGTTTATTTCAATCTAGCCAAGGCTCCGTCTTCCTTCTTGTGTGTTTTTCACTAGGCATGAATGTGAGTGAATACGGGTGCTTTTCTTGCCAGAAAAAGAGAAAGAACTGGAACCATTCAGAACTGACAGAGTTCTCACCAAGCTGAATATTTTCTAAATATTTACAATATTCGCAACGCCTCCTTCTCACATCAAATGCTGAGGATCATCAGAAAAACAAATGAAATCAAACCAGACCCATGTTACCCTATAATAAATATTTAGACACTACATTTTGGAAAGATTTTCACAGAGCTGTAGAGAAGGTGTTGAAGGCAGCTTGCTTTCCAGAAAAAGTAAAAACAAGCAAACAAAACAAAATAAAAAAACCTTTATTTCCAAGAACCCAAAATAACGTGTAAGGAAAAAGAAACTGAGTCCTTTGGAAAATGATTGATGCCCATACTTTGTTTCCTCTCCTCTTCTCCCACACTCTCTTTTCTCTATTCTCCTTTCTCTCTTCCTCACTCTTCACTTTTCTTCTCTCCCTCCCTCTTTTCCTTCTTTCTTTCCTTCCTTCCTCCCTTCCTTCCTTCCTTCCTTCCTTCCTTCCTTCCTTCCTTCCTTCCTTCCTTCCTTCCTTCCTTCCTTCCTTCCTTCCCTCCTTCCTTCCTTCCTTTCCGTTCTCCCTGGCCTTCTTTCATGGTTCACTAGTTTGGGTCATTCACACAAAGCTCTCACCTAATTAACATATGAAGAATAGTTAAGGGGGAAGAGAAGTTTCTAAACCCAAACTTTTAGGATCATACATTTAGAGCAGGAAGAGACTTTTGAAGCCACCTAGTTCAATCTCCTTATTTACTTATTAGGGAATTGAGGCAGATAGAGGTTAAGTGACTTGCTCAGGGTCACACAAGTATCTGAGGGAGGTTTGGAACTCAGGTCTTCCTGGATTCCATAACAACATTGTCTCTATTCTACTAATGTGATTTGTTAATTTGCGTGATTCAGGTTTTAATGCCTCTTTTTTCCTCATTAGCTCAGTGGTGGGGGTGGTATTAACAGCACCTAACCAGGTAATAATATCCCCTTTCCACTTCAGTCTGCATGCTCCTTCTTCTGGGTCAATAATTTTAATGAACTTATCCATGCAAGTCAGTTGAGAAAAAATGTCAACTTAATAAAACAAAATACACAAAAAGTCAATTAAAAATAAAAACTTTTTTTTCTTGATCAAGTGAGTAAAAATTTCATGTAACAGTCACAACTATTTTATCAAACACTTGGAGAAAGCAGGCCTTTGCATCAATAAGATTTGAGTTCAAATCCCACTTCTGTTACATATATGCTGTGTGATCCTGGACAAGTCAGTCACCTTTTCAGTGCTCCAAACAACTCTTGGAAGCTACAAACTGCAAAGAAAGTGCCAGCTTGCATCAGTGGAGAGAGTTTTACACCTGGGAGTTCCCTATACTAAAAAAGTCACAAATTCAGTCCTTATCCCATTACTACCGCAATGCCTCAAGGACTGGGGAATACTTCTTCCATAGAGGGAAATGGAAGCTTGGTAAATAGTTTTTTAGGACTCTAAGAAAGTCATCGCCTTGAGACCAATCAGGTAATGAGACTCCCTGAGCTTAACAAGGCTGATGCTTGCTTGAATGACACTGTTTATCAATGGACCTATACTTGATACCTACAGCTAGATAGTGCAGTGGATATAAAGCATTGGACCAGGAGTCAAGGAGACCTGAATTCAAATCCTGCTTTAGACAGTAGCTCTGTGACCCTAAGCAAGTGAAGTAACTTTGTCTTAGTTTCCTCATCTGTAAAATGGGAATAATATCATCACCTGGCTCACAGGATTGCTTTGTGGCTCAAATGAGATGACACATATAAAGGACTTTGTAAGTCTTGATGTGATATTCTATTTATTTTTGTTTTGTTGAACAAAATGAGATGACACATATAAAGGACTTTGTAAGTCTTGATGTGATATTCTATTTATTTTTGTTTTGTCTATCTGTGTGAGCATATCTATCTACTTTTACTATTATTACTATTAACAAAGCTTGTGTGACATTGGTACAGTCTTCAAGGATAAACCATTATAGGAGAATTTTGGTGAATCATTTCTACCCAAAAGAGACTAGAATTGTGATTTCCTCAGTGTTGATTAGTTGGTTGGTGTCCTTTGTTCTTGAAGAGGACCAAAATGACATCACTATGTTAGAGTAAAGTCACAGTGTGTCCAACTGTGGCTGATCAGGTCAATAGGAGTTTGGAAAGCTCTACCACAGGTTGGGCATGAATAGGTCATGTAAACATTTGGGATGGATTCTCTAAATTTGCTTATTTCATGTTTTTTTTTGAGCTATTTCAATTTTGCTTTATTCATAGAAAACAGCACCTTCTTTGACAAGGGCACACCATGCTGGACAGTCCTATGCTGGTGTCTCCCATGTCATACAATCAATTCCAAAGTTCTTCAGAGAGACCTTGTATCATTTCTTCTGACTACCATATGAGTGCTTGCCTTTGTGAGTTCCCTGTAAAATAGTCTTTTGCACCTTTTACATTTGAACAACATGGCCAGCCTATCAAAGTTGTACGCTGTGCAGTAGAGTTTGAATGCTTGGCAGTTTAGCTCAAGAAAGGACCTCAGTGTCTGGTACCTTATCCTGCCAGGTGATCTTCAAAATCTTTCTAAGACAATTCAAGTGGAAGCAATTCATTTTCCTGGCATGGTACTGGTAGACTATTGAAGCTTCACAGCCATATAACAGCTCTGTAGACCTGCAGTTTGGCAGGCAGTCTAATACCTCTTCTCTCCCATACTTTCCTTTGGAGCCTTCCAAACACCAGGCTCACTCTGGCAATGTGTGCATCAAGCTCATCACCAATGTGTAAATCCCTGGAAATTATAGTGCCAAAGTAAATTAATTTATCCATCCACAGTATCCAAAACTTCTCCATTTGCTGTAACTGATGGTTCTACATATGGTTGGTGTGGTCCTGGCTGGTAGAGCCCTGTGTTTTACAAATAGGAGAGAACTGATCCACACTTTATTGCATCTCAGCTTCAGAGGCTACATTGAAGGCACAATCATCTGCAAACAGAAAATTATGCACCAGCTCTCTCTCTTTGTCTTCATTATAAGGAATTGCTACCATAGCCTGGAACCTTCTCTGCAGGTTATAGTCTTAGTGAGCTTTCCAGGGCATTGTGAGATTAAGTGAGTTGGTCCTGGATCTCATAGCCAATGTGTTGTCAGAGATAGGATCTGAACCAGGGACTTCTGGTTTTGAAATCAGTTTTCTATCCTTTCCCTGAACCATGCTGTCCATCTTCAAAAAATGCTAAGTTTAAATAGGTGGAAGGATTTGGCATATACTACAGTCCACCAGCCAAGACAAATTCTTTTAATCAATTTTTTTCCCTCTGCAAATTCCCCTGGGAATTAATACTTGCAGTGTACTAAATGATAGTTATTATTTAGTTAGGCTTTGTACCCTGCTCATTTCCAAAAAGGACTTGAGGCAGCTCAAAGATAAAATCACTATGTAAGGTAAGACACGGGGAGATAAAACAGAACAGAGATTGTCTGAAAGAAGCAAAGATAGATCCTCAGAGGCACCTGAACTAAGCAGATCACAATACTTGGGTGACGAATTTGGCTCTGTGTTTTTTGGCAACAAAGGGACATATGTCGGGTTTTGACATTGCTTTTCTGATAACCCAAAGCATGCATGTTTGTCTGAATGAAATAGCTGATTATTGTGGCTGGAGAAAGAAAAATCTTTAGCAGGATAGCCAGCAACTGGATTATACTGGATAGCTAGCAACTTCACATTTGAGGACTGGGGGTGGGGAGGATTTGGACCTATAATTTCATTGGGGTGGAAATCTCCACAATCCAACGTGGAAACTATCCCCTACCAGCATAAAGCAGCAATTTGTCCATAACATATAGGCTTAGAAGGTTTCTTGGTTCTGAGCCATTGTGACACAGCTGGTATTTATCAGAGGCAGGTTTCCTCTAAGTCTGGTCCTCTATCTGATACGCCAGATTTCTCTTGGATTGCTAGCTTGCTTATAGGAGGCAGGATGGTTAAGTGGAAAGAGCCTTGAATTTAGAGTTGGGGATCCTGGGTTCAATCTCTGCTTTGTTACTCCTTAGCCTGAATGATCTTGGCCAGATCATTGAATCTCCCAGGCCTCCATTTTCTTGCCTAAAAATGAGAGGGTGGGACAAGAAGGTTCACAATTTACCTTCCAGTTCCAAATTCGTGATCCTATTAGCTTAATTAATATCATTACTCCCTTTTCTGTGATGTGAAGTAGGAGATAATACAGAACTAACCCTAAGAATTCTCAGCACTTAGTCAAACAGGTGTGGTTCCAAATGGACTTGGTGACTTTCACTGTGATAGTAAACAGACATTATATGGAGCCCGTTTTCACGGACCCTTAAGAAAGGAGGCAGACAAACAAGAGGGAGAAGCTTCAGTGCTTGGGCCTTGATGTCACATCTGCTGGTGACACTGTACTCCAAAGCAGTCCCTGAAAGACTCTTCTCTGCTATACCACATTTACAAGGATTAAAGGAAAAGAGCTTAACAACCCTCCTCCTGCCTTTCAGCCTGTGATCATAGTTGTGCCTTTGGTCTGGGAGCCTTGAGACTCACTGACTGTGTGACCTTGGGCAAGTCACTTCCCCCCTGGGCCTCCGTTTCCTCATCTGTAAAGTGAAGGGGTGGGACAAGATGATCTCTTAGGTCCGTTGCAGTACACCGAAGCTATGATTCTAGGATCAAACCACAGGGAAGCAAGGGGAGAGCAATTAAAAGAAGCGAGTACAAGAGGAGGCCTGCCCTTGCCCCATTTCAGCTTTGTTTCCTTGGGCTGCTTTCATGTCATTGTACGGAAGACACACAATGTCCTCCCCACACCTCCCTTCTTCCATTGTCCCCCATCTGCAATCCAGGCCTGATTCTCCATTCATAAACTCTCTTGTAATGGGCAACATCCCACATCCCTTCAAGCAAACCTCCGACTATAAAGGCCGAATTAACAGCTCTGCTTCACACGTTTCTTTCATTCACCCACAGGCCTTGAATTTCTCTCTACTCCTTCTTGTCTGGCCTACTGAGTTTTGAAATCTTATCTCCTGGGGTCTCCTTTCCTTTCCCTCCCCTCCTCCCTGCCCCTCCTCCTCTTCCTCTTTCTCCCCTCCTAAACTATGCACCTGAATGAAACACTCAAATCCCTTCTACAAAAAGCATAAACCAGGCTCATTAGCCAGGATAGGGTGATCAGCAGAAACTCTAATCCTTCTACCATCAAGTGGAAAGCCTTCCTCAGTTGTTGGGGGGGGGGGGTGATGTCAGTTCTTATCTATGGGCCCCCAAGCCATTGGGTAGATTCTAGACAGAGCAAATAAGACTGGCTAGCCCAAGTGCTGGCAAAAGGGGCAACAGAAAGAAAGAGGTAGTGACTTGGGGTGGGGAGGGCAGGCCTGGGCATAAGGATTGTGGTGCACAGCTGTAGCCTCCTTGTCCTGGTCCCCCTCCCTTCCCCCTATTCTCAGCATACACTGTGGAAGGTTAACTTACAGTGGCATTTACAGTATGCGGCCCAGATGTTGCTGCCACTCCTCGATTGGCCCACAGGCAATTAGTTCCGTTAGTGATAAAGATTTTACGTGGAAATGCTGAGGGGGGCTACATAGGGAGTCAAGACGAGGCCTGGGGTTACCCAAAGGCCAGCCATAACCCCAGATAGCTCATCTTACAGTTCTGCGTGTTTCTGTTTGAGAACAGGGAGAAAATCCATCCTCTGGGTTTGGAAATGTCATTTTTTGTTTGCCAGGTGCCCCTTAGCATTGCAATGTGAGGAGGGCCTGGAAATGATCCCTAGGCCCCCTGGGGTTGATGAGGAGGGGGAGAGGAAATGCCGTGTGGGGCCTATTAACTCTCAGGCAGGTGAAGAGGCAGCCAGCACTGTTTGGGTGCAGACAGATGTAGGGGAGCAGCAGGCAAGCAGAAATAATAGAGACTGGATAAATTAATATTAGGCACTAAGGCATTTGTGTCCAATCACCAAAGCGTGGCCATGTTACAGATCCACTCATCACCTATCATCCTTCCAACTAGCGCTGGAATGTGTGCTCTGATGGATGGAAATTGCCAGACATTTTCTATTATGTACATTTTCTATTATATTCCCAACATCTAAAGTCCTACAGATTTTCTCCATTTTAGTTACATTTCTTCTCAAGGAGATATTGAAGAGCAAAGCCCTAGACTTGGAGTTAGGAAGCAAGGAATTGTGGACTGGCTCAGCTGCTTATGGGCCACATCATCTTATAAATCTGATCCTTAGTTTCCTTATCTGTAAAATGGGATAATAATATTTATGCTGCATACCTTACAGGGCTATTGTACAGATAATGTATAATAATGTATTAAATGAGATAATGTGTGTAAGGTGTCACAGGGAAACCTTGCTATATAAATCTAATATAGCATAATGTTGGCAAAATCTGATTCCACTGAGAGGAAATAGTTATGGAGACTGTCATTCCCTGCCATCCATTCCTCTGCTCTTCCCTCTTCAATAGATTCACTTAAGAATACCATTGGGAGTGGTTTTGAATTCAAGTCCTGATCTGCAAGGGTCCCCATTGAGTGAGAATAAGTTTTATTACCTAAACAGGATGGCAGGAATAGGTTTGTCAACTTAGCATGACCGCCTCCATTTTATTTAAGACTCCATTTTGTGATTGAGCTGTTTTGAATAAGTTGTTTTTCAGTAATAAGATAAACACTCTGTGGTAGGATATAATAACAGTTATTCTCACTCCACTCTGCTGGTTGCAGCACTGGTAGAACTATGTGTGTTTCTAGTACCCTTCACCCTACCTTTCAGTGTTCCTTCCATCCTCATGTATTTACTGGATTGGCTATTTATTGGTTATTGTCCTTTCCCTCCTCCCCACAATTACCCCATACCCACATAATGGGGACATATACCCCATCAATAAGTTAGGGGGATGTCTACCCCAAGTGTGTGGAGACTTCCCTCAGTGGGATGGGAGGATAGGAACAATTTGTCCCAATGACCATAAAGGTGGATGAAACAGTTGCCAAGGAGCTCTTAGAGCTTGGTCAGGCATTGAAGACACTGAGGTCATCTGCTGCATCCCAGATCCTCACCAGTTGTCCTGACTTTTGTCTTGTCACTGGACTTCAATGACTCTAGGAGAGAGAGTGAAGCTGATGACTTTTTCAGCTCTGCCTCACTTAAATTCAATTCATGCTTGAGTCAAGATATCACCCCAGGATGTTATTGGTTTGAAAACAAAGGACCAACAACAACAACAACAACATGTTGGATATTTCCTCCTCACTCCCCTCATTTCAGACTGTACCTGTCTTCTGTCCATTCCATCAAGCCCTTGCTAGCTAAGTAATCAATTCAGCTACCTCAAGTCACTGACTCACTGAGTTAGAGGGACTAATACAGAAAATTTCAGAAATTAAGCAGGATGCTATCAGGACATTTTTTTTGGAGGGGAGCAGAGAAGAGGTGATTTTTAGCTCCAATTCAAGCCATCTCATAGTGGGGCAGTCTGTGACTTCTCTGCCTAGACAACTAGGACCTTCACAGTACAGCATTTATAGGCACGATACTTTTCTGATAAAAGCGTTAAGAAAAATCTGAAATCAGAAAACATAAGCTACTGCCCACAAAACATTAAGCAAGAAGGCGCCATGTTGAACAGTGGAGAGAAACCCTATGATGGAAGAGTCAAGAGACTGGTTCTCTTCCTGGCTTTGCCACTTAGTTTCTGGGAAACCTTGGCACAAATCACTTTCTGACTCTGAGTCTTTTTCCTCATTTGTAAAATGAAGAGGTTGGACTAACCGATCTCTAGGGTCTAAAACTATTCAAGGGATGAAGAAACATTTGGGTGGCATTTATGCACCCTTCACATCACGTAGACACCCTGGAATCCAGCAGCTGCTGTGTGACCTCACTTAGCAATCCCAGTGAGCTTCTGCTGAAGTACAGGCTGCCTGTCGATGGTTCACCCAAACAATCAGCCAATTCAATGAAAGACCACCCATCCCCTCCCTGGCCAATTCAGTGAAAAAGTGGCTCAAAGAGCAGCTTCCCCAAACCAGTCATAGACTGGTTGACCTCTTGTTAGAGCAGGAAAAGATCTTAGAGGTCTCATTTTATCCACAAAGAAACAGAGGTTCACAAAGACTAATAATAATTAATAATAATAATAGCAAGAGCATTTCAGGGATTTGTGCTTTCCTCGGTGTAAATTATTCCTTCAACCTATACAGATTTCCCCTTACCTACCACTTAGCTGGTCTTCAAGAGTTGCTGAGGCTGAAAAAAAATCATCACCCTCAGACCTACCTGATGATAATTCTCTTGAAACTCAGCAAGGTCAACAGCAATCGTTTATTAATTATCTATTACATTCCAGGCACTGGGGATTTTTTAAAAAACCATTTATGATTTCATCAATGTATGAAGCTCTGAGTGAAGAACTCCCCATATCAAGGCAGAGCAATGTCTTCTGGTATTAGAGGAGTGCCTGAAGAACAAATAACTTACTCAAGGTCACACAGTCAGAATGTATCAGAAGTGGGGCTTTAACTCAAATCTTCCTAATCATGGGGACAGCTCTCTAAACTATTAGCCTTATTGCTTCTAATTATTGGGAGTATAAAGACAAAAAAACCAAATAAACAAATGAAAAACAATCCTTCCTCTAAAGGAGCTTAAACTCTAATTGAGATTCAATCAATCAATCAGAGAACATTTAGTAAGTGCCTACTATTACCTAGGCACTGATCCAAAAATTGAGGATACAGACATAAAGAATGAGCTAATCTCTACTCTAGTGAAGCTTTTATTCTAATGGTGAAGCTAGAGCCTGCCATGATTTGGGCCGTTATCAATTGTCTGGTTCCCTGGCATGCCTCTTATGAGGAAGGTCAAAGTTTCCAAGCAGACCTAGGGTCTGATCCTCTGCCCTATTCTCAAAACTTTTCCAGAATGTTAAGAACTGCCTTAGCACACCCAACCTTTGAGAAGCCAAGACCACTTCCTTCACCATGGAAAGGAGTTTGAGGAGGACTTTGGTGGAGACAAGATATAGTTCACATTTATATAGTGGCTCAAGACATGTTTTCCTCATGTGCCCAGCTGGTTGAGGCAGGGCTGAGATTCAAACCCAAGCCTTATGACTCCAAAGCTGTAATCCTTTCAACTGAACCAAGGTACAACTTTTTGGTGGCAGAAATGGATGTAATTGAAGTATTTGGTCAAAACAACTTGCTGTTTTCCTTACAGCCCATTTTGACATCATTATAGGCAGTCAGAGGGTCATAGAATCATCTGCTAGTAGGGACCTTAGCTAGGCCAACCGTCTCATCTTTAAAAAAAAATCACCCAAATTTAGTGTTATTTCCCTCCCACCCCCAACACTGACAATAGAAAAAAATAAAGACAAAGAAAACCCTTGCAATGCATATGTGTATAGTTAAACAAAACAAATTCCTGCATTAGTCATACCTAAAAAATAAATATCTCATCCCACTACCTGTATCCATCAATTCTCTATCAGGAGGTGAGTAGTATGTTTCATCACTCATGCTCAGGAGTCATAGTTGTTCATTGTTTTAATCAGAGTTCCTACTAGTTTTAAAACCAACCCCGTCATCTTACAGGTGTGGAAACTGAAGCCCAGAGAAGTTAGGTGACATGTCCAAGGTTGAACAGGTAGTAAGTTGGGATTTGAACTTATGTCCTGTGACTCCAAGTTTCCTGCTATTTACACTGTGCCACACTTCTACCAATTGGTTAAAAAGGGGAGAAGGTGACAAAATCAAAATTGAAGACTTTGAAAACAAATTTCCTAGCACTGATTTACTTTGTTTTAAAACAAATTTTGTCCAATGAATTGAGCATTTGGGACTGCAGGCTTTCCTGCAGGGTTTTCTACTGGAAGACTGTGCCTCTGTTTGGTCCTGCAGATGTCAGGGTAGAGCACAGGGGTGCCATCTACAACTCTCTTTCTTAGTATAAATGATGACAATCAAAGCTTTGTTCTCTTCCCTAGCACCTCCCCCTCCCTACGCCCTCCCCCAATGCTTCTCACAGCCTTTGCAGACATTGGGTGGTCAGAAGAGGTTTAAAATGTCAAACACATTTTACAGATCCTGTTTTTCAAATAAGAGGGAGGCCCCTTAGCTCAATTTACAGTGATCGCAGTTATGTCTTTGAAAGGCTTACTATGAAAGGCTACTGGGACAATAGCCTGGTGTTTATTTGTTTCCACCCATGCTGAAAATATTGAATATACTTGAATATAGAGTTAATGATCTTCTAAGAGAGGGGGCATTGGAATTTTTCAGAGCAATCATCTGAGGTACCTAAGACAGGGAATATCAATATATTTCTGAGGGCAGTGTCAAAGCAAAGATGACCAAGTGGGAGGTCAGGCAGTGATGCCCAGACTCCTGCTGTAAGCCATTGAGTCAGTGATGACCTTCTATGACCTTCTAAAACACTCAGAAAATTGTGCACTTGTGTCAGTTCTCACAAGCATGGTGAAATGGATTAATTGGGGGCCAGAAAACATCTGGTCCTAAAGTCATTTAAGGCTGTTTGTGCTATCTAGATAATTGTCATCCTTTCCTACTTCATGCATGTGGATAGATGCCAGTCTTATGTTCTGCTAACACAGCCTTAAAAGTGTTGATTTCAACAGAGGGAAAATGCCGTGCTTTAAAAATGGTGTAAGGGGGCTGTAGACACATGAAGTAAGATGGACCAGAGATAGAATACTTGCTTTTATCATGTCTACATGAAGAACAGGGCTGTATTGACTCAATTAACCAATCTCTTCTGCCAAGTAACCTTTTGCTTTTCTGTCTCTCTTTGTTGCTTTCTGTCTGTCTATCTCTCTGTCTCTGTCTCTGTCCTGTTTCTTCAGCCAGGATAACCTGTTATTTTGGTAATATGTGTGTTGGACAGTATTTTCCTGGAAAATTTCATTCATTTATTCATCATTCATTCAATGAACATTTATAAAGTACTTTTTAGGGGCAGCAAGGTGGCACAATGCTGGACCTGGAGTCAGGAAGACACATCTTCCTGAGTTCAAATCTGACCTCAGATACTTACTGTGTGAGCCTAGGCAAGTCACTTAACCCTGTTTGCCTCAGTTTCCTCATAAAATGAGCTGGAGAAGGAAAGGCCAAACACTCTAGGATCTTTGCCAAGAAAATTCCAAATGGGGTCCCAAAGAGTTGAATATGACTGAACAGCAACAAAGCACTTTTTGATCCACATCTATTTTATGGCTTTGGGGAACTTCCAGTGTGAAAATTTCCCCTACCAATGCAACTTCTCTGAAATTTATAGTCTTAGAGAATCACCTGAGAGGTTAAACAGACTTGCCCAAAGCCCCCAAGCTACTTTGTACCATCAAGACTTTATTCTGAGGCTGGCTTTTTATGTACTACTCTAGTCTGTCCTCTCTAAGCACCTACCAGTCGATGCAATAATGATTTTTAAAATATCTACTATTTACAAAGCACGTGCTAGGCACTTAAGAAGGCATAAACAGTAGTAAGTGTTGTACTTCTAGGTATTTGGGGAGAATGAAAGGTAAAATGATATGGTCACTGCCCTCAGGGAGCTTACAAGGACTATATGGTATTTTTCAGAAATAACTTTCTCATTTCCCTCTTACTCTCTCTCTTCTCTTTCTCCTTTCCCTTTCTATTCTTCCCTTTTTTCTCCTCCCCCTCTTCTCCCCCTCTCTCTTCCTTGTATCTTACTCAAAGCACACATCATCTTCATTCCCATCCTTTCTCCACCAAGTCCTACACAATTCATTTCATTTGGGATCTTTCATACTCAAGCAGCCAAGATCTCATCAGGAAAGGGCTGTGCTAAGAGCTCTGATACTGGGGTCCTCATATCTGAGAATAGCAAAGAAATGACTATCTATGGAATGCCCCCATTTTGGATTATTGGGGGCCCCAAGCACACCCAGGGAAATGCCATTCTCTCCTCTCTCTCTCTCTCTCTGTCTCTCTCTCTCTCTCTTTGCTTTTTGGAGTGGGGAAGGCAAGGTAATTGGGGCTAAGAGACTTGCCCAGGGTCACAGATAGTAAGTGTTAAGTGTCTGAGGTCAGATTTGAACTCAGGTCCTCCTGACTCCAGGGACAGTGCTCTATTCAGTAAGCCACCTAGTTGCTCCCATTCTCCCCTCTTTTATTGGAGCATCAGAGTGAGTATACTGAGCCTTCAGAAACTGGTCTTTAAATTCTCACGGTCACTTTGTTTCCTGTAGGTAAATCTAGACACAGGCTTACCTCCACTGATTTCTGTGGGTTTCCCCAATCCTCTTGCTTTTGTTTTATCTAGGTTAGCCAAGCCTACCACTAGCATGACCTCCTATAACAGAGAGTTGACGCTCTTCAGCTAAGTAGATACATCTGATATTTAACTTCCTTTTTCTCCTAGGTGCCCCTAAATCCCCACTGCTGCATCTCTTTCAGGGGAGATTCTTAGGGCACTGTCATTTCTGAATTGCTGGCGAATAAATTTAAAATTCTTGATAGCAATGCTTTACTTTTAAATATAAAACCAGGGCTTTTCAAAAGCCCCCTGAAGCGCCAAGAACATGTACTGACTGTAGAGATGGAAACATTTTATCCCAGCAATTCTTAAACAGAGAAACACCCAATTGATTCAGCAGCACAAGTGTGAAATCATTTACACATTGAACAGCCAAGCAAGGCCATAATGCCGCTGTTCCTGAAGTGTCCATGCCTGAAAACAAGCTCAGCTTGCTATTTATAATAATTTCCCACCCTCTCAATAGGCAAACACCGCATTTGTCAAAATCTTATGCTGATGCTTTCAGATTTAGTTCATTAGTTCTCATTGTGCTGGCGGGGAAGGGCACCAAACAGCCTCCCAGACTTTATATTAATTGTATGTCAGCAACCCTGTGGAAATGCACACTTCAACTGCCAGATTCTTACATCCAAAATGTCTTTGGGGATCCATAGTCAAGCCATTGAGTAGCAGGTTTGGTTCATGCCCCTGACTTTTTTTTTTTTGCCATCCTATGGACTGAAGTCAGAAACTTAGGCTAATGTTAAAAGTGGGAAGGAACTTATAGATCATTTAGCTTTATACCTCATCATTTTGCAGAGAAGGAAACCGAGGCCTAGATAGATGAAATCACTTGCCCAATGTTACTCAGCTACGTTGATTAGCAAAAAAGGGAAAGAGAAAGGGTCAGTAAGAACCAGAGTACCATTTTAGTGCTTGCTTGAAGGAAGTGGCCCATGGGACATGAAACATTTTGGCTGAGTAAGAGGCTCTGTGAAATTTTTACATTGTACCCCTTCTTCCATGCCCCCCAAATCATAGAAGTATAGAATACTGGAGCTAGATGGGGCTTGAAAAATCATATAATGGACAGAGAAGCTGAAACCTAGAGTCTCATTTGCCCAATGTCACATAGCTAATGAGTATCCTGTCTCACCTGACTTAGTTTGAAGCCAAGAGAAGGAGTTGGGCCAGAAGGGAGAGGAAGTCTTATTGCTGTTTCCTTTCAATGAATCCTGAGATTTAGGTCAAGAGGCCTTGTGGAAAAAAAAAACAAAACAAAAACAGTTCATAAACAGAGGAGAAGGAGATTAGTTTATAAGGTAGAACAGGGAGATAAAAACCAGATAAATTCTAAGCTAAGGCAGGGAAATCAGTGAGATTAGTAAATGGATAAACTGATCAGAACAGGCAGCTAGATGGCTCAGTGAATAGAGTAATAGACTAGAGTCAGGATAGACCAGAGTTCAAATCTGGCTTCAAACACTGGCTTTGTGACCTTGAGCAAGTCACTTAACCCCTATTTGCCTCATTTTCCTCATCTATAAAATGAGCTAGAGAAGGAAATGGCAAACCACTCCAGTATCTTTGCCAAGAGTCACGAAGAGTTGGATATGATTGAATGACTGAACAACAAGAAGACAATTGAAACAAGGTTGCCTACCTACCATACCCTAACAGTCACTTGTTTTGCTCAGTGTCTAGAATGTCCCTCTTAAGACTGGCGAGTGAGATTGTCTCTGCTTCACCATGGCTTCTGTTCCTCTTTCTTCCAAATGGAAGGCAGCTCTATTTCTAGAGAAGGCATGGACAGTGAATGGAGAGCTGGCACTGAGATGCCAACTTTTCTGACACCTAATCTCATGTTCTTTCTGTTATATCTCACTGCATCTCAAGCAAAGAACATTTGATGGAGTTTCTTACCTAGACAAAGAGTCATTACTATGGCTACATATTTTCTCCATCATTCACTAATCCATACATTCAATCAAACAATCAACAATCATTCATTAAGTGCCACCTTTCTGTAGAATACTGTGTAGTTGCTTTTGGGGGTAGGATGTCAGAATCAGAGAAAGCATTAACCCTTTTCTCACGGCACTTATAGTTTAATAGGGAACTAAGGCACAAAGAAAGGCAATTTCAACCTATAGTATTATATACTAAGTGCTTTGGAAATCTACAAAACCTGAAAGGTCCATGTGAGGCTCTGGGTTGCTTTCTCAATGAGATTAAAATGAGCAATGGAAATAGACTTTAATAGTTTAAAAAAAGGTAATACCATCTTTTGATACTTTAATACGTGCTTTAACTGATGCTTCACAGGGTGGGCTAGAACATGGTTCTTCTAAATGGTGGTTGGGGCCATAATAGCTCATATTTTTATAAGACTTTAAGGTTTTATAAAATATATGTAACTTATAATAAAAGCAGGAGCAACATCAACATAATAGCTAGCATTAGTATAGAGCTTTAGTTTGCACTGCTATTTATCTAAGTTATCTCATTTGATACTCAGAACAACTGTATGAGACAGATGCTAGTGTTACAGTCCCATTTTATGCATTAGGAGACTGAGGTCAAGTGAGCACAAAGTCCAAGACAGTATTTGAGCTCATGTCTTCCTAACTCCAAGTCCATTACTAATCACTATACCATGGCCCAATACCTCTCTATAGAGAATACCTTTGTTTTTGCAATCTCAAAGCCCATTTTCTATCCTAATCAGACTCCCAAGCTCCCCTTTTCATCACTCCCTGCCCACTTTGATGATCATTTTTATGATGGGCACACAGAGGAGCAGACAGCTTCATGCTAATGAGCCCATGGCACTGGGCATAGAAATCAGAACACCATTTTAGAATACTAAAACAAGGCATGTTTCCAAATGTCTTAGAAATTTCCCCAACTCCCCACCAATTCCTGCCTGTGCAGCTGCTTTCCCCTTCCTTCGGCTGTAATGAGGACAGGTCCTTATCAGTTTGAGTGCAAGCTGCCTTAATTAGACCCAGATACTCTATCTTTAGTTCAGTCTCACATCAAGGCTAGAGTTATAATTGCAGGTGATGCATTTGTGAGTCTCATTGTCACGAAGAACAGGGCTGCCAGCAGGCTATCCTCCTGGTTCTAGGATTATTGAAAAGCAATTTGTAGGGTAGGCCTATAGGGGAAAAGGAGTTCACCTTACTCTGCCTGGAAAAAAACTGCAGTAGTGATAGCTTGAGGTCTTAGAAACTGAACGTGTTTAACAAGGGACCATGTTAAAAAAAAAAAGTTAATCATATCAATTTAGCAACAGACATCAACAGCTGCATATCGAATTCACATCTGGTAGAGACAACTTTTCACCCTTGTGACTGGTGGCTGTTACAAAGAGCTGCTTCGGTACATGGGGTGGATGTTACTACTTATTCAGAGCTGTATTATGGCTCTGAGGATTGGTTTGGCAGGCTCAGGATGTGTTATCAGTCCAGCTCAGGCTGGTCGCCATGATCTCCCCAGGCATCTACTCAGAGTCTTCCATCCTGATTTTCTGTAGAGGGAAGTTTGAGGCTACTCAAATTGTTTTGTTGCAAGGTCAAAGTCAAAAATTGTGTGGAATGGCCTCCCCTGTGTCAACATACTCTGTTGTCTATTCCTCAGTTTCCCTAACAAAAACAGAATGTTTCTCATACATTTTAAAAAGTTGTCAGATGGAAAAGGGAGTACACTTGTTTTGTTTGGTCTCATAGAGTAGAATTAGGACCAATGGGTTAAAGTTAGAGGGAGATAGATTTTGTCTGAATATAAGGAAAAAAATTCCTAATGATGAGAACTCTCCAAAAGTGGGCAATTCTAATCGTTTAAGCTCCCACCATCAGAGGTAGTGATTTCCTATCACTTAGAAGTGTTCAGACAGATCTTTTGTCCAGATTTAGTGGAAGGGATTCATGCTTAAAGGAGATGTTATATCAGATAAACTCTGAGTCCCTCTGATTCTATGATTATATGATCATATTCTTCCATAAAGTTTTGGGGAAAGTGAATAAAAACCAAAGTCTGAAAGACTGGGAGGGACCCATTTTGAGACTTACAAAAAGAGAACTTAAGTTCTAAATCACAAGGTCTAAAAAATTCTGGGCAGAATAACATTGTGATGTACTATTAACAAGGTCAATCTATCAGTTCCCAATAAGAATGTCTTCAACATTTTTTTCATCTGTTTCATCTCTCCTTTTTTCTCTTCTCCTCTTTTCCTACCCTTCCTCATTCTGTTTCTCCGCTTCTGTCTATTCTCTCTCTCTCTCTCTCTCTCTCTCTCTCTCTCTCTCTCTCTCTCTCTCTCTCTCTCTCTCTCTTTCTCTCTCTCCTCCCCCCTCTCAAAATGCTTATCTTAGAACAAAGTATTGTAATGAGTGAAAGATTTGGTCAAAATGCATGATCAATGGATGTTTCCCTGAGTTTTTGGTTAGCCAGAAGTAGAACTAAACAAAATGATTGTGGTTTTTACCCTGACCTGATTTGATACATTTTCTGCTAAATTAGGAACTATGAGTCAGATCTCCCAGAAAATGTTCAGAAATGCATAACAGGAAACAATGAAGGAGATAGATTTCTATAGCTTCCCTTCACCCCCACTCTATACCATCACGTCTATGGTTCTAAAAAACAAGAGGTCCTCAAGGGGATAGCACCACCCACTTGAACAATTGGGTTCAGTAGAATTCAGTTCTATTTAGTTCAGTAGAAAAGAAAAAGCTGACAAACTGATCCAGCAACGATTGAGTTCAGATGGCTGCATTTTCTACTACCCCACTAATTGACTTTATACTGACACAGCATGTAGGCTCTGGAGAGCCCAGAGGAGACCTTCAATTGATATGAGTCCCTTGTTCAGTGAAATTGTCCTATTTTCAAAGACTTTAGGACTGGGGAGAGGTAAGGCCATTTAGGCACCAAGGACATATAATCCACCTACACTCCACTATTGCCAACCATATCCACTTTCTAATCAAATTAGTTCATATACTTTAAATTACTTTTCTGTTGTACCCAAGGGCAGAAAGCCTTTGGGCAGAATGATGATGACCAGTGGAATTTCAATATTAAAAAATTAACCTTTTTAAAAATTTCCAGGAAACGCAGCTGGTTCCAATGGGCTTAGACACTGGACCAAACATTATGTGAACACTTTGGGGGAGAACAAACAGAAACAGATGCCCAAGAAAGCTTATGACTTGGGACTTGGGAAAAAAATACCCTCTCCTACTGCCTCCTAGGAAGCCAAGTGTCTTTCTGAATGCTGCAAATATGCTTGGCTCCACCAGGGACTCTCTATGAACATCAGCTTTGGCAGCAGCTACAGGCTTTTTCTTTGGCCCAAAGGCCAAAAGGAAAGCTACTCAAAGTGGGATGGAGTTGGGTGAGTAAGGGTGACCTGGAAACATCATTGAGAAGTCAATGGAATGGCTAAGGCTCCTGTCTTCTGAACCATGGGCTCAGTTTAGAGAATTCAACCAGCACTTAACGACCAGTTACAATAGTTACAGGGTACTGTGGTGTAGAGGCTAGCACACTGGTGCTCAGAGTCAAGAAGACCTCAGTTCAAATCCCCTCTCATATGCATATTTATGTGGCCCCAGGGAAATTACTTAACCTCTCAGTGCTTCCCAGTGACTCTAAACTAACACTTTAAGCTGCAAAATACTTGCCAGTTGGCATCTACAGGCAGTATTTTCTCACCTAGAATTCCCTATACCCATGAAACCTCAGGAATGAGCCAAATAAAAAAGTGAAGTCAGAGATAAATATGAATGCCCTCAAGGAACTTAGGGGAAAGATGCATCCCTAGACAAGGAAATAAAAAATATATCCTAAGTAGTTTCAGAGGGTGGTGCTAATGAGGAGGAAAACCAGTAAAGCCTTCCTGTAGGAGGTGACTTTTAAATGGGGCCTTGAAGAGCACTAGGGATTCCAAGGAGAGGTAAGGAGAGAAAACATTCTAGGCATGAAGCATGGCCTATGCAAAGGGATGGAGAGCAGAGATGGAGCATCATGTAGAAGGACCAGAAAATAGGCCAGTTTGACTTTGGACATTTCCTGGTGGTTGTCCCTGCCACTACACTGTAAGTGCACCCAGGCATTTGGGGATGATCAAGTCTGGGCAGAAAGATTTCTCATGACCCCTGTGCAGTGTCCAGTGAGACATGAATAAGCCAATGAAGACTTCAGAATGTTCACAGCAGCAAGAGGTACCTTACATCATTAGAGTGCTGCCCAAGCTTTGTTATGTCGCTTTAGTGGAATGCCAAAGGAAGAGGAGGATCTATCCAACGTCCTCCAGTATAATAACCAATAAAAACCACTGCTGGCTGCCCTGATGATTGGACAACTTGCACAGCCAGTGATCTCTTCCCTATGTTTTTATGTGCCCCATGGCTATTTCTGGGACTCTGCTAATCCAAAATTCCAGTAAGGTCTTGGCTTTTCTTCCCATGTCCATCTGTATCCCCCTGACTATAGCAGGCCTCCTCATTTCTGATGAGTGCTTCTAGTTTTGAAGATTTGGTCCTGTGGAAAGAATACTTTGGATATCAAAGGACCTGTGTGGTCTTGGGAAAATAATTTAATTTTTCTGGATTCAGTTTCTTCATTGTCTCTAAAAAAGAGGGTTAGATCAGATGATCACTGAGGTCCCTGGGATAATGTTCAAATTCCTGAGCTTTACAGTCAATATTCTCCATCATTTGACCACACCTTCCGATTCCACCTTTAGCTCCAATCCCTCTCTATAAATAGCCAACTGGGCTACTATTTTCTGAAGCTTTCCTATGTCTGTGCTTTTGCTCACTATTGCCCCTTTCACATGAAATGTCATCCTTTCTTCCCTTCTTTCCTTCCCAAATCCTATCCAACTTGAAGGTCCAGCTTACGTTCTTCCTTCTTCCCAGACCACAGCAGCCAAATAGTTGAGCATGGGA